>CACRSC010000066.1:7563-39302 GCA_902651635.1 Mastigamoeba balamuthi | reverse complement strand
GGGGGGGGGGGGGGCTCCTCTGGCACAGCCCTCGGCTGCTGCACAAGACAGGACAGCCGCCCTGACTGCACGCCCTCCAGGGGCAGGAGCAGCTCTGAAGCCACTGCTGTTTGCATGCGGGGACGTGGGGGGGATCAGGTCCTTAATGGCAGAGCTGGTCCGCTTCGTCCGCGAGCACCACTGAGCTCACGGGCAGGTAACATCCTAAAACACCCCAATTCAACTTGCCGGTAATTGATCCGCCGACCCCTACTTAAAAATAGGCGCCGTACTGCTGTTCTAAGGTAGTGTTTTAATATTGCTTTTGAAAACAAACACAGTAAAGATGTGAACTTCCACATTTTCAACAAACACAAAAGTGTACAGATACACGTGGAGGGTCGGCAAGCTGATCAGTGGTTGTCCCACTGCTCTATCAGGCCATGTGCACTGGCAACCCAAGCTGCTTGGAGGTGGTCCCACTTCTCTGCAGTGAGGCCAATTGTGAGATTGTCATGGAGGACGACCTCCTGAGCTAGTGGCAGTGGCTCTTTGTGTATTCCTTCAGAGTCGCCCGCAACACTCAGACTGCGCCCAGCCCCCCATCACCCTCTTCCTCCCTCGTCTGGGCCTGTGTAGACTGGGCAGCAACACAGTAACCAGCTCTCACTTGTGTGCCCTGTACGTGGCACCACAGTCCCCCTTCCTCAATCACCCCCTGGCATCTCATGCACCATTGCCACTACTGCAGTTCTCCTCCTCAATCACCCTCTAGGACCTCACGTGCCCTTGCCACGGACACACAGCACAGGTGCATGAGCATGGCAAGGGCTTGTCCCACTTGCTTGGGACTCAGAACAAGAAGGTCTTGTGCACAGAGAGTCTTTGCCTTAGCATGCACTGAGTCAAATTTGTATTCTGCTGTCATAGAAGAAAAAAACCAACATGCAGTACAAAAAAGAGATTCACGTCATCATTTGCAACATCAGCAACAACTTTTTGTGTCATAACATTACACCATGCACATTGGGGTGTTACTCACGGTGGGCGTCATGCGTTGGGCACTGTGCATTTGGCATCACTCGCGGTGGGCAGGCGTCGTGTGTTGGGCGTCGCTTCCTGTGTTTCCTGATGATGATGTGCACATACCCCAGCACTCATGCCTTGCTGCTGTAAGCCCCCATTCTGAGAACCATGGCAGGCTTGCTTCCCTTACTGCACTTACTACTTTGTTATCAAGGCTAACGACTGCTCCTGCTGGGACCCACTCCTCAAGTGGGTGATGCGTTCCTCACATTTCTCCAGCCTGCGCCTTAATGCTGCTCTCAAAGTAATCGCAGGGGACGTGCGACCACTTCTGGGTCTACAGAAGGACAGCCCCCGAGCCTGTGGCTCAGCATCGACGAGATTAAGTGCCTCTGGATGGCATTGGAAGCCACTTTCCACAAGGTGATATCCACAATCTCGTGTGCCTTGGACGAGTACTCCCTGCACGAGGGCAGCAAGACAGTTGTGTTCTTCCTCACCACGTCACTTGATCCCCTGCTCTTTCAGCACACTAAGTCCAATTGGTGCATGTCAAATGCCCTGCACTTTCCTCATTTCTCAGAGTGATTCCACAGGACTGTCCAGTTTGTGCCCTGGTTCTGCTCCCAGCAGACACTTCAACACAACTCTTCAGAGAAGTCAAAGCACAGCTAGGCAAGCAAGGCGACAGTCACTGGCAGTGTGCGCCTGGCCATCTCAGCCTGCCTCAGGCACATGCAGATGCTGAAGGCTCTTATGTTGGCCATCGTGTGGTGGCTTTCTCAGGGGGACAGGCGACTCCCAGCAGACGAATTCTTCCAGCCAGCAGCATTACGCCGTACAGTTCTATGGCAGAGCGGAAAGGAAACGACAGTTGTCAGCCTCGAGCTGCTGAAGGCACTCTCGCTGGAGGACATGGTGCAGGAATACAGTGCAGTAGTTGCTCGAGAATGGGGTGTACATGTACTCTCACAACTCGTCTGGCACAATGGCGGGTAGTAACAAGATTATCCCTGTGGTGCCACCTGTGCTCATTCACTACTGGGCCCAGAATGTCGTCAACCAGGCAAAGGAAAATATGGCGTTGGAGAGCAGCAAAGAGCTCAGAGTGGCTGAGCTGGTCTGTGACTTCTTTCTCCCCGACAGGGACTGGCCTCCAGGAAGCGCTGGAGGAAGCTACTTTGAGTGCTTCCACTGTGCCTGGGAGCTTCTCAAAATGCTGCTGTTGGAGGACACTCGGAACGCGCCCACAGAGGAAGAGCCCACAGAGGAAGAGCTGCCTCCGAAAGCAAAGAGACAGCGGTGAGGACTCCAGCCCTGGCAAAGGAGATGCGTCCAAACATCACTCACAGTCCGTCACGAGGCAGAAGGGGGGGTTGCGCGAGTCCTTAAGCAAGAAAGACACATGTGTTCCAATGCAAAACGTGTTTGTATGGTGTCACATGAAGTGTGAGTGTGTTGTGTGTAAGGAATTCAACATGTGATTGAGGGTGGTGCAGGAGGCAGGAAGGCCTCGTCCAGGCTCTGCCGTCTGTCCTACCAGCAAGGAGGCCACCTCGAAGCAGGAAGGAGGCAGAGGCTCAGTGGGGCAGCAGCGAGACGCGCTTCATGTCTGCCAGGTACTTCTCGGGGACACCCTTGGAGATGAGATCCTTCAGCATCTGCTGCTTCTTCTCTTCAAACTGGCGCTCGACGTTCTCCTCGTTCTTGTTGAGCGTCTGGCCCCTGCGCTCGGCCTCCTTCTGCGCGGCCTGCTGACGCTGCTGCTCGGCCAGCGCCTTGGCCCTCTCCCTCTGTAGGTGCTCCGCCTGCTCCCTCGCCTGCTTCTCGTACAGCACCTCGTTCTGCAGGCGCTCGCGCTCCTCCTCCTGTTGCTCCTTCACCTTCATGCGCTCATGCTCGCGGTGCACCTGGAACTCCTCGTGCGCCTGCAGGCCAAGCGAGCGGAGCGCGTCAGATTAGGTGGTGCCCGCAATCAATTGATTTCGTGAAATCATCTGATTGGGGCAGCGGGCGCACTTTACGGGCCGCCTCGCCGGCCTTGCGCTTGCGCTCGGCGTCTCTCTCCTCCCTCTCGCGGGCCTCGCGCTCCATCTTCTCGGCGTGGGCCTTGATGGCGTCGTCGGTGAGGTTGTTCTGGGCGTCGATGGCCTTGCGCGTGTGCTCGGCGCGCTTGGCAAACTCGACCTCGCGCTCGCGGCGCCTGCGGGCCTGCTCGGCGGCAGCGTCGGCCTCGGCCTGCGCCTTGGCCGCGATGTACTCGGCCAGCTTCTTGTCCTCCTCCTTCTCGACCATCTTCTGCTTCTCCCTCAGCGCCTGCTGCGTCTCGTTGAAGTTGACGATATCCTGCTCCACACGCCTGACCGAGACGGCGGAGAAAAGATTGCCGCGTCAGAAATATCGTGATTTGGTGAACCAGAATTCTCAGCTTTTTTTCCTTAATTGAGGAGGTGTTTTCCGGGCTGAGGCGTACTTGCGGGCTTGGATCTTCTGGGTCTGGCGCTCCTCCTGCTCCCTCTTGAGCAGCTCGGCGTTCTTGCGCAGCTCCTCCTGCTGCTGCCTGATGGCGTCCCTCTTCTTCTCCTGCTCGAGCTTCCTTTCCTGCGAGGGGTCGCCGTCTTCCTGGTCAGCCGTGCCCTCATTTGATGTCCTCCAGTGCTTTCAACTTATCAGGCTTCCCCCGTGCGCCCGGTGCTGCTGGGCTGTGCTGTTTCCTCCTAGAAACAGAGCCTGGTGGTGACCTCCCCAGCCCAGAGCCCCACACTCCCGTGTCGCAGCAGTTGCCCCCTCCTCTTCTTGAGAAGAAGAGAAGAGCAGAAGAGAAGAGAGGGATAGTGGAGGTGCACAGCCCGCAGGTGGTGCGCGTGTGCGGGCGGTCTCTGCGGGGGAGCACCTCTATCTGCTCTCGGAGCTCCTCTGTGCGGCGCTTGATCTCGGCCTTGCGGTCGGCCTCCTTCTCCCTGTCATCCTCGATGGCCTTGAGGCGATCCTCCTCCAGCTTGGCGATGACGCGCTTCTCCTCGGCCTCCTTGTCCCGCCTGATGCGCTCCGCCTCTGCCACCTGCTTGTCCCTGTCCGCGTTGGCCTGCGCCGCCGCCGCCAGCTCCTTGAGCCTGCGCTCTGCGTTGAGCATCTCGACGGGCGTCTGCTTCGCTGGTTCGCTCGACTCCCGCCTCTCCTGCGCCCCCATGTCAGCTGACTTGCGCCCCCAGAGTGCCGGGGGACTCGCACCCTGCGCGTCGGGCTCGGGACCGTGGGGATGGGCGACTCGCCGCCGCTCCGGGGCTTCGGGGCTGAGTGTCCAGAGGCCTGGAGGTGCCCGTGCGATTGGGACGGTGAGAACAGCGACTGGTCCGCACAAAGGGACGGCTGGCATCAGACAACGCCCTGGAAAGGACATGCTGGAGGGCAGGCCTGTACCCTGAGCTGCTTGATGTCCGTGTCCGACAGAACCACCTTTGCCATCGCTTCAGACCGCGCAGGTGTGTGCGTGTGTGCGAGCAGGGTCTTTCTCTGTGCTCTCGTGCTCTATTTTTGGGTTGTGGTCTATTTTTGGCTCCTGCGAGAATCTGCAGGGAATCTGCGCCAGCGACCTCCGGCTCCCCGGGGCCGAACCACGTCGTTGCATTCCGCCCTTGCGTGCCGGGTGGCTGCTCGCCGATGGCAGGTCGTTCAGGTGAATACCATGTTTTTCCATGTGCGTTTTCAACATGTGACAAATGGAGGAGAGAGCCTGTTGCCCACAGCGAATTCACCTGGGGCTCGTGCACTGCAGCAGGGGCCTGGCTTCTTCAGTGCAAGCCGGCGGTTAGCACCCAAAAGCGTATCGACAGAGCTGACCGAGGAATCCCTGATTTGTACGGCATCATAGAATTTGCATTGCATTGGGCATCCGCAGTACCAGTCTCCTCCGCAGGCCACAGCGTCCCGCAGATGCAAAGCACCCTGTCCATCCCGCGCCCCGTCGCCGCTCTGCTCCTCGTGCTCTGCGGCCTGGCCTGCGCCGCGGTGCCGTGGACGTGCACGCCGACTGTTAGGCTCAAGGACTACGACTACAACGGGGGCAACTACCTCACGGGCCGCGCGTCGACCTCGGTCGACCACTGCGAGGCGCTCTGCTGCGCCACCCCCTCGTGCAACACCTGGGTCTTTGTCGAGTGCGCTGCCCCGCCACCCACCGCTGCCCCCCTGGCATAAGGGGTTCATGGACATCCGATCCGGAGAAGTTAGTTGTCTTTCTGCTCCATTTCTGGCAGAGCCGGGAATGCTACCCAGTGGAAACTCAAGACCCTGTCGCCCACTCCCGCAGCAACATGTGCTGGATGAAGTCGTCCACTGGCGGCGGCAGGGTGCTGCTCACTTCGTGGGCGGGCGTTGTCGTCAAGGACTATGGCCCGCGGAACCTCTCGAGTGACTTCCAGTTTTCCCGGCCACCGCACTGCACCTCACACGAGGGCTCTCTCAGGGGTTGAGTACCAGGGGTGCTGGGCGGACAGATCGGACTCGCGCGACCTGCCGCTGTGGCCCTCGTCGGACCTGTCGGCCTCGCAGTGCGTCGAGACCTGCGCGTCCATCCCGTCGCCGTTCAGCGGGAGCGAGTGGTACTCCGAGTGCCACTGCGGCGACACGTACGGGCGCCACGGCGCCTCGACGGCCTGCACCACGCCGTGCGACGCCAACGTCAACGAGACCTGCGGCGGCGCCGGCGCCCTCAGCGTGTGGTCGACGGGCTACGAGCTGATTGACTTTGAGGCCTGCCTGCCCCAGCCCTTCTTCGCGCAGAACCCCGTCAACATCGCCCTCGACACCAACTTCGCCACCCTCTCCGTGCGCTCTCCCTCCTCTCCGCCCTGGCCTCGCTGTACTGCGCGCGCCATCAGCGAGCTCAGCTGCCTCAACGCCCCCCATCTGCAGTGGAGCTGGAACGTGACCGAGTGGAACCCCTTCTGCTGGGGCGACTACTTCCGGGTGGTCGCCACGTCGGGCAGCGCGACGAAGATCGACGTGTCGCCCACCTGCACCTTCCACAAGTCGCCCGTCCCCGCGACCCTCAGCCAGTCGACCCTCGTGCCCGCCGACGTCGGCCCCGGCGTGTACAACCTCTCGGTGACGATGGTCTCGGTGCGCCCAGGCGACTGGTCCAAGGAGGTCTCTGCGCAGGTCTGCATCCCCTCCGCCCCGACCGCGAGCCCCGCGCTGCTGTCGCCGGGCGACGGCAACGTCAGCTACGCCGACGGCGGTGCGGTCACCTTCGCGTGGGCCGCCATCGCCGCAGGCGCGTGGGGCACGGACACGATGTGCGGCGCCGCTGTGTCGCGCACGTACGACGTGTTCATCGGGCGCTCGTCGGCGACGCTCGCGCTGGCCGCCCGCGTCAACGGCACGATCTGGACGACGTCGCTGCCCAACGGGGACTATCTGTGGAACGTCGTCCCCAACAACGGCGCGCGGCTGGCGTTCGGCCTCGTCGGCGACCTCGTGCACGCGCCGCGCAACCTCACGGTCCACGCGCCCGTCTGCGGCAACGACGTCCGCGAGGGCGGCATCGAGCAGTGCGACGGCGGCGCCGGGTGCTCGGCCAACTGCACGTGCAGGAACGGCTACTACCCCACGAGCCCGCCGAGCGCCGGCTGCGCGACGCGCTGCGGCGACGGCATCGCGCGGGGCTTGGAGGACTGCGACAACGGGACACACTGCCAGGACTGCGCCTGCGAGGCGGGCTACTACGCGACGTGGCCGGCCTCGCAGGGCTGCGAGAGCTGGTGCGGCGACCACATCGTGTCGGGGGACGAGGAGTGCGACGGGGGCGAGGGCTGCGAGCTGTGCAGCTGCCTGGCGGGCTTCTACGCCGCGTCCCCGCCCAACCGCTCGTGCGAGACGCGCTGCAACGACTCGGTCGCCGCAGGCCGCGAGCAGTGCGACGGCGGGCTCGGCTGCGGCGGCGACTGCACGTGCGCCCCGGGGTTCTACGCGCACGACCCCGCCACCGCGTCGTGCTACACCGTCTGCGGGGACTCCGTCGTCGCAGGCGCAGAGCAGTGCGAGGGCTCGGGCGCTGGCTGCCACGGCTGCAACTGCACGGCGGGCTTCTACCCGCGCAGCCCAGTGGCGTCGTCGTGCGCGACGCTCTGCGGCGACGGCATCGTTGTCGGCGCGGAGGAGTGCGACAACCCCGGCAGCCCCGCCTGCCAGTCCAACTGCACGTGCCCAGCGGGCTACACCAAGGCCACGCCGGCAGCGTCGCAGAACTGCTCGAGGGTCGTGGACCCATGCGCGAGGTTCCTGACCTGCAGGACCTGCCTGGGCGCGGGCTCGTGCGGGTGGTGCGGCAACTCGTCGCTGTGCATCAGCAGCGCGACGGGGCTGCAGCCGCAGACGTGCCCGCGCCTCTGGGCCTTCGAGGCCTGCCCCGAGGCCGACGCGGCGACCGGCGCCGACAGCGCCACGCCCGTGGGGGCCATCGTGGGCGGCGTGGTCGGGGGCGCCGCTGCCGTGGGCGTCGTGGCTGCGCTGGTCGTCCTGGCGCTGGTCCGGCAGAGCAGGTCGGGCCAGAGCCCCGTGTCCGTGCGGCCGTCGTGCACCGAGTTCATGGTCAACGCGATGGAGATCAAGCTGGGGGCCATCATCGGCAGGGGCAGCTACGGTGTTGTCCACAAGTGCGTGCAGGTGTCTCCCCAGTCAACAGCGAATCAATTGACTGGATTGGCGCAGAGCGTTCTGGAAGGGGACCGAGGTGGCGGCCAAGGTGATGCTAGCGGACAACCTGTCCGAGGAGAACGTAGAGCAGTTCGACCAGGAGGTGTCGGTCATGCGGTCGCTGCGCCACCCCAACGTGCTGCTGTTCATGTGCTACGCCAAGAGCGACAAGGACCTCGTCATCGTCACCGAGTTCATGCCCAACGGCTCCATGATGGACATCCTGCTCGACAAGGCCCGCCCGCTGCCGCTCAAGACGCGCCTGGCGATGCTGCACGACGTCTGCAAGGGCATGGCGTACCTGCACTACCACGAGCCGCAGATCGTGCACTGCGACCTCAAGAGCTCCAACGTGCTCGTCGACAGCAGCATGAACGCCAAGGTCTGCGACTTTGGCCTGACCGTCTTCCTCGAGAAGGACCGCGGCGACGCGTCGTCCAACTCAAAGTCGCGCGACAGCGCCATCGGGAGCCTCTTCTGGACGGCCCCCGAGGTCCTCAGCGGCGCCCCGTGCACGACCAAGAGCGACGTCTTCTCGTTCGGCGTCATCATCTGGGAGACCATCACGCGGGCGACGCCCTACGACGAGATGAACCCGCACTACGTCGCCCAGAAGGTCCTCGAGTCGGCCCTCCGCCCCACCATCTCGGTCAACTTCCCGCGCCCGCTCCAGAGCCTCATGGAGCAGTGCTGGAACGCCAACCCGCTGTGCGCCCGGGCTCCCGCCCGGCTAGGTCAGACGGTGCCTGCGACTGACCCGCTCTCAGCGTGAGGCCCGAGTTCCCCGAGATCGTCTCGGAGTGGAGCGGCATTGTCGACCAGCTCGAGTCGGCGATCAAGGCCGACGACGCCCAGAAGGTCTACATCGAGCCGCCCTCCGGCATGCTCGCCCTCGTGTTCACAGGTGCCCTCAGCCCGCAGCCCCCGTAGCGCGAGTCTCTGCCACCGCGGGGCCTCACACGAACCCTCGCAGACATTCAGGGGTCGACGCACCTGTGGGAGTGGAACGCGGCGCTGATGAAGAAGGCACTGCACCGCCACAACGACATCATGCGAGAGGTGCTCCGCAAGCACAACGGCTACGAGGTCAAGACAGAGGGCGACGCCTTTATGATCGCCTTCCAGTCGCCCCCGGACGCGCTGCGCTTCTGCTGCGCCGCCCAGCTGGCCCTCCTCGCCGAGACCTGGGACGTACAACTCATGACCCAGGAGTGCTGCGCCGAGGTCCAGCGAGGTTCCCTTCCCCCACCCTTCGCACTCTCTCTCGACGTCTTCTGACGGGTCTCGGCGGGTCTGCGGGGGAGGGCAGACGGGAAGACGGTGTTCCGGGGGCTGCGGGTGCGGATGGGAATACACGTCGGCATCCCAGAGGTTGAGACGGGTGAGCGCGGGGCCGTGGACTACCTGGGTCCCTGCGTCAACAAGGCGGCGCGCGTGGCCAGCCTGGCCTTTGGCGGGCAGGTGATCCTCAGCAGCTCGGCCCGCACGGAGCTTGAGCGCGTGCTGGTCAACTACGGCGACCTGGGCCAGTTCGAGGAGATCGGCCCCGTCACCCTCAAGGGCATCCCGGGCGAGGAGATCGTCCACAACGTGCGGGCCCCGCATAGCCGCGTAGCCTCCTCCGCGTCTGACTGCTTCCTCTGCGCAGTTTGTGCTCAAGGAGGCCGTGCGGACGTTTGTGCGGATCACCAAGGTGCCCTCGTTCGGGACCTCCACGGACCTCGTGGCCTTCGGGGAGGCCCCTGCGGCAGAGGACAGCGTGGCGTCGTCGCCGCACCTGACGCTGGCCCCGCCGGGGGCGACTGGGTCGGGGTCCAGGGCCCAGCGGGTGGGGGTGCCCGACGGGTACCAGGACCTGCTGGACCGCTTCACCAAGCAGGACAAGCCCAAGTGGGCTGTGCGGCCCGACGAGGTCACCATCTCCTCCGAGCAGATCGGCCGCGGCAACTTCGGCTCCGTGTTCAAGGGGTCCGTCCGTTCTGCCGACCCCCCTGCGTTCAATTGAATCTTCCGAGACCAATTTGCCTTTGTTTTTCTGCCCTCCACGGCCCCGCCTGAACTCACCAACCCGCACGGCAGGGAGTGGAAGGGGCAGACGGTGGTCGTCAAGAAGTTCTACCAGCAGAAGGTGGACAAGGTGACGCTGGCAGAGCTCGAGAGGCAGCTCAAGGAGATCTCCATCCTTACGGAGCTGCGCCACCCCTCGATCGTCCTCTTCATGGGTGCCTGCCTCGAGCCCAACGACATGTTCATGTGCGATGGCCGCTCGCCCGCTGCCTCCTGCGGCCCACTGACACGCCACCCCTCCCCTGAGCAGCATCACCGAGTGGATGGACATGGGGAGCCTGCGCGAGGTGCTCTCTGCGCAGAAGATCGAGTCTCCCGTGGGCATCCAGATCCTCTCGTCCGTCTGCCAGGGCATGACGTACCTGCACATGACCAACATCGTCCACAGGGACCTCAAGTCCTCCAACATCCTCGTGCGCTGTGGCTCCCCCTGCTCCCCTCTCCCTGCGCTGCTCACGTGTGGAGGCCACCCGCCCGCGCAGCTCAACAAGAAGTGGGACGTGAAGCTGTCGGACTTTGGACTGGCGGCCATCAAGTCGACCAGCAAGACCATGACTGTCTGCGGCACCGTCGCCTGGATGGCCCCCGAGGTCCTCGTCTCCAGCGACTACTCGGAGAAGTCCGACGTCTACGGGTGAGCGCCACCCCCCACGCTCTCTCCCTGCCTCCCTTCGCTCTGGGTCCCTCTGCTGGCCGTGGCCTGCAGTCCTTCTCACAGCCCGGGGGCGCCTGGGGGCTGCGCAGGTTCGCGATGGTCATGTACGAGATCCTGACGCGGCACTACCCGTTCCTGGGCACGCAGGTGATGGCCCTCGTGCCCAAGATCGTCGGGGGCCAGCGGCCGATGGTGCCCGCGGACCTGGCGGGCTACTGCGCAGACTACGTGGCGCTCATGAAGCTGTGCTGGGCCCCCGCGCCCCAGGACCGCCCGGGCTTCAGGGAGATCGGCGGCGCCCTCCACGCCATCGCTGAGAAGTAGAGGCCGGCCCTGTGTCGGAACTGGCCCTGGAAGCCTCCCCTCTCCTCCCTCGTCACAGCCCTGCCCCAACGAGCGCACCCTGTGCGGTGTGAATGACGTGTGTGTGCAACGTATTTTCCTTGCCAACTGCGTTCCTGCGCTGCTGCTCTGCTGCTCTGCTGCGGCGGCGGGATGGGCCGAGTCCATGGGCGACGTCGGGGGCACAGGGCACTGCCCGGCTCGGTGGCGCTCGTCGGGGGCGGGGCACAGCACCGCGATGCCGCAGGGGGATATTCGGGCGTTGGTCCGTCAGTTTTCGCGGTTAGTTGCGCTTCTGGGCCGCTTTTGCGTGGACCAACCGATTATCCGCTTGATGGAAGTCCCGAAACGGCGGTTGTGCACTGAGGCTTCTCCGGTGGGTCGGTCAAACCTTCAGCCGCGCCGCTGCCATTCGAGCGGCGCCCAGCTGTGCAGGAGGGGCACAGGGGCTGCAATCGGCCCACCTGCGCAGCGGACCCGCTGGTGGCGTCACAGGCCTCTAAGGGTCAACGTCGTCGCCGAGTGTGAACGAGAAGCAGAGCCAGGGGCGGCGATTACGGGTAGGGCAGAATTGTGATGGCATTCCGCGCGTTCAACGAAACGTGCACTGGACGTGCGTCCCGAACAGTACGGAGTCGTTGGAGGTGTGTGCACCCCTGGGCGAACGGCATCGATCCTCGACCCCCGTATCTACCGCATTTTCGGCAAAACAACCCGACTGAGGGTCGCTCAACAATCCTCACCTCGCCGACTACGATGATGAAACGCACTGCTGTAGCCGTGCTGCTGCTGGCAGCCTCGGCCTACGCCGATTGCACGCTGTACACGCCCCTCAACGCGCTGGCTGCCCGCTCGGGGAGGTTCTTCGGCGGCATGCTCTCGACGACGCTGCTCAACGACGGCAGGGCCATGGCGCTGGCCGACAGGCACTTCGGCATCACCACTGCCGAGAACGAGTGCAAGATGGACGCCACCGAGCCCCAGCCCAACCACTTCACGTTCGGCCCCTGCGACTCGATCTTCAACCACGCGGTCGCGCACAAGATGGCCTTCCGCGGTCACGCCCTGTGAGTGCCCTCGTTCCCCCACCTGTGGAGCACACGCTCCTGGGTTCGCTTATCGGGTACTCGCCGGGAACAGCGTGTGGTACCAGCAGATGCCCAACTGGATCAAGAGCCTTCAGCCCGCGGCCAAGAAGCAGGCGATGATCCACCACATCAACGGCGTGATGGCGCACTACAGGGGCAAGGTCTACGCCTGGGACGTCGTCAACGAGGCCGTCGACGACGGCGCCAGGGGCCTCAGGCAGAGCGACTGGTACCCCGCCATTCCCGGTACGAGCTTCGGCCCTTGCCCTCCGTGTGTGGGAAACACAACCGACGCTCACTGGGTCACGCAGACTTCATCGACGTCGCGTTCCATACCGCAAGGAAGGCCGATCCCCACGCCAAGCTCTTCTACAACGACTACGGGGCCGACGGCCTGTCTCCCAAGGCCAACTACATCTACAACATGATCAAGGCCATGAAGCGTCCGCTCCTCCCTCTCGTCCCCTCCAGTCTCCAGTCCACTCGCCCCTCTTGGCTGACACTGGCCCTCCATGTGGGCACCACAACACAGAGAGGGGCGTCCCGATCGACGGCATCGGCTTCCAGATGCACGTGGGCACCCAGTGGAGCCCCAGCCAGGAGGAAATGCGCAAGAACTTCCAGCGCTTCGCCGACCTGGGCCTCGAGATCCACATCACCGAGGCCGACGTCGCCTGCCAGAACCGCCAGGCCGACTGGGGCAAGCAGGCGCAGGTCTACGGCAACATCGCCCGCGCCTGCATGGCGGTGAGGAACTGCAAGAGCCTGGAGCTGTGGGGCGTCGTCGACAAGTACTCGTGGCTCAACAAGCCCGGCGTGCAGCCCACTGGCCTCATCTTCGACGACAACTACAACCGCAAGCCCGCCGCCTGCGCCATCGAGGCGGCTCTGCTGGGGCACTGAGCGGAAGGCCCAATCAGAAGGTCTGAGAGAGACCCTCTCGAGCCCTCTGCGATGGCCGAAGGGAGAGTCCAATGAAAGAGCAACAAGCCCCTCTTGATGTACCAACTTTGCGTGCTTCCACTTTGCTGTTTCATTTCGGAGCTCGCGAAGCCACGGCCACGCACCGCCTCACGGAGACCAGTGTTATTGAGGAAGACCTCAGATTAGCGCAGGAGTACAGCCGCAGCAGCGGCAGCGGCAACCATCGCTGGTCCCGACCGTGCCACGCCGCTGAAGACACTGCCTGGCAGCTCGTCGCTCGACACGGTGTGAGGAATCGGGCGGGGCACAGACTCCGACTTGGGCTGAGGATGGGGAGCAGAATCGGACTTGGGATGCGGAGTGGCCTTGGAGCTCGACTGCGCAGCAGGGACACTCGAGTGCGCCGTGTGCGAGCTCGACTGCGCAGCGGGAGTGGCAGAGAGGAGGACGCTCTCGACAGTGCAGGCGGCGGGCTTGGGGTTGTAGCTGTTGTCGAAGAGCAGGGCGGTCTTGGCAGCCCCCAGCCACGACGTCCTGTCGATGGAGCCCCACACCTGGAAGCTCTTGCACCGCGGCACCGCCATGCACGCCCGCGCCATGTTCCCGAACACCTGCGCCTGCTTCTGCCAGTCGCCCTGCCCCCCGCTCGTGGCCACGTCGGCCTCGGTGATGTGCACGTCCAGGCCCAGCGCCGCGAAGCGCTGGAAGTTCCTGCGCATCGAGTCCTCGCTGGGGCTCCACTGCGTGCTCACGTGCATCTGGAAGCCCACGCCGTCGATCGGGACGCCCCTCGCTGTGTTGAGGCGGGAACAGTGTGAGTGCGTATGAACGTGCCGTCCAAAGAGTGTGCGTACACTTCATGCCCTTGACCATGTTGTAGATGTAGTCGCTCTTGCCGCCCAGGCCGTCGGCCCCGTAGTCGTTGTAGAAGAGCTTGGCGTGGGGGTCCGCGGCCCTTGCGGCCCTGAACGCGACGTCGATAAAGTCTGCGCAGTTGGAGATGCGGGTCGTCACTAACAGATAGACACAAAGGAGACGAGCTCGGCGCACCAGGGACAGCGGGGTACCAGTTGCTCTGCCTGAGGCTGTGGGTGTTGCCGTCAGAGACGGCCTCGTTGACGACGTCCCAAGCGTAGACCTTGCCCTTGTAGTGCCCCAGCACCCCGTTGATGTGGTCGATGATCGCCTGCTTCTTCTCGGCTGCGGAGTTGAGGCGCCTCATCCACTGGGCGATCTGGTTGTGCCACACACTGCGCAGGCACGAGGAACGTGAGCCCGCCTGTTGCCAGCGGGTGGAGGGGACCAGGGGGCAACGCACAGGTTGTGACCGCGGAACTGCATGTTGTGGGACCTGGCCCAGTTGTAGACGGCGTCGCAGCCCTGGAAGTTGAAGTGGCCGCGCTGGGGCTCTGTGGCGTCCATCTTGCACTCGTTGCCCGCGGTGATGATGCCGTAGTGCTTTGCCGACAGCTCCGTGTTCCTCGAGTCGCTGAACTGCATGGGCGAGACCTCCCCGCAACTGCAGTTGTTGTACACTCAAAGTGCGGCCCCCCTCGTCGTCGGGTGCCCACCACCACAGATTCGCTGCATCTCACGGACGCATCACCTTCCCTCACATTTGGAAGCTGAAGAGCAGTGCCGGCGCACGAATGAGGCGTGCGTCCTTTTCTCAGCGTCAGCGTGGTTGAGAGAACCGACTGCACAGAGGACGACTCTGGCGGCGGTCTCCTGTGTACGATTACAGCCCCGTAGCGGTCAGCGCTGTCTATCCAGCACTTTTCCGCAACGAGATCGCCCGGCACACGCGCCCTGGCAATGGCGCTCGCGCGGCACCCGGGTAGTCAAAATCCGGAAGGAACTGGCAAGTAGAAGCACCGAAGGAATTGAAGCCAGCATCGCCTAGCCGTACGCCAGAGCATGCAACCACCAGCAATGCGGCGCACGGCAATGATGTTTCGCACTGCCGAGGCAATGAGAACAGCGGGCGCGGGTCAATCATACCCAACAAGCAGGTTATTTTGCCGAACTGATTATGGACATAAAAGGCTTATCGGTTTGTGCAACAGTCTCTTTTTCCCCAACAGCGTTTTGACTTTGGAGTTCGCATCCCTTGACGTTGGGATGCAACGGAGGGCCGAGGTCAGTTCATTGAAGGAGAGCAGCAGTGTTGTGCAGGAAGAGGTTATTGATTTCCATCCGGACTCCATCCAGCTCGAATGTAGCAATCTATGGCTTATTCAGGGGTGTCAATTTGTTGGTTGAACGAGTCTGGACCTCACTCGAGCTCAATTCAGTAGCGAAGCAGTAACAGCACCAAGGAAGGAGGCCATTGCAGGCCCGAACTGAGCCACTCCGTTGAACGTGCTGCCAGGCAGCTCGTCGCTCGGCACGGTGTGCGGCGTCGGGCGGGGCACAGACTCCGACTTGGGCTGAGGCTGCGGCTGCGGAGCGGAATCGGACTTGGGCTGCGGCTGAGGAACAGAGTCGGGCTTGGCGTCGGAGCTCGTGTGCTCGGCCGGGACGCTCGAATGCGCCACGGGCTTGGCAGCGAGGTACTCGTTCAGGATGGCGCAGGCGGCGGGCTTGGCGTTGTAGTTGGTGTCCCAGATGAGCGCAGTCTTGTCGGTGCCCTTCCACGAGTACTGGTCGGCGCCGCCCCATACCTGCAGGCTCTTGCACCTGCTCACCGCCAGGCACGCCCGCGTGATCCTGGCGTACACCTGCGCCTGTTTGTCCCAGTCGGCCCTCCCGTTGTTGCAGGGAGCGTCGGCCTCGGTGACATGGACCTCGAGACCCAGGTCGGCGAAGCGCTGGAAGTTCCTGCGCATCGAGTCCTCGCTGGGGCTCCACTGCGCGCTCACGTGCATCTGGAAGCCGATGCCGTCGATCGGGACGCCCCTCGCTGCATCGGGTACATGTCAGTACACATGACACAGAGAGCGGGAGTATCCGCGTGCCCTTCATGGACTTGACCATGTTGTAAATGTAGTTGCTCTTGCTGTTGAGCCCGTCGGCGTTGTAGTCGTTGTAGAACAGCTTAGCGCTGGGGTCCGCGGCCCTGGCAGTCTTGAACGCGACGTCGATGTAGTCTGCGCCCCACAGAGCACTCGGAGGTCAGTTGAGAACCGGGTTGCGAGAGAGGCGTCACACGGGGCGCTCAGGCAGCGCACCGGGGACAGCGGGGTACCACAGCGTGTTCCTGAGGCTGTTGCTGGCCCCATCGGCGACGGCCTCGTTGACGACGTCCCAAGCGTAGGCCTTGCCCTTGTAGTGCGCCAGCACGCCGTTGATGTGGTTGACGATCGCCCTCCTCTTGGCCTCGGACGTCGTCAGCTGCTTCATCCACTGCGCGTACTGCACGTGCCACACACTGTGCAGAGCGCATCCCGCGCACGTGAACATGAGCGTCCGCATAGGGCTACGCGAGGGGGAGGGCTGCGCTGGAGGCCTCATAGGAATGGGGCCGAGTGGAGCACAGGTTGTGGCTGCGGAAAAGCATGTTGTGCTGCTTGGCGAAGTTGTAGACGGCGTCGCACAGCTTGAAGTCGAAGCGGCCCTGCTGGGGCTCGGTGTAGCCCATCTTGCACTGGCTGCCCGCCGTGATGATGCCGAAGTTCTTGGCCGCCAGCTCGTCGTTCTTCTGGTCTCCAAACTGCGCCGGGGTTATCTCACCCCCGAAGATCCTCCCGACCCTGGCTGCGGCGTCCCTGATCCCCATCGACAAGTGGCAGTCGGCGGCGGCCACGGAGGCGACAGATGCGAGTGCGAGTGCGACAACGACAGACTTGCGCATTGATGGTTCAATCGCTACGACTCGGCTCTGCTGGCAGTGCTGAAGAAAAAAACGGACTGCGTTACCGTTGGTGCTCGGGTCGTCCGCCTGTGATTCTGCCACGTGTACAGCACTGTTTACAACCGCTTCTGTGTCCGAAGTGGGAGTTGGTGCACTCCCGCAGCTGCAGTTGTGGTGCACAAGAAATACAGTGCCCGTGTTTGGGTGAGTGCGCTCCATGCACTCCTGCTGCACCCCATCGCATCGTGCTGTTACAACCGCAGTCACTCCGCTTCTTCCTTGCTGTTTTGCCGGCTGCCGCAATAATGCAACTGGTGATCTCCCTGCAGTATGTGTGAACGTTGTTCTCACCACAGAGCCCTCTCTACTCTGGCGCATGCCCGCGCTCTCCGAGACCGCCTGGAGGACCTCTGCTCGGCAGTCTACCGCCACCGGAGAGCTTCAGTATTGGTGAGGCTGAGACAAGCGGACAGGGAACTGAAACAAGGGCTCGACACGCGCTGACAGTGCAGAGCCTTTGCTGAAGTCCTGGAAGAAGCAGTCTGTTGCGGAAGCAGTTGCAGTGGCAGAGGCTAACAGAATGAGACTTCTGCCCCTGCAAAGAGAGCGTTCGTCAGTCACTGCAGTGCCTGCGCAGTGTGTCGGGTGCCTCCAACAGGAAAGAGATCGGAAATCCGCACCAGTTGTGGATTATCGGTTTGTTCAACAAGTGACCCGCACACGACTGTAAATATGTGGGAGCCCCGCTCCAGAGGCAAGCGTATGCTCTACGATGATATATGAGAACAGAGGAGATTGACTGGGCTGGTTCATGGTGTCTAATTGAGAGATCAGTAGAACAATAATAACCAACGAACGTAGTTGTGGGCCAGCCTGCCGGACTCAGACCTATGGCAGCATAATGCAGCCTGATCCACTGCCTCTCCAGACGCGCTAAAAGGTGTTACAGACCCGCCCGATGACCAACTGAAGGTCTCTGTGCTCGAGACGCAGATCCTCCGAAGGGTCGACAGACCAATCCACTTCGTGATCTCATCTTCAGGGGCGACAGTGGGAGCACGGCCGCTCTCGAGTACGCCACAGATGAGGTGGAAGGTGCACTGAGAAGCACTCTGGCCACTCGCGCCTGAGATTGTGGTGCGACGCTGGTACTTACATACGTGGCATGGCTCACATGGGTGTGTGTGGCTCATACGAGAGCTGCGCTTTGGTCCCTCTCTTACAACAGAACCACAGACAACGCTCCGGTTGGGGACTCTCGATCCAGGTTCCTCGAGGAGACAATGCAAATCGAGTGCGGGTTGAATTGCATGTGCTGCAAAAGTGAATCTCAGGTGCACACCGAATTCGCAAGCAGCACAGTCATCCGATATCGTTTCTCTCGGAGTTCAACGGTTGTGCGTTCCTTCCCCAGGGCATCTTCAATGTTGAGGACATTGCGAGGGTTTACAAGTGCGGCGGCCCGCTCTGGAGTGGGCCTGGCTGGATGGCCTCTTTTCGTTGCCAATGTGGGCGTCGTTAAGATAAAGGCCAACCGATTGTCCGTCAGACGCTTGGCGGACCTCCCAAACGGGTGGCGCCCACTCCCAGATATGGCCGGCCGTGCACAGGCCGTGGGGCGGGAGTGCGGAGACGTTCACACGGCCGGAATGCGATTGCTATGAGTACCGCACTCAGAGGCCACGCAGGCAGGCGGTTCGGCGATGCATCGGAAAACCGAAGGGCGAAGAGGGCGATTGTAGTGGCATTTCTGTGTAACCTGAGTAACACGTAAGATGCACTGGACGTGCGGCCGGATCTGTTGGTGACCGTTGGATATTCGCGTGAATGACCCGGGGGCACAACCGCAGCAGCAGTTCAAAACTGTACTATCTCGGCAGTGGCACACGCAAACCACAGCACACAGCACAGGAAGGTTAACCGATGATGAAAGCCACTGCTGTTATGCTGGCGGCCCTGGCGGCCTCTGCCTATGCCGCGTGCACGCTCAACACGCCCCTCAACGCGCTGGCTGCCCGCTCGGGGAGGTTCTTCGGCGGCATGCTCTCGACGACGCTGCTCAACGACGGCAGGGCCATGGCGCTGGCCGACAGGCACTTCGGCATCACCACTGCCGAGAACGAGTGCAAGATGGACGCCACCGAGCCCCAGCCCAACCGCTTCACGTTCGGCCCCTGCGACTCGATCTTCAACCACGCGGCCTCGCACAACATGGCCTTCCGCGGCCATGCCCTGTTAGACCTCCTCCCTGTCCCCTCTTTCAGCTCGCGGACTCACAGTGCGAGCAGCGTGTGGTACCAGCAGGTCCCTGGGTGGATGAAGACCCTGCAGCCGGCGGCCAAGAAGCAGGCGATCGTCAACCACATAAACGGAGTGCTGGGGCACTACAAGGGCAAGGTCTACGCATGGGACGTCGTCAACGAGGCCGTCGACGACAGCGCCACCGGGCTCAGGAAGAGCGACTGGTTCCCCGCCGTCCCCGGTCCGCGCATCGCCCTAGCAAATAACGGTCTGTGTCTCTGGTGTCTCACACTCGCCTTCTCTTTCAGACTTTATCGACGTCGCGTTCAGGACCGCCAGGGCCGCGGACCCCCACGCCAAGCTCTTCTACAACGACTACGGGGCCGATGGTCTCAGCGCCAAGGCCAACTACATCTACAACATGATCAAGGCCATGAAGCGTCCGCTCCTCCCGTTGCCCCACTCCCCTCCTTTTGGTCTCCACTCGGCCTCACCCGCACTGGGGCACCTTGATGCAGAGAGGGGCGTTCCGATCGATGGCATCGGCTTCCAGATGCACGTGGGCACCCAGTGGAGCCCCAGCCAGGAGGAAATGCGCAAGAACTTCCAGCGCTTCGCCGACCTCGGCCTCGAGATCCACATCACCGAGGCCGACGTCGCCTGCCAGAACCGCCAGGCCGACTGGGGCAAGCAGGCGCAGGTCTACGGCAACATCGCCCGCGCCTGCATGGCGGTGAGGAACTGCAAGAGCCTGGAGCTGTGGGGCGTTGTCGACAAGTACTCGTGGCTCAACAAGCCCGGCGTGCAGCCCACTGGCCTCATCTTCGACGACAACTACAACGCCAAGCCCGCCGCCTGCACCATCCAGGACGCCCTGCTGGGGCACTAAGCGCTCATTGAGCAGAAGTCCGTTGATGCAGGGAACGTCGTGCAATGCACATAGAACAAGGGATGTGAGTGTGGTTTCTTTTTTCACAGCTACCATGGAAAATTGATTAGAGTAAATGCTTGAAACTTGCCATAAGCCCTTTATGGCGAAAGACACATGAAATCTCTGCCCAAATCGAACAGAAGACAGACGTGCATCGTTGCATGTGATGGCATGGGGTACACCGCATTGTTCTGGGCGATGAACTAAGCACGCCAATCGGTTGCCGACAACACAACGGCTCTCTGCCCCATCGTTTTGGCTGACTGCCTTCGGAATAGCTGCACAGTAGTCTCAATCCAGTGGGATACACACTCATCAGTTTACCAAAGGCACAACAGGGTCCGGAGGTCCATAGTATTGCAATCAACATAAATTTGCGTGTAAGTGCGCTGCACCCCGTGAATCAGCGGCTGTGCACAGTGGGATATAGAGTGGGATACAAGCTATGGAATATGTTCAGAACGCTCGCCGTCGGGAAAGGAAAGTCGATGATTATCGAGGTTTACCTCTGTCTTTTTTGTTGAACTCGGGCCCCAAATGGCGAACATCAATCTGGAAGGTTGCAGGAGATCGTTTCCCCTGACCCCTGTCTCGGGAGAGCATCGGCTCGGGCGCTAGGACTCTCGCGCTGGCGATGCCGCGCCTGCGCTCGGCTCGGCCGGGGGTTGAATTGAGACGGATGCGGTTAATCGGCAAAGAGCAGTATTGGGGTGTCTTTTCTCGTACAGCAAAGATGCACTGGACAAGCTGCCTGATGGGTTGACCGACGTTGGAATACCTGTTGCGATTGACACCCGCGCGAAGAGCCCCGCCGACCTCTGTTTCAACAATCTTCCCGTTGCGCACAACAACCGCCAATGGTGAATACCACCAACGCTGCCGCCGCTGCTGTGCTGCTGCTGCTGGCGGCCTCTGCCGCCGCCCAGTGCACGCTCAACACGCCCCTCAGAACGCTGGCTGCCCGCTCGGGGAGGTTCTTCGGCGGCATGCTCTCGACGACGCTGCTGCACGACGAGAGGGCGATGAGGCTGGCTGACAGGCACTTCGGCATCACGACCGCCGAGAACGAGTGCAAGATGGACGCCACCGAGCCCTGGCCCAACTACTTCACGTTCGGCCCCTGCGACGCAATCCTCAACCACGCGAGGCAGCACAAGATGGCCTTCCGTGGTCACGCCCTGTGAGAACGCCCTCCCGCCTCTCTATGAGTCTGCACTCGGGTCGGGGAGGCGCAGCTGACTAGGAGGGGCCCCACAGCGTGTGGTACGCCCAGGTGCCCACCTGGATGAAGAACCTGCAGTCGCCCGAGGCCAAGAGGCAGGCTATCGTCAACCACATCAACGGCGTGATGTCGCACTACAGGGGCAAGGTCTACGCCTGGGACGTCGTCAACGAGGCCGTCGACGACAGCGCCAGGGGCCTCAGGTACAGCGACTGGTTCCCCGCCGTCCCCGGTACGCCCCCTCTGCACACACTCCAGAGACAGCCTGAGCCTCACGTCACGAATACGCACCCGCAGACTTCATCGACGTCGCGTTCAGGACCGCCAGGCACGCCGACCCCCACGCCAAGCTCTTCTACAACGACTACGGGGCCGACGGCCTGTCTCCCAAGGCCAACTACATCTACAACATGATCAGGGCCATGAAGCGTCCGCTGCTCCCTCTCCTCTCCACGAGTCTCCAGTTCACTCGCTGACCCAAAGGCATGTGGGCACCACAACACAGAGAGGGGCGTCCCGATCGACGGCATCGGCTTCCAGATGCACGTGGGAACCCAGTGGAGCCCCAGTGAGGAGGACATGCGCAGGAACTTCCAGCGCTTCGCTGACCTCGGCCTCGAGATCCACATCACCGAGGCCGACGTCGCCTGCCAGAACCGCCAGTGGGACTGGGGCAGGCAGGCGCAGATCTACAGCAACATCGCGCGCGCCTGCATGGCGGTGAGCAGGTGCAAGAGCCTGGAGCTGTGGGGTGTCGTCGACAAGTATTCGTGGCTCAACAAGCCCGGCGTGCAGCCCACTGGCCTCATCTTCGACGACAACTACAACCACAAGCCCGCCGCCTGCGCCATCGAGGATGTCCTGATGCACGCGCACCACCGCCACCACTGAGCGCCGGGAGCGAGCTACGCGTGTGGAACCCGACCGCCCGTCATTCGGCCCTGCGGCTCGCCCAGAGGTGTCAGTACCTCGCGCCCAGGACTCAACAACCCGATTGTTCTATTCGCTTTCGCGGTCAATTAGGTAGTTCACTGCATGCAGTGTCCCACCCACCAGTTTCGGGTGCTTCACGTGACTGACGACCTGCGTGGCGCCCTGTAGTGTGTGCCTGTAACCCTGTGGTTCGCTCTGTGCTTGCAGGGCGTCCCTTGGTGCACGTATCCCGTAAGTTTTCTCCTGTTATGCAGGTGCGCAGGAGCGCGAGTTTAAGCAGAGTAAGTAGCGCGAGTTTGTGCAGCAGCTTCTCCGACTGGTGCGACAGGTACAAGACTCATAGAGACAAGACAGAGTGGCTGCACCGGAGACCGCAAAATGAGTGACTAGAGCACGCCCGATGTGAGGGCATGAGCGCTGCATGCGAGAGCGGCCCTTTACAAGGTGTCTCCGGCGCTCAATCCCTCACCACACGCAAGTATGAACCTGCGTTGCCCCCGAGCAGCAACATGAAGACCGACGACAGCGCGTTCTTTCCGCAGATACGGCCACGTGTCAACATCACTTCCACTGATATCCCCCTGAACTCTGCGTATCCCCCCACCTGCTGAAGACTCGGTTGCCGACCCGGGACTATGGAAGCGGAAGCTCAGGTTCTTCTCATCAGCGGCTCCTTAGTCGGGTTCCTGGTATTGCGTGCATGTACCAGGGGGAAGCGATCGGGCAACAACGCGTTGTGCATATTTCGAGTTGAAGCAATTGTTGTTGTGGACAACAATTGACGGTCGGAAATTATTCGCCAGCAGATCTTTGGCGAAGATATTTTTGGAATAAAAGTCGGTTGGCCCTCTGCCAGCACGCGCCGCCGTGCCTCCGCCACCTGGGCGCCGCCAGCCCCTGGCCGACCCACCCGCACGCGCCCCCGCCCCCGCCCCCCAGCGTCCCGCGCGGCGTGGTGTGCGTCGTGCGGCCACCAGAGGGCCCAGCAGTCAGAGCGGGGGCCAATTCAGTTGTGTCTGTCGCGCCATCGCCCCTCCGGTGCTCTTAAACGGCAGCCCCCAGGCGAGCGGCAGGGCCCGCAGGCCACGCCCAGTGAGAGACACAGCCGAGCGTGGGCGTGGCCAGCAGCGGTGTTGGGGTGGCAAGGCAGAGGACAGCAGGGTGGCTTGGGCCCAGCGGCGCTGTGGGCTGTGGGGAACGTGTGGGGAACGTGTGGGGAACGTGTGGGGCGCTTGTCGGACACGAGACGAGGGCTGACGCACACAGGTCGGCCGCCTGCCTGCCCCCCTCGGGTGGGACAGGCACTGGGTGTGCGAGAGGGGCCTGGGAGTTGGTCCCATAAACGGGGTAAGAAGCGGCGAAAATCGGTCCAGACAGGGCGTGGAAAGCGGCGAGCGAGATGTCTACAGGGCAGCGCAGCGGGTGCTTTTGTGATGAGAACACAATAGTTCCAACCTGTTTGATTCCCCATGAAACAGCCTAATCCAGCTCTCTGAGGAAGCACCTCCTCCGTCCGTTTTGGTCCGCTCTCCTGTCGCTGCCTTGCCCCCGTTTCCCCCTGAGCCTACGCAGGTGCCCATTTTCTTGACTCGATTTTATTCACCAAAACCCGTCAGTACAGGGGGAAAACAAGCCTGTTACTTTGCTGGTCGTTTTGGTTCCTGGGGGGAGGCCGCCCGTCAAGACAGCCGCGCAGCGCCCTTTTTCTTCTGATCACATCCCTGTTTGCGGCATAAATCCAGCACAGGGAGGAAATCAACGTTTTTTTCTGGCACGGTTCTCTGCCCGAAAACCCCAAACGAGTTCAGCACAACTCTCTCCGGCTTTTGTTTCTTTTTCTCCCCCATCCCTGCCTTCATGCGTGCGGGGCCGGAGAGCGCCCCCGAGGCCGCGCCGAGCGAGCTGCGCCTGCGCCGCCTGGCGGGCCTCTTTGCCGACGCCGGGGCCGAGCGCTCGTTCAGGCACCACTTCGAGACACTCCGCTCCACCCGCCGCTCCGTCGCCCACTTCTGGTCCCCGCGCCCCGCCCCTCGGCCCCCCGCCCAGCCCGGGGGCACCCTCCCGCCTCGTTGCCGCGGGTCTCATCGGTTCGTGCGCCGCTTTCTGCGCGTTTTTCCCCCCGGGGGCATTCCTGGCAGTGCAGTGCGCTGCTGGTCTTCGTCGTCGCCGTGTTTGTCGTGGCGAGCGCGGCTGAGACGCGCGGGAGCGAGTGCGGCGCGCGGTACTTCATGTACAGCGGGGCGGCTGCGTGCGGGGCGGTGGCGGCGTTCCTCTGCGCGACGCTGGCGCTCGGGGGGCTCGTCGTCTACTCGCAGGAGGCGCTGGCGCTGGCCCTCTGTACGGCCTTCACGGCCGTCACGCTGACGATGCACTGGGTCTGCCCGCTCGCGGGGCCGTCGGAGGAGTACACCGGGGGGCCCACGAACCTCCCGCCCGAGTTCTACGCGTTTGTGTGCCAGTGGTGCGCGCCGAGGGACGCTGAGGGACGGGTTTTTCCTTTGCTCTATCGGGTTTCAATTGTTACACTCAGTCGGTGGCGGCGCCTCAGCAGAAAGCGTTGCGTTGTCAGCGAGTTCTGCTCGTGAAAAATGGCACAGACGCAGCTCCTCTGAGGGATCTGTGGCCCATTGTTTAATTTGAATTGAATTCCAGTGCAGACCCACTCAGCCGTTGCGTCGCCCAGGTACGTACACGCCACCTACGTGTTCTACGGGGCGACTGTGTGGCCGCTGTCGTTCGCCGTGAGCTGCGCCGTCTGCGTGCCGCAGCTCGCAGTGCTCGCGTTCCTGGCCGCCGCCCTCGCCAGCGAGTACGTGTACCTCTTTGTGCAGCTGGCCCTGGGCTGGCTGTTCGTGACGCTCTTCATCGTCATGAGCAACCTCGAGCGCCGCAGGGACTTCGCGAGCAACGTGCTCCTCGAGCGCCAGCGCCGCCAGGTCGCCGCCGAGAAGACCCGCACCAACGCGCTCTTCTCGCTGCTCTTCCCGCGCGGCATCGCCCAACGCCTGCTCGACTCTCGCTCTGCCTCGGCCGCTCTCGGCAACCACGCGGACGTGGGCTGCAGCAGCGCCAGCTCATTCATGTCGGAGCTCTCGCCCTCGGCCGCAGCGCGGCAGCCGCTCATCGTGCGCTCGTCCGACGCCGCGGCCGTCGTTTGCGTGCGCGTCGACCGCCTAGAGGCCGTAGGGGCGCACGCGGAGCAGCTCGAGGCGCTGTCGAGGCTGTTCGTGGCCGCGGACCTGCTGGCCGCGAGCCTCGGCGCCGAGAAGGTCAAGAGCGTGGGCGCGACGCTCATGTTCGCGGGGTGGCAGCAGGACAGGGGCAGGGCCGCCTGCGAGCTCGCGGCCGAGATGCAGCGTGTGCTGCGCAGGCTCGCGATGGAGCACCCGGCCATGGCGAGGCTGGCGCTGTGCACGGGCATCTCGATAGGGCCCGCGATCGCTGGCGTCATCGGATCCTCGAGGCCGCGCTACGACGTGTGGGGCTGTGCGTGTGCTCTCTCGAGCCCAACGTCGCTTTAATTCATGCCTGACGTACGCACAACAGACACAGTTAACGTTGCCATCCGACTCTCTGAGTCTGCTGCTCCGGGGCAGATACTGGTCACCAAGGACATCAGCAAGAACCTCGAAGTACTCCATTCGGACATTGAATTTTTCTTTATGACAGTGGCACTGCTCTCTCGCAGGGAGCGTTCACGTTCAACGCGACCAAGAACCTCACGGTGGTCCATGGTGTGGGTAGAGTCATGCCCGTCGAGCTGGTTGCGCCGAGCGACGACCTGGATTCGCCACTGAGGGCGCCACTGAGGTGACCGCGAGCTGCACGGTCGCTGTTGCTGTTGCTAACCTCATAGACCCCTGCAGCTCGTCAGGTGACCCCTTCGTGCTCGCGCGGCCTGTAGTGCGCGTCCTGGACGTTGCAAAAGGCAGAGTTCCACTGTTGCGAGCCCACGTGAACCCCATCACGCTCATGTTCCCCTCTATGGCCAAGGAAGCAGAGTGCGTACCTCTCCCTTTTTTCCAAGTCTTTTTATCAGCATGTGCTAAGGCGCTCGGTACTCTGTTTAGATTCATGCGCGGGTACACGGAGAAGTACTACCAACACTCGCGGTGGCTGCTGCTCGCGATGGCGGTGTTCTACTTGATGTGGCTGATCCGCTCCCTGGTTGTCAACGATCTCTCGCAGAGCAGGCCGTTTGTGCTCAAGGCCGCGCACATCGCCATGATCCTCCTCATGTTCGCGTGGACGTTCTGCGGGTTCCACACGAGGCCGCTGGTCTTCCACGCGGTCATGTTCGCCCTGGCGCTGTGCACGAGCACCCTGATGTCGTACATGTGGAACGACGCGGTGTGGGGCGACTCCCTCGTCTCGGGCAGCATCTGCTGGGTCACCCTGCTGTTCACGTTCCGCATGCCGTTCTACCTGGCCGCGCCCCTGGGGCTCGCCTACGCTGTCTCCAACATCCGCCTGGTCGTCATCCTGCAGTAAGACACACAGCGAGCCCCGCACGGCCTGCACTGACAGCCGAACATGCCACCGACAGCCACCCGCCGGGAACGGCTGTGTTTCTGTACCTGTGGCTCGTGTCGTGGGCGTACCTCGGGCGCAGCTCCGAGATGAACAACAGGCAGCTGTTCTCGACGTCGGAGCTGCTGACCAGGAGCAGGGAGGAGAGCGAGCGCGAGCAGGAGACCGCGAGGTCGCTGCTGACGAGCGTTCTGCCACAGCCCGTGCTCGACAGGCTGGCGTCGGCGCAACCACCGCAGGGCTGCCCGCACGAGAGCCTGTTCATGTGCGAGTTCGTCAGCAGCGGGACGGTCCTCGTGAGCAACATCCCGGGGTTCGAGGGCCTCTACCAGCGCATGCAGCCCGAGCAGATCGTCGCGATGCTCAACTCGCTCTTCTCGCACTTCGACTCGCTGGCCACGGCGCGGGGACTCACCCCGCTGAGGACCAATGGTATGCCCTCGACCATAATCCGCACGCCCTCGAGTCTCATGCCGGGTCTCACAGCTGACGAGTACGTTGTTGCCGCAAACATGCTCAACGTATGGCACCGTTCTGCTCTTTGGGTTGATTTCGAGGGACCCAGAGGCTCAACCACCCTCGCAGGACGTGGCCGACCACGTCCAGCGGGTTGCGGGCCTCGCGGTGGACATGGTCGCCACGATGGACTACTGGAACACCGAGCACAACTGCACGTCGCTGCCCATCGCTGTGCGGGTGGCTGTGCACACCGACGGATTTGTGCGCTCCCCCGCACTGCTGACCATCCTCTCGGCCCCTCGGCATCCGCTTCCCCCTCTCACTGCGAGACCCTCACGCCTCACGCAGCTGGCTGGGGTCATCAAGACCAAGCCGAGCCTCTTTGACTGCTGGGGCGACGCCATCCCGTTTGCCCGCAAGGTCTGCGAGTGCTGCCCGCTCAACGCGGCCCTCCTCTCCGACGCCGCCGCCACGGCCCTCGAGGCCGCGCTGCCCGCAGCCGGCGGCAACGAGCAGTTCTTCGTGCAGCCCTTCCGGCGGTTCAGCGTCGGCGGGAGGCCCGTGATGACACACCTGCTGCACAGCAAGGTCGCCCCCCTGCCCACCGGCGACGGCGACGTCGACGGTGACGACAGCGACACTCCAGAGGACTTTGCGCTGCCGTACGTGCCCGTCGGGGGCATCGACTACGGCGTGCTGTCGACGGACCCCACGGACAGCCCGCCGAGCCCCGCGGACGCCTCGGCAGCGGTGGCCGTGCTGGACGCGGTGCCCGGGGTGACCCTGTGCCTGCCGGCGGGCGCGGGGCAGCTGCGCACGGCGGTCCACGTTCGCCAAGCGGTGTGCAGCCTCTCAGCCAACTGTAGTATGATGCAGGACAGCTTCCAACGACTGGACTCCTGTTAGCGCGACATGCCCGTGTGTGGCCTTGTTCTCGTTCGTTCTCATATGCCGCGAGACCCTCTGAGGGAGCAGCGAGCACGATCGCAGTGCCTCCGAGCCGTGGGACAGCGCTGAGCCTTGCCAGAGCTCGCAGAGCCACCGTGGCCCGAATTGGAAGCCCAGCGTTGGGCTACAGCGCTACCACCGCCAGTGTGCGGCACAGAGGGACAGCAGCCTCATAGCAAGCTGTGCAGGGCACATCATATCGCCACATCACTGAGGGCACTGAGGGGAAGCGACTGCCAACTGGGAGCGCCCGGGTTGTTGCAATGGGCAGAGAGGGCAGACTGCCCGCTTCACTGCATTTCAACTTCGTTTACATACAGGAGACCACAAGACGGTGGGTGAAGAGACAGGTACACCATGGAAGCACTCGGCAACCTGCGAAGGAGGCGTGAGGCCCTGCGAGAAGAGAAGGAACACCGGCACTGCAGCACCACCACCGATGTGACAACTCAGCACACACGTCACATCATTATGCACACACGGCTCCCCGGCGACAACGTCTCAGCATGCTGTACAAACGATCTGTCGCGCAACCCACGCTAGTGACAAAACGAAACTGATAACGATGCGGCGCAGATTGAGCCAGAGAGATCGCACAATCGCCATGTCCTTCAACACTGTTGCTTTCTGCGAGGCGCTCTAGCATTGATTGATTTCTGCCTTCATTTGTTCAGTGTTGGGCTATACCTGGCAGCAGCGGCGAGGGGAGGGCCTGCCACTCATCTGCAAGGCCTCAATCACGCCTGTGAGTGCCCTCGTAGACCTCGGCGATAGCGCAGGCGGCGGGCTTGGCGTTGTAGTTGGTGTCCCAGATGAGCGCAGTCTTGCCAGTTCCCTTCCACGAGTACTGGTCGGCGCCGCCCCACACCTGCAGGCTCTTGCACCTGCTCACCGCCAGGCACGCCCGAGCGATCTTGGCGTACACCTGCGCCTGCTTGTCCCAGTCGGCCCTCCCGTTGTTGCAGGGAACGTCGGCCTCGGTGACGTGGACCTCGAGGCCGAGGTCGGCGAAGCGCTGGAAGTTCCTGCGCATCGAGTCCTCGCTGGGGCTCCACTGCGCGCTCACGTGCATCTGGAAGCCCACGCCGTCGATCGGGACGCCCCTCGCTGTGCGGTGAGAGCGATGTGGGCGCGGCATCAGTGCTCGTTTCTGGCACTACTGTGCGATTTGGGCGAGAGCATCAGAGGAGCTGACCCTTCATGGACTTGACCATGTTGTAGATGTAGTTGCTCTTGCTGTTAAGCCCGTCGGCGTTGTAGTCGTTGTAGAACAGCTTGGCGTGCGGGTCGGCGTGCCTGGCGGTCCTGAACGCGACGTCGATGTAGTCTGCGAGGGCCGAAGGTTATCAAGGGAAACAAATTCTGTGCATTTTGGTAGCAATGGCGCACCAGGAACCGCAGGGTACCACATGGAGTGCCTCAGGCCGTTGGCCCCGTCGGCGACAGCCTCGTTGACGACGTCCCAAGCGTAGACCTTGCCCTTATAGTGCGCCAGCACGCCATTGATATGGTTGACGATCGCCCTCCTCTTGGCCTCGGGCGTACTCAGGTGGTTCATCCACTGCGCAACCTGCACGTGCCACACACTGCGCTCATCGCGAAATCGATCAGATGGAGCGAGAAAATGGAGCTAAAGACGACAGAGTCGTTGTACTGAGCAGGGCGGAGGAGGGATCAGCTCACAGGTTGTGCCCGCGGAAGAGCATGTTGTGCTGCTTGGCGAAATTATAGACGGCGTCACACAGCCTGAAGTCGAAGCGTCCCTGCTGGGGCTCAGTGTAGCCCATCTTGCACTGGCTGCCCGCCGTGATGATGCCGAAGTTCTTGGCCGCCAGCTCGTTGTTCTTGGTGTCGTGGAACTGCGCCGGGGTTATCTCTCCTCCAAAGATCCGCCCCTTCTTGGCCGCGAGGTCCCTGAGGCCGGTCGCAAGGTGGCAGTTGGCGGCGGCAGCAGCAGCAAGAGATGCAAGCACGGCGAGGGCGACAATGGGCTTCATGAGCGTCTGCCTTGTCGCTGAAGTCGGTGATGTCTGTATTGATCACAGAGCGGTTGGATGAAGTAGTAATGCAGCAGCCGTTGGACTCGGGTCATTCGACTGATTCAACCACGTCATAGTGTACAACCGCCACTGTTTTCAGGCTGTCTTTGTGCACTTAAAGTGAATCCCCGTTGAGTCCACTATGAAGGAGCGTAGCAATGGCTGCTAATCGGCGTACCGCCGGAACACACAATCAACTTCTCCTGAGAAGGTTGTTCTCTGGGGAGTTGCATTGTATTGCACAGCTTTGGAGCACAGTTTTGTGAGACAGTTGCATTTACTTGTTTAGACAATAGAAAACGCCAGCGCGAGAATCTGTGATCGGATACAATCACCAGAGGATGATAGGATTGGGCAGCCGATGAGAAGGAGAACGCTGAACCGCGTGCTTAGGGATTGCATATTCTGTGCAACAGTCCAGAAGAGGCGGAGAACGTTACTCTGGCATACTGATTTTGCGTGGCTCTTCCTGCCCTCCGGCATTAAGGGCTGCGTTTTCTCATTCCAGAGGAATCAGAGCCGTTTTGTCATATTTCGTTAGCTAGTTGTGCTGATTTGAGATTTGCCCAATGATATTAATTGTACCATTATGAGTAATTGCATCAGTATGCACACCAAATTTATTGATGAACAACTGTCTCAGGTGCAATTTAAACTGTTGTGAATATCTTAATGTACATTGTAATACATGACATAGTCCATCAGCGTCTGTTGAAACAGATGAAGACCTCTGGCCATTCTTTCAGGCTTTCTAATATTATTCTGTTTTTCGGATTCCCTTCCAAGCAGAAATTAACAAGTTGTGATACTTTTTACATTCTCTATTGATATTACTATCACTGAAAATATGGAAATAACCTTTTCATATTTGTTTGTATCATTTATAATTCTTTCCTTTTCCTTTTTCTGGCTTGTCAATAACAAAATTATTCTTTTTACTTTCTGCTTTATATTTTTGCCCTTTTTATCTTTGCACTTGTAAGCATATGCAGGCAGCTCACAGTTTACATTGCTCACACTCATATCACAGCTTGCATATACTTGTATTCTGCAGCATATGCTTGCACTCGTGTGTACTGGAGGGTATGCCACAAATTCGTGCTCTTGTCGTTCTTTTAATTATTCATTTCCTTTGTTTCATCTTATAGGTCTGTTATTGTGAGAATATACTTGTTTCACAGATAAAATCAGTGTGATGCGATCAGATCTCTTTTTCTCATACTCATCTCCGTATTTCTAAGCAGTAGTGTTCCATACAGTGTCTGTTCCTTCTTTCTCTTCTCATATTACAACTCTCTTTCTGTTCTGTCTATTTCTCTATTCACACTGCCTATCTGTTCCTTTTGCTTCTGTTTTTCTACCTGCAGTATACTCATCTGCTTCTTCTTCCTTCTTCCCTTCTATATGCCTTCCGTGAATAGTAATAATCATACGGAAAGAATGAATTAAAGCGATTGATTAGAGTAATACTGACTGACTTCTTCTTTGGCAGAATTGGAAAATATGTAATAGTGTTCGTGGCCGAGCGGTCTAAGGCGGCACCTTGAGGTGGTGTTCTCTTCGGAGGCGAGGGTTCGAATCCCTTCGAACACATTTTCACTTAATTAGCTTGAGCACAGTTGTGCTCAAACCAATAGCTATTGGTCGCCACCAACACGATCCACAAGATGAAAGTTGGTGGTCACTTTCATGTGTATTTCTGTCGTTTTTCTACATGAACCAAAAGTGAGCACTTGAAAGCTCAGACAGGGGGACAAATCACTGTGTTCTTGACAAGACCAACTACGAGCTGAAGGCACTGTAGATGGAGCAGGCGGCGGTCTTGGCCGCGTAGTTGTTGTCGAAGATGAGGCCCGTCTTGGCAGC
>CACRSC010000065.1:161971-179359 GCA_902651635.1 Mastigamoeba balamuthi | reverse complement strand
GCCCGCGCACAGCTTCGCAGGGGCCCCACTTTGTTGTGCCCCACTGTGGCGGCCTGTGCTCCGTCATAACGCGTCTGCGTCGAGTGCGACGACTCGGGCAGCGCAGCGAATTGCGAGGTCCTGCTTCGTTTATTTTCGGAGTCTCGAGACGGGCCCCGCAAGACACGGTGGGCGGCGGCTTACACATCACCAGCCACGCCGCAGTGCCCACAGTACAGCGCGGGACAGCAGGGCATTGAGGCAGCGTCCCGCTTTTTTTTCTATGTACTGCACATTGGGCTTACCCTTTGATTTCCCTCCCCTCCCCCAGCTGCCCCTCTGCCCCTTCTACGCCTCATAGCACCCCCCCCCCCCACACGCCCTCCCCAACTACACCGCGCGGGCTCATGCCCCCGACTCTCGCCGACTACAGCCGAACACTCCAACCGGTGCACGTGGTCCTGTGCACCGACCGTGATCACCGAGTGAACAAACGCCATTTCAAAACCGAATCTTCAAGCGCGCGCCGAGTTGCGGTGCGATCCCGGCCGGCTTCCGACTCTCGGTTGTCGCCACGGGCACCAAACCGCGCTCAGAGTCACGGCTGTGCACTTCTCAGCGTCGGTGACGCTGCACGCACGATATCGAGTTCGCAGAGGCCTTGCTTCAACCGGGTTCTCAAACCCGCGTGCCGAGTTTAATGCGCAATCCCAAATGGATTCCGATTTATATGCCGTCTACGTGCCACCGTGCCATGGATCGAGCGCAGTGCCACCATTATGCGCGTTTCAGGGGCGGTGCCGCGCCACGAGGGCGACACGGTCGAGGCCGTGCAGATTCTGTGTGAGCGCTGCGGCCCAAATCACTTGATTGGAGGGATATCCGAGCCCCACAGCGCCGCAAGGCCTCCGATGCGAGACACGAGAGGCGCGTGCAGAGAAGAAGCCACAGCCATGGCGTTCCCTTCTTCAAGTCCCAATTTTGTCTGACGTCATATCTGTCGTTTTTGCTGTGGCCGCTTTTCACCTGTTTGGCTACCAGTGCGGCACCTGTACCTCTCTATCTCTCTATCTCTGCTGTTGGCGGGCCTCAGGCGATCTGCCACATCGTGGCCACCTCTCCGGGAACAGCCAGGGAGCAGGCGACACGTCACGGCACAGTTGGATATTAACGCAATCGCACTGCTGTCTCGCAATATCTGCGCAAATCCGCTTGCCGGTTGTTGTGCTGTGCTCTGCGCACTGCCACGTCGACCGGCACAGGTGCCCACGCCGCAACACCCGCCCGCGGCGAGCCGCCCCACGTCGCCTCGCAGGAGCAGGCAGCAGCAGCAGCGGTGAGGCTGGCAGCGGCTGCTGGGGCTGCTGCCCCGCCGGCCTGCGGCTCCGCTGACGGCGCACGGGCGACGCGGCCCCACGCGCTCGGGCACGACCCATCGCGTGTAAGTGGGGTGTTCCTGGCACGACCCATCGCGTGTAAGTGGGGTGTTCCTGGATACCCGCGGTGCACAGGCCGCCCTCTTCAAGGTCACTGGCAGCGCAGCGCCCCTACAGTCCGCTCGAGAGATGATACGTGAGGGCCGCTTCTTGTGGATTCTTCTTTTGCCTGGCACCGCTGCCCACGGCGGCGTCGACGACCACACCTCCTCGCCCTGGCCAGATGTAGTCTTGTCTGAGGACAGCCAGCCCCAAAAGAGTGACGCGAAGATAGTGAGCCCTGTATTGCGCTGGCCGATTACTTTAGACACTCCCGCTGCTGTTGGTGCTGCTGTTGTTGCTGCCTTGCTCGTACTTGTGCGGGTTCAGGGGCGGCGCCTGCGGGACGCTGGGCACTGCGAGGTGCTGCTCCCCCGACCCGCTCTCCGCCATCTCCTCCTCCGCGGCCGCACTGAACTGCCGCGCGACGACCATCTCGACGGCGCGCTCCATCCGCTGCCTGCGCCAGCGGAACGCGAAGAACAGCGCGGTGCTCGCCACTACCGTCATGATCAGCGCGAACGACCCGCAGACGACCGCTGCCACGACCGCCGTGTTGACAGCGCGCGCCGTCCTCGAGTTCGGGCCACCGTCCTGCGCGCTGCGGTACTCCGAGTCCGACGACGTCCGCGGAGTGCAGTCGGGGTAGTGCACGTAGCCGCTGGCGCACGAGCCGCAGCGCGGGTACGCCGCCAGGTTGGCCCCCGTGAGCACGCACGTGTTGCACGCGCCTCTGGGCTCGAAGTACGGGGCGCATTCGTTGCACCCCGTCAGCGGTGAGCCCCAGCCCTCTGCGCACGACGAGCAGATCTCGTGCCCGATGCACTCGAGGCAGCCCGCGCTGGCGCAGTTGGTTGTCCGCGAGCTCTGGTTCGAAGTGCTGTTGCGCCCCGGGCCGTCGTCGGCAGACGCGCTCGACACCAGCGCGTGCACGCAGAGCGGGTACACGAGCGTCTCGTTTGCGCAGGACGTGCACAGCGGGTACTGCGCGTACTTGGCGCCTGTGAGGTTGCAAGCGGAGCAGTCGCCCCCGGCAAAGCCCGCGGCGCACGAGCGGCACCCGCGCGCGGGGCCGTCGAACCCGAGCCTGCAGCTCAGGCACTTGTTGTCCACCGAGCACAGCACGCAGGTGGCCGTGCACGTGTCGTCGTAGCCCCCTGTCGCAGTGCTCCCGCTGCTCGCCTGCTGGCGCGAGCTCGCGCTGCCGCTGCCGTTGCCACCGCTGCTGGTGGCGGGGGCGGCGACGGACGAGCTGTCGGCCTCGGACTGCGAGGCGGCGCAGAGGTTCCCCGAGCAGGATATGCAATTGGCCGTGCAGTTGCCGTCCCACTGCGACGTGCAGCAGATCGGCTTCCTCACGCACGCGCAGCTCTGCACGCGCGGCTCCCAGCACTTGACAGACGAGAAGCCGGCGCAGGCCCCGGTGTTGTCGATGCTGCAGAGCGAGTTCGAGCACCTGCCGCAGAGCCCGCACTGCCAGTCGTGCGCGCACTGCTGCGCCGAGGGCTGCGGCGACCCCAGGTACCTGTACTGCAGCACGACGTCCCGGCCGATGCTCGACCGGTTGTTGCACGCGTGCAGCTGCGCCGCGGGACCCCGGGCCTCGACGCCGGCGAGGCCCACAATGACGGGCTGCGACTGCTCTGATCGCTCTGCTGCGGCCGCGTTCGTCGATTCTGCGACGACGTCGGGGCCCATGTAGAAGAGCACGACGTGGCCCGCGGGGTACAGGGCCGCGCCTGCGATCTGGGGTGGCTGGCGCTGGTTGGCATTGACCGCGGTCGCTGCGGAGGACAGCGAGACGTTGCGGTAGACGAACACGACGCAAGGGCCGGTGCTCTCGCCGTCGTAGGGGGCGGGGCACGAGGCCACAACGCCTGCTCGGACGGAGGCGTGCGGAGCGGCGGGGTTCAGGTCCGCTCCGTATCTGGCGCAGATTTAGGGATCTCGCAGATTTCCTGGATTTCGGAACGCAGAGACAGCGCACATAAATATCCCCGTCTCGAGGGCGCTGAGAGGACAGGTCGGCGGGACGATCGAGGGCCGGTCGAACCTCACCACCCCGTTCGAGCAGACGTACACCGTAGTCAGCTGACCGGACTGCTGCCCAAAGAACGACGACCCTGCAGCCACGCCATGGGTCAATTCCACGTCAGCTGGCGGATCTTCGGGAAAAAAGGAAAGATGCGCGGATCTCCGGGCAGAGGTGGAATCTCACCGACCCCACCCCGCACACCCCCCGCTCCCCTTGCCCCCCCACCCAGCAGCCGCGGCGCGATCCCGTGGTACTCACCTCGGTCGAAGCTGTAGTAGTACCTGGGGCAGTCGTTGTCCTTGAGCGTGATGAGGGCGAGGCCCTCGGAGGCGGCGGCGAGGGCGGTCCACTCGGCCGAGGCGGGCAGCTCGCGCGCCGGCCCGTACAGCGACGCCCGCAGCGCGCAGGCGCCGCGCGCGAACCAGAGGAGCACGGCGCAGAAGACGAGGCGGGGGGAGGGGGCGGTGGCGGTGGCGGTGTGGTGTGTGTGGCGCGCGCTCGCGGGGGTGTGGTGTGCGGCCGTCGTCGCTCGGGTGGCGTGCGGGTGGCACGTGGGCTTCATGTGTGCATTTTTAACTGCTGGGGGAGATTTCTCCGAATAGATTTTCTTACCGCGCCCCGCCCCGGGACACGGGCGCCCCGCGTGACTTGCGCGCCTCGGCTTGCTCCCCGCCCGAGAAGATATGCGCTATGTGTTTCCCTTACTCCGATACTCTGTTCTGACTGCCGGCATGCCGTTTCTCTTCCTGCTGTGCAAGTGGTTTCAGTTTTTTACTGCTTTTCCTTTTTTGTATATTGGAGTGGATTCGCCCGGCAAAACACGAAAAACACAAGGTTATTCCCTCACGCAGGCGGGTGCGATGACGGTTTGTTTACGCTGAGTCGCCAGCCAAGGGGGCTGATGACAGCACTCATTGCCATTCTCCCGGCCAACACCCATGATGAGGCACCTGCTTGCTACAGCACGCCTCTCTCCTAGAGACACAGACAGGGCTGTGAGCACCAACGATAGTGCATTGCGCTACTGGTCGCGCCAAAACGCTTCAAGGGTGAAGAAGCATCTGTGTTCCAAATGTCCGAACTGTGCAGCACATACTACACAAGGAGAACCTCGAACGGCTGGCTCGTGATGTGGTGCTCCTTGCCACCGTATGGAACAGCTGTCACTGCGTGTGAGACACAGTCGCGAGTTGCGAGGAGTGGTCTCACTGATCCCGTGCAGATGGTTCCCCGCCTTGCCGATGCACAAGCCTCCCTCGAACGGTATGCGAGCCACCCACAGCGGCTCGCCCCCTATGTCGTGTCCGGCAGCCCCAGAGTCCGGGATGCGCTGCCCGGGAGCCACGGTGACCCACCGGGGCTGTGGCGCGTTGGGCTCGAGCACGAGCACCTCGTACGACGTGTACCTCACCTCCTGGCCCCCAAACGGCACGTCTGCTGTGGCGTCAGTGCCCCCGTGTGCTCCCGCAAGCAGGCGGGGGGCGTACACATGCAGGCGTGGGCCGGAAGAGCCTTCCCAGGGGTCAGGGCGCCGTCGTGCGCTGCCCTCGCGACGTAGAGCGGCGACCCCGCGTCGCTGCCGCCCTGGACGGCGCCCTGCGGCACGTCGCCGCCGTTGACGGGCACCCAGTGCATCAGCTTCTCCGGGGGCACGTTGAGCACCTCGTACGGCACCCCGCGCAGAATGACCTCCTGTCCTCCCCAGGAAATGGCTGGCAGCAGAGAGGTGGAGAGAAATCAATTGAGATCTTCCGCCAGCGCAGATATTTGTACGCACAGATTCCGCCGATGTGGTTGCCGGCCTTGCCGACGTGCATGCCGTTCCTGTACGGGGTGCGGGCGACCCACAGAGGCTCGCCGCCGACGTCGCGGCCGGCTGCGCCGAACGTCAAGTGCTGCCCGGGCTCCACGCGCTGCCACTGCGGCGGCAGAGCGCTGCCCTCGGCCACGAGGACCTCGTACTGCCCGGTTATGGTCTCCTCCCTGCCGTCGAACGCCACGTCTGTGTGCGGGCGATATCAACTGATTTTCCAGATATGCCTGCGTAGATATTTCCGCCCCGATGGAGAACTCGGATCGCGCGTACTGACGCCGTTGAAGTGCGGGGCGGCCTTGCCGGGTATGAGCGAGCCGTAGAGCTCTGTGCGGGCGACAAAGAGGCGGGCGCCGTCCTCCTCGTTGCCGCCGACGACCGCGTTTGCAGGGATGGCGCTGCCACCGGCGACGCGGACCCAGCGGAGCACGGGGGCTGGCTGGGCCCCGCACCTGGGGTCGCTCTCGAACATGTCGCGGTGCATGTGCCCGTGGTACATCGTGGTGTCTGCTGGAGAGGCCGGAGAATAAAATCCACATATCTCATCGAAAATATCTCTCGTTTCATATCCACATTACTCGTTAATAACGCTTAGCGCTCCTCAAGAATGGCCAACGATGCTAACGACGCGGCCGCAGTCGCCAAGGACATCGACGCCGCTGCTCGCACCCCCGAGCCCACCGAGCGCGCCGCCCCCGAGGGCCCGGCCGCGCCACCCGAGACGGAGCGCGAGCCGCTGCCGCCGCAGGGGGCGATGGCGTACCTCTGGTCCCTCGGCGCTGCCACCGCCGCCGCTGCGGCCCCGGCCCTCTCCGTCGCCAGGGCCGTGGTCACCGAGGGCGCCTCGGCCGTGGCCGTGCTGGCCTCGGACATCGCCAACGAGTGGCGCGAGACCGCCGAGGTCGCAGGGCAGGTCCCCAAACCGTTTTTCGTTTCCCCCAATCGCCAAAATTCTAATTCCGCGATTCAATTCGGGGGGTCCGTTTGGGGGGAATTTCAGACGATTTCCGAAGTAGGGGCACCGGCGGCGAAGCTCGCCGGGCAGGCGGCGGCTGCGGTGAGCGAGCCGGCCAAGAGGGTCGCGGGGCAGGTGGCGAGCGAGGCCCGCAAGCTGGCGCCCGTGGTCGCGGTCGACGGAGTCAAGACTGCGACCGCGAGGGTCGGCCAGTGGGTCGAGCGCGCCGCCGAGGCCATGGACAACGCCGTCATCGCCGTCACCGGCGGGTACCCCCCGGCCGCGGTGGTCCTGACCGGCCTCCCGGGCTCGGGCAAGGTATCCGGGGGAAATTCAATTGATTTCCGCGAAATCAATTTGTCAATTTGTCAATTGAATTGATTTCGTGGTTTCGCCGCAGAGCACGGTGGTCAAGAGAATGCAGGAGATCGCGCGCAGGAAGGGCGGCGTGGCGGTGCCCGAGGGCGTCGCCGAGGGCTGCGAGGCCGCCGAGTATGAGAACCTGGGCATCTACGTGCACGGCGCCCGCAGCGACGCCGACATCGACTCGTGGCTGCCGTCGGCCAAGCCCACCGCCCGCGGCGTCGTCTTCGTGCTCGACAGCTCCGCCGCCGCCGCGCTGCCGGCGGCCCGCAACGCGCTGCACAGGATCGTCGGGGGCCTCTGCGGGGGCGCGATGGAGGCGGCCAGGGGCGCGGTGCTCGTGCTGGCCAACAAGAGCGACGCCGAGGGCGCGGGCAACCCCGACGACCTCGTGCGCGCGCTCGACCTGCGCGCGTTCCCGCACACGGTCGCCTGGAACGTCGTGCCCTGCAGGGCCTCGGCCCCCGCCGGCGACGGCGTGCTCGAGGGCCTCGAGTGGCTCCGCGAGACTCTCTGAGCTGCTCAACCGAGGCACACCCCTCGAGAGCGAACTAATCGATTTCGCCTGTCGAATAACCCACAAAAAAAGCAACATCTGGGACTGAGTCGCTCAGCTACACCGTGCCAGCCAGCACATGCCTACGCGGAATCTGTATCATCTGCTTTGTCATGCATGCCCTCTTTCGGTTGTGTCCGCGGGTCCGCCTTACGGATGGAATATTCGGTACCAGAGAAAAGCGCGGAAGAGAAGGACAGAATATCCGGTACCAGAGAAAAGCGCGGAATTGAAGTTCTGTTGCCCTGGGCGATATACGGACGTGCCCGGGCGGACCACCACGGGCGCCACATCCCGCAGCAGCCCCCGAAGTATTCTCAGTCCTCCCCCGTATTACAGTCGTCGTCACACCACGTCATCGATGCATTTTGTCCGTTTTATTTGTTTGTCCGTGGCTAGTCTGTGTCTCTCCATCCCCTCTCACGCGATGGACCAGGACGCGCCCAAGCTCCCGGCCCCTCCTTCCAGCCCCACCGACGTCGCGCTGTGCGCGCCCGGCGCCCCCTCCGACCCCCGCTCCCCCGGTTGCTTTCTCTTCTTTTTCTTTTGGCTGACGTCCTGAGTCCCGTGTGTGCTGTTTCGCTGCCCCCTCAAGATCGGTCGACGCCAAGACGCCCACGCCCGCGCGCGGGCCCAGGCGCGTGGACATCCAGGTGCTGCGGGCGCTGGCGGTGACGGTGGTGGTGCTGTTCCACCTGGGCGTGCCGGGCTTCTCGGGCGGCTTCGTGGGCGTCGACGTGTTCTTCGTGGTCTCGGGCTACCTCGTCTACGGCTCGCTGCTCCGCGAGACCGAGTCGGGGGCCTTCTCACCCGCCGCCTTCCTCGCGCGCCGCATGAAGCGCCTCTCGCTGCCCAGCGCCGTCGCCCTGACGGTCCTCGCCGCGGCGCTGCTCGCGCGCGGCAGCAGCCCGCGCTCGGTCGTCGCCGCGGGCCGCATGTTCGACGACGTCCGCGCGGCTGCGCTGCACTACGCCAACGTCCACTTCCTGCGCGGCGCCACCGCCTACTTCGCCGACACGGCGCCCAGCGTCGTGCTGCACTACTGGTCGCTGGCCGTCGAGGAGCAGCTCTACGTCGCCATCCCGCTGCTGGCGGTCCCCGCGCTCTGGCCCTTCCGCGGCCCGCGCTACGCCGCCGCGGCCCTCGCGCTGCTCGCCGCCACGTCGGCCGCGTCGCTCGCGCTGATCGCCGTGCAGCCGCAGCCCACGAAGTTCTTCGCGATTCCCGCGCGCTACTGGGAGTTCGCCGCGGGCGCCGCCGTCGCGCGGCTCGACCGCTGGAGGCCGGCGCGCACCGGCAGGCTGCTCGCCTCGTACGCGGGGTCCGTGGGGCTCCTGGTCGTGGCGTCCGTGGTCGCCAGGGGCGACTCGTGGCCCAACGCGCTCACGGTGGCCGTGTGCGGGCTGACGGCCTATGTCATCGCCTGCAAGCTGGAGTACAAGGCCCCCGGCCTCGAGACCCTCGGAAACATGTCGTACTCGGTCTACCTGTACCACTGGCCTGTCATCCAGTTCGTCAGGGAGTACTACGGCGCCCCTGAAGGCGGGCCGATGACGGTCCAGATGATCGCTGTGTCTGTGGCCGTGTTCCTGGTGCTCGCTGCACTCAGCTACAACCTGGTCGAGCTACCGGTCCAGAGGGCGCGGTGGAGTGGGCGCACCACCTTTGCTGTGTTCTGCTGTGCGACGATTATCCCGGCGGTGCTGGCGTACCACGGTTCGGTGAACATGTCCTGGGCTGCCAGGCAGAACAACCTCCTCTCGGAGCTGTCTGCGCTGAAACTGCTGCCATCGCCTCTCTGCAAGGGCGATAATTACGAAGGGTCTGGTCGGTTCACGGTTCCGTGGCGCCGCAATAACAGCTACAATCTCGAAAAACTGAAGATCAGTGCAGCGAACTCCGAGTGCCCTCGCAAGATCGTTGGTGCAGAGTACGAGTGTGCTCCTTGGCGCATGCATATCAAGCGGTCAAACACCACTGTAGTCATACTCTTTGGAGATTCCCATGCATGGCAATGGTATCCAACAGTGTCTGAATATGCTCAGGATATTGGAGCTAGCTTCGTTATGGCCTGCTGCTGGAACGCTGATCCAACACAGTATCCCGGGGGTGTTGCACCCCATGAGAACAGAGTCCATCCAGTGATAGAACCTTATAGGAACAGGCTTATCTTCATCAGTGGATCTGTGAGACCAGTATGTCTGGAGGCAAATTACAACAGCACAGTCTCATTCTGGGCCAGAAATGCAAACTGCAGCATAGTATTTGCAGATAATCCTCACTTCGAAGAGCTGAATCCAATTGCATGTCTTGCAAAGGGAAATCCACCAGAAAAGTGTGCTGGAAATATCTCAAAGGTATTGCGAGGAAGAGACAAGAAGTTCTATAGGTCTTTGACTGCAAAGGATGAAACTGTTCGTCTCAAGACAGAACAGTTTGATCTGAATGATATGTGGTGTTGGGATGACAAATGTTGGCCCAATGTGTTCAGCATTGCAACATTCTGTGATTCAAATCACTTCAATACTCAGACGACCTTCTTCATCAAGAGTATATGGAAGAGTCGTATGTATCACACGAAGTGCCATAAACTCTTCTCCCAAACACTCTGAGAAACTTGCATTCATAATAAAGACGTTGATTCTTCAGAATTGTTGTTGTAATTGGTCATCTGTATCTAGTAGAGGCATTTCTCCTGCTCATCATTGACTTGGTTGTTCACTGGTACTGTTTCAAAACACCATATGAGAGTAGAACTTATCATTCTTCAAAATAAGTTCATATAAGAATTTGTCGGTAAGATAATGTTCATGTTCTTCTGCATATGACATCTTGACTGTCTGAAGCTAATGTTCAGCTTTAAACAGAAAAGAGCCTGCAGTACTCATTGTAAGAATAAGGTCAGAGTTATTAACAACAAGCTGAGAAAGATTGTGAAATTGGCCAACATTTGCAAAGTACTGCATCTGATGGCCTATATAACTTGATAACACAAGAACAAATGAAAGAAAAGAAGCAGCTGTCATTAGTGCAGACAGACCATTTGACATGATAGTGTGTTGTAAGAAGCATTAAGAATCATAATGAGAGGTTAAGGAGAAATTTGGGGGAAAAGATGAGGATATTGGTACCAAACCTGTTTTGTTGAGACTGAGTGATGCCCAGTGGATGAGTAGAGAGAGTAAGGGCAGGAGGCTTCTGTAGAAGTGAAGGAACTTAAGAAGTAATGATGTAATTGTTTAGAATACTTGTGGTAACAAGAGGGTGGAGGAGGAATTCCCTTTCTTTGCTGGTTTTCTAGGGATGCAATTCCCCTCAGGCCCCTGGCATCATACTCTTCTTCAAAGGTTAAGCATGGAAAGATGACCTTAAGATGGTTTCAGTTTTTAGTCTGAGATGAGCTCACAGGTACATGATGACCTGGTAAACATTCTTATAGTAGTAGTAGGAATCCATGAATGTGGATATTGTCCCTGAAATCCAGCAACTAAGCCACTGAACATGAAGCATGAGCTTGTTATCAATGTGATGGTGGTGCAAACCCGTGTCCAGGACATGATGCTATAGCACAGAGTTGCACATTGATGAGAGCCCTCAGACAAATGAAGTGCATTGTATTGATGTAAGCCTGGATGCAAGTTCCCTACAGCAGGTTTTCAATGATGTAGCAGTGTGTATTGATCCTCTTGACCACCTGGAACGGTCTTCTGACATTGATATTAAGCTTATAATTGCAGTTCTTGTCAAGCAGGACATAGTTGCTGATGTCAAAATGCAACATGTTACATTTCTTGGCTAATACTGCCAGTGAGCATTCTTAAATACATCATGTTGAAGAGTAGTAATACATGTGAATGCATCATGCTTCTGTAGCAGAAGTTGTTCATGTAGCAGCCGAGAGTTCATGCACGTTAAGCAATGTAGTGGTGCATAGCAGACCCTGCCATAGCAGTGCATAGTGTGATGAATGAACTATGCAGCATAGTGGAGGGTCCACTACGTGCTGCTACATGGCCTCTGCTATGCACCACTATGCAGGATTCTGCTATGCACTGCTATACACATCATGCACTGTAGTGATGTGTAGCAGCATTGTACATAGCAGTGTGTAGCAAAGGCTATGTAGTGGCATGTAGCAGACCCTTCACTACACCACATAGTGCATTCATCATGCTATGCACTGCTACGGCAGGATCCACTACACACTGCTACACATGGAGGTGCTACACACCACTACATATGAAGATGCTATGTGCTGCTACATAATTGGACAGCTCATCTACTCCCACTGCAATCCCCTACATCTCCTTTCATATCTAAATCAATTGAATAAACAATAGTTGTTAACTGTCACTAAAAGGGCAGGCAGATCATGTTTTTGCTTTTGAAGAAGAGGAGCCCAGGGCAGCAGAAAATGTTTGAGTAGGAAGAGTTGGGAGAGAGATTCTATTACTAAGGACCAGCAGGTGCCTGGAAAGAGAGTGACTGAGGACCAGCAGGTGACCAGAGGTCTGAGAGGCACCTGTGTCTCCATTCAGCTCGTGGAGGACCTGAAGTACAGGGTCAGAATAGTGCGTCCTCCTTGGCCTCTTGGCCTTTGATGCTGCAGACTTAGTTGCCCTTGAAGCTGGTCCTTCCATGCCAATTGAGCTTTTGTGTTAATAAATGATGAAAGAAAAGGACACGATACATTGCTACAGTAGTTCCACAAGACAGTCTGGATGTGCACACATCCCCTTCCTTACCAGGGGGTGTGCTGCAAACAGTGTCTGGAACTCTGGTGGCCAGACAGCCTGGATGACGTCATCGCAGTGCTCTCTTATGTCTGCCCTGTAGGGAAAGTCAGATGAAATGTGGTAAGAGAGAAGAAGAGAGAGGGGAAAGTTCATACCTCCACTCAGTGTGCTGCATGAACAGGAGGTGATAGTTGATCTTGGTCCACTGCTCTATCTGCAAAACAATGGGTCTCGCCATTATCACAGACAGAGCAGCGGTATAGGGCCTCCTGTCTGCAGGGAGGTTCTTCAGCTCTGGGATATAATAAATTGAAAAACAATATCAGAAATGAGAAAAACGGAGGATAGGGGAGGAAACGCACCAGAAATGCTGAGCATGAGCTTCTTTCTGAGCGTCAGCTCTCTGGTCAGTATGCCTGCCTCAACAGCATGCATGAGGGCATTCATTCTGGAAAAATTAGTTTGAATTATAGCAGAGAGAACAAGGGAGAAAGGGGGAAGGGGGTTTCATACCTCACAACAGGTCGTTCAGAGTCCCACCAAGCAGCATCTGCATGGCCTTGAACCCAGCCCTGACCTCTTCAAAGGTGCAGAGCTGGTGGGCATGCTCCTCACTGGGCTTGGCAGTGAAAATACTGAGGAGGGTCACACGACATCCTAGATCTGCTGCTTCTTCTGCAGTGCCCTCCTCTGCTCCTCATCTGACTCTGATGCACGTGAGGTGCCCCTGTACCCTACCCTAACCCTAGCCCTTAACCTCCTCCTCCTTCTTCTTCTTCTCATCCTCAGATTGCTCACCATTGCTGAGACGCGATACTGCAGCAGCAGCTTGCGATGATGTTGCTACAGCTGCACCTAAAGTAAACATCAAGGAAGGGTGTGTGGTGTGGGAATAAAGAAGGGAGGAGAGGTAGTGTAGCAGACCCCACAGTGTAGCAGTGCATAGCAGAAGGTCCACTATATGCCACTATATGAATACCACTGCTACACAATGTAGCAGAAGGCACTCAACAATCTTCTGCTATGCAGCATAGCAGACCCAATAGTGTAGTGGTGTGTAGCAGACCTTCTGCTATGCACAACTACACAGACAGATATTGGCAAATCAAATTGATGTTCTTTTCTCCATATTACACTTCTTCCTGCTGGTTGAGAGGAAGATGAGTGGCATTGTGCATAACAGCACGCATGCACAACATTCTCAGTTATCAGCTGGTGGCTCTGCACACCACTTGGATTGGGCAGGCCCACTGTACGCCACTGTTCAAGTATCAGTACAAAGAGCTAACTCACATGTTTCAGGGCAGATCTCCTGATCAAGGAAGATGAGGAGCTGCTGAAGTCCAGTACCAGCACGTTATACGAATCAGAGATAGCTGCACTTCGCACACTGGGAACAGAGCAGGATAAGCAGATGGAAACCGCAATGTCCCAGTGAGTTGTTTATTTCTTGGGCTTTTTCGATTTACACTATGGATGGACCTATAGGCCCGATGAGAGGAAGCTGACTCCATTCTCTCTGGTGTATGGCAACAGCAGCTGCCCAATGAATCAAATGGGGGGCCCTTGCTTGATCAGAGATACCATCAGGTAAGATCACTCTTTGTAGTTGAATTGATGCACTCGAACCAGGCCGTGGACTTGCTTTGCTTGTGGAACTGTTCTGCACCACAAATGTGAATGTGAAGCACTGATCACAGCAGGCAGCTCTGCAAGGCATAGACGTCTGGCCTGTTCAGCTGCAGAGGATGTCATAGAATTCAACAACCCTGCTCAGAGCCACAACTGCATTCTGTGGTGCATTCCCTTTCATGGTATGATCCACCCATTCACACTTATTATATTTGAATAACTTGTTTCACTGTCTATTAACAGGAATCGCAGAGACCCTGGACATAATAAGGAAGGAGTTCAGGGGTGCCCAGAGCAGGATCACCCTTTCCTACCCTGATGATCATTAGTGGCCATGAAAACATCAAGGAGTCGTCCCTCCAATACAACATCCCCACTGGCACTGTTTGCACTACCTCCTGTGTGGCAGTGCATAGCAGATCTACCTCTGCTATGCATTGCTACATGACATCTGCTATGCAGTGTAGCAGACCCCATTCTGCTACACACTGCTACACAGGTGCTGCTACACACCACTGCAGTGATTCACTTCTGCTACACTATGTAGCAGAGCATGCATAGCAGTGTGTAGCAGAACTGGATCCACTACAGCATGTAAATGTGATCGACGTGTGTCAGGGCTCAGTATTGAAGAAAAGGTGAACATGACCTCAATGGAAGAATGGCAGGCCAGTCCAGAGAATGGCCCAGAAGTAGGGCCTGCAGAATCTCACACTTACTACTCACTGCACAACTCATATCTGTCCCTCACATCTTAGTCACAAGCTGCAGCTGCAGCACTACATCTCAGCGACAGTAAGCAATCTAATGAAACAGAGGAGGTTGACCAGGAGATCTGTGTATTGGAGTTAGATGAGAAGCAGAGGAGGGCACTGTAGGAGAAGCAGCAGATCTCGGCCCTTATGATGATGTTGCGTGACCTCCTCAGTATCTTCACCAGCCCTCTGTACCTTTAGAGCTGGGTTTAAGACTATGCAGATGATGCTTGGTGGCATTATGCATAGCAGTGCATAGCAGAGGCCATGTAGTGGCATGTAGCAGACCCTCTGCTATGCTGCAGAGTTCATTCATCATGCTATGCACTGCTGCTATGGCAGGGTCTGCTACTGATGGGCAGGAATTCCCCCGAAAAAGGTGTTATGCTGGCAGTTTTCGTCTCTTGGAAAAAACGTGCTGTGCGTTGTGAGGTAAGCTCGGAATTGGCTGTCCCTCACAACACGAGCAGAAGGCCCATAAGCGTGTGTGTGAACAAAATCGCGCACGATTCTGCATGGGCAGGACTGAGAACTGGGGCTTGGAACAAGGGGATTTTAAGTCAGCAGTTATGCAGTTATTGTCGCCAGCACATACTGTGCTGCCAGCTTATACAGTAGAAATCACTACCAACTGTCCCATATTTAAAAACGATGTTCAATTCTACCATACATTTCACCTATTACAATATTCTTACCCAGAAAAGAAGTTCGTGGGATGGCCTGCTTCCTATGGTGTCAGGGAGCTGCAGCCATGGTAGAAGCCCCGGCCCTGGCCAGTTTCCTCAGCTTCCTGTGACTGGGGGGCATTCCAGGGTGCTGGAGTGCGCACCAGGCAGCAGAGCAGGTTGCTGCCTTGCACCCCCGTGTGGCAGGTCGCTCAGCAGAGTGCTCTGAGCACGAATGGGCTGACCTCATGGCCCTGTACCCTCAACCACGCCCTGGAGACATCACCATGGATAGCAGCACAGCTCACCGAAGAACAATGTCTCCAGCTGCACTCAAAGGTGTCGGTCCCACGTGCCAATATCTCTGTGATAGCACAGTGATGGGGTGTTTCACACAACACCATGAAGCGGTGGCACAATCGGAGGCTCTTCAAGGACAGGAAGGGCTGTGGGCCACACAGGAAAACAACTGCAGAAGAAGACCAAGAGCTGTATACACTTCTCTGTGAGAACAGGTCATGCAGTTCGAGCTGCCTCACAGAGCTATGGAACAAGCAGGTCGACCCGAGTACAACCCGCTGACAGCTCCACTCACAGCACTACCTCCAATTCAACCCCAGAATGAAACCTCCACTGACTCGCCTGGCAAAAGAAAAGTGGTACAAGTTCTGCCGAGCAGTTGCTCACTGCCAGTTCCACTGGACGTTGTTCACAGACGAAGCTGGTGTCCCTCTTCGTGGTCCCCCCAAGGATATATGGCGGCTCTCTGGTGAGTATGTGCCAGTTGGACATGCTCCACATCAGATCAAGGTCAATGTGTGTGGGGGGGGGTCAATTGGATACAATGGCACAGGAAACCTCGTTGTTTTCGATACAAATCTCAATGCCGAAAAGTACGAGGAGATCCTCAAGGAGAACCTGAAGGGTTCTTTCCAGAAAGCATGTGCTCGGGAAGGTAAGTTCATGGATGACAATCATCCTCTACACAAAGCAAAATCAATCCAAGATTGGCTTGCCCGACATGGATACCATCGTATGTGCTGGCCTCCATACTCAGCAGACCTCAATCCCATAGAGAACCTTTGGAAGACCCTCAAGCAGCGTGTATGGGACCACAGACCCCGAAAAAGAGCAGAGCTCGTGCAGTACATCAGAGAGGAGTGGAATGCCTTCATACCAAGAAATTCGGAAGTACATTGGAGACATTCCCCGTTGGGTTGCACAAGTTATTGCCACTCATGGAAATGCTGTAAGAAACTGAATGCCCAGAAGGTTGTTTGCACAGCCACACTCTCAATTGTCTCGTGTGCCTATTTTTGGGCAAGATATTTTGGGGTGGGTGTGGTATGTCAATTATGCCCACAACTGTAGTTATGTGGTATATAATTATGTGCCAGCAGCATATAATTATGTGCCAACAGCATACAATTATATGCCGGCAGCATATATTTATATGCTGGCGGCATAATGGCTGGCATCAGTATGTGCCAGTGGCATATACTATGTACCACCGGCCCTGTTGCTGGTACAGAATTAAACTTCTGGCACTGCATATGCCAGCACATGATTGTGTGTTTGAAGAGGGAAGAACTCACCAGAACGGCATGTCATTGAGGCCTGTGATGCAGGGGCTTGATCAGGGGATGGAGGCACACCCAGCCTCTCGTGCTCACACTGTGCAACACAGCACATATACTGTTGGTATAGGGCGTATTCAACTTCAAACTCGGTGGGCTGGGGATGCTTGAGAAGGAGAACGAGTGGGGGTGAAGTGAATGTGGTAACATACCTCGGGCTTCCCCTTCTTGGGGGTGCTTGGTGCAGATGGCATGGTTGACATCAGCTTGCTGGAGCTTGTAGGACAACCCAAACAATTTTTGAAAATGATGTCATCTGCCACCGGCACATAATATCTGCTGGTGGCACAGCTGCAGGCATTGCAGAGATGGAAGCAAAAGATGGCACCTGACCTATTTGCAGCAAGTACAAGTGCAGTACACATATGCACAAGGCTCAACTGGGCCCAGCTAACATCCCAGATGATGATCCAGTTGACCCAGACCTGTCTCGTGTCAGGACACTCAAGGTCCAGGTCAGGAACCTCAGGCAACAGAACAGGCAGCTCAGCACTCAGCTGAAGGTGTACAAGGGCATTGATAGACGGAATCCAGCTCAGGTGCATGCTGCAAAACACGAGCTGAGAGTGCCGTGGAACCCACAGGGCTGGAGGAGGCCACGTTTCCTCAGTACATTTCTGCACTGAGGCAGACGATGCTCAGCTTAATGCTCGTTCTGTGCTCTCTCCTGGGCTACAAGGACACAGCCCCTGACAATGACCTGGCCATGCGTGTGCTCGCCATATATGTCATCTGTGTGTGCAGCTATTCACAGAGAAAGGACGTGCACTTCAGCATGTTGCTTTCC
>CACRSC010000065.1:120229-159605 GCA_902651635.1 Mastigamoeba balamuthi | reverse complement strand
TGTACGTAGATTCATGATTGCAGTAGATTGCGTTGACCCCTTCCTGCTGCGAGGAGTCCACGCATCGGTTTGTTTGGTCTTGGCATGCCCACTGAGACGGAACGCACAGTGATTATTTTCATTAATGCTGTAATTGCCAACTTGTTTGTCGTTCTGGAGAGCACCAGGACCAGCAATGACAGGCCGCTGTACACATATTGTCTGGGTTTGTGACAGCTGTGAAGCAGTTGTTCTGGTTTGGTCTAAATCTGTCTTTAACTTCTGTTGTTGTATTTGGAGACTCAACGCTTCTTCTTGTTGTTCTTCTTCTTGCCGCCACGCTTGGGCTGCTGCTGCTGCTGCTTCTTTGGCTTCTGTTTCATCGTGATCTCTGGCGTGGTTGAGACGGGGCCGGCTGACTCAGGGACTGGCTCCTCCTGAGGTGACAAAGGAGCAGTGCTGTCCTCGTCCTCGTCCTCCTCCGAAGGCCCATCCTCGGAAATGCCCTCCTGAGCCTGCTCCTCCGTTGCGACCTTTCCCTCGGCATGAGCCGGCACGGCATCGTGATCGGCCTGCTGCTCGCCTGTGGCAGAGCCCTCCTGCCCCTCTGCAGGGGCGGCGGTGAGCGATTCGGCCTCGATGTCGTGCTCGTTAATTGCAGCGTCCTGCGGCTGCTCTGCCTCTTGATCAACGGCGGTATCTGCACTGCTATCCAGAGCCTCGGCGTGGCTCTGATCTGCCTCAGCGCTGTCCTCGACGGCCTCACCGTCCTTCCCGGCGTCCTCCTGCTGCTTCAGCTCCTCGGATTCTGTCTTCGAGTCCTCCACAGCGGTAGTCTCGGCTGCCTGGATCTCGTCCTCCAGAGAGGCCTCATGCGCATCAACACCGTCACGCACGGCTTCCTCCTCCGCTGCGAGCCCACTCTCGTCGGGCTTCTGGTACTGCGCCTCTGCGTCGATAGCCTCCAGAGGCTCGTCTGGCCTCTCCGCTTGCTCTATCGGTGCTGCGTCCGCCTGGTCCTGGCCCTGTACTTCCGGGATCTCTGGCTTTACGTCTTCCTCGGGCTGCGTTGGTGTCGCACTCTCGATGGCCTCGGTGGCGTCCGCGTCTGCGTTGGCCACCTTCTCGCCGTCAGACTCGCGCTTGCCAGCGTCCTCCGGCTCTGCGACCTCCTGGGGCTCCTCGGCCAGCATCTCCTCTACAGCAACCTGTGGGACCTCAGCGACATGCTCCTCGGCGGGAGAAGTCTGGATCGCATCCTCGTCGACTTCGGGGTCGCGCTCCTCCTCCGGCATCTCAGACTCGTGCGCCTCTTCCTCCGGCACGGCCTCGGGCTCATGTGGGACATCAACCGCGGCGTCTTGATGCTCAGACTCTTCGGGTACATCGGGAGAAGCGATCTCCTCCTCGGCAGGCTGATCCTGCACAGCAACGACCTCCTCGCTGGCCTCCTTCGCGTGGTCGGACACGTGCTCGGCGGTCTGGTCGACCGGCGAGTCCGCCGGCTGCTCGACTGGCACAGAAACCACATCCGTGTCCGCAGCCACTTCGGCGGCAGGCGTCTCCTCGGCGACGGTCACCGCGTCAGCAACAGCTTCGGGGACCTCCGCGACGACCTCATCCTGCACGGCTTCCGCCTCGTCAACAGGGACAGTGGTCGGCTCGCCCTCGACAGCAGGAATGTGCTCCTCTGGCTCCTCCGGCGCTGCGTCACCCACCTGAGGGACTGCGGCCTCGGGGAGCGCCTGCTCCTCGTGAGGCTCCTCAGCATCCTCGTGAGCGTCCGCCACGGGCTCCGCGGGCTGAGCGTCTGCGACCGTATCGATCTCCTGGCCCTCGTGAGCGTCGGCGACGACCGTCTCGGGTTCCACTACGGCCGGCTCCGCCTCCCGCACGCCCTCCTCAACTCCAGAGGGGGCGGCCTCCTGCTGGCTCTCGATCTCATGCTGCTCGGCATCCTCGCTCCGCTGCGACTCGATGAGGCTCTGCGCCGCGTCAGCGCTGTCCTGCGGCTGCTCCGTGGCATGCATCTCCTCGGAGGCGGGCTCTTCCACAAGCGCGACCTCGTGAGACGGTGAAGTCGGCGCGGGAGACTCCTCAGCGGCGGGCTCTTCCACGACCTGCTCCTCGTGGGCCTGTTCCTCTGGGGCCTGAACAGACAGGACGGACATTTCCTGGGCGATCAGATCCTGGAGAGACTGCTCCTCGTGGACCTCGGTGCTCCCTTCGTTCGAGACTGCAGAATCGGGCTCTGCGGCATCGGCACGCTGCTCCTGCGCCTTAGAGGCATCGCTTGCTTCCCCAGAGACTGGCTCCTCGACCGCAGCAACTGTCTCAGGAGCTTCGATGGCGATCTCGTCCTCCAGAGCCTCGTTCTCGTGGGATGCTGGTGCCACGTCCTCTTCCGCCCTGTGTTCGACTTCTGCCAGCTGCGGTGCCGGCTCCTCGGCCAGCACTTGCTCGGGCTCTGCCGACGCCTCCACTGGAGAGCTCACGGAATCCTCTGCGACACCAGTGTCGAGCGCCTGCTCCTCAGCATTGACCTCCCCGACAGCGTCTGCCACCACCTCGTCGTCTCTCGGGGACCCAGCCTCTGCAGGTTCTTCGATCTGCATGTCTGCGGCCTCTGCGGGTGCTGCCATGTCGCTCTCGCCCTCGTGGTGCTCTGCCTCTGCGGCGCCTTCCTCCAGCAGCTGCTCCTTCTCGCTTGCGGCAGAATCGGCCTGCTGCTCGTGCTGATCCAAGGGCTCGGGCTCAGCTGGGTGCGCTGTCTGGCTACTCTCCTCGGCCTCTTCGATCAGCATGTCCGCTTCCTCAACATGCGCTGGCTCTTGGGTTCCCTCCACGAGGGTCTCCTCCTCGGCTGCGGGCTCTGCAATCTGATCGCTGTCCTTGGGCTGCTCCGCCTCGATATTCTCGAGTGCGTTGTCCGCCTGTGTCTCTGCCTCGATGCCGGAGTTGTGCTCGTCGGCCCTCTCGTCCTGACGGAGCTCGCCCGCGGCAACCTGGCTCACAGGCGCTGCAGTCTCGGCCTCGGCCTCGACGGCACCCTCCTCGAGATCTGCTGCCGGCTCTGCCTCGGCCGGCGTATGCTCCTTATCGTCCTCAGCGAGGGGCTCGACGCCCTCGGAGTCGGCAGGGATTGCTGCTACGGGCTCGGCAGGGGACTCCGACTTGAGCTCTTCTTGCTCCGAAACGCGGTCGAGGTTCTCGTCCTGCTGCTCAGCCTCCGCGACATGCTCAGCGACGACCGACGGCTCCTCGTGGCTAGCTGGTGCCTGGTCCATCGCCGCCTCGGCCTCGGGGGTGTGCTCTGGCTCCTGCTCGTGGTGCTCCTCCGCGGCAGCGGCCTCCTTCCCGGCTTCGGCCTCGGACTCGTCCTCGCTATCGGTGATTATGTCCTCTTCGTCGCTGACCGATTCTTGCTCCTCCCACCGCGTGCTCGCGCTCGGCTTAGCAACGACCCTTGCAGCTGGAGGATGAAGATTGTTCGGTCGGTACGTTAGTTTCTGCGCAGATAATGAAGTATGGTGTACCGTAGCATTCAGTGCATGACTGAGACGACACAGCGTTGGTGGCATCGCAGCAGGGACACTTCCACGTGTCTGCCTCCGCGTGCGCCGCCGTGGTCTGCTCTGCACCCTCTGTGGGGACGGGCTCTGGAGGAACCTGGACCTCGGACGATCCCTCGGCGTGGCTTGCTGGTTCCCGATCCGCCACGACGTCGACCTCGGCAGCGGGCTCGGCAGCGAAGTCGGCAGAAGGTTCGGCGGCGGTGGGCTGGTGCTCATCAGCAGCCACTATCCCAGCCTCTTGATCATCGGGTTTAGTCTCGGGCTCGGATTCGTCCTCGCTGTCGGTGATGATGTCTTCCTCCTCCTCGTCGCTGACCGGCTCTTGCTCCTCCCACCGCGTACTCGCGCTCGGCTTCGCAACGACCTTTGAAGCTGAAGGATGAAGATTGTTCAGTCAGTGCGTTGGTTTCTGTGCGGATAATGAAGTCGGGTGTACCGTAGCATTCAGTGCAGGACTGAGACGACGCAGCGTTGGTGGCATCGCAGCAGGGGCACTTCCACGTGTCTGCCTCCGCGTGCGCTGCCGTGGTCTGCTCTGCATCCTCTGTGAGGACTGTCTCTGGAGGAACCTGGACCTCTGATGATCCCTCGGCGTGGCTTGCTGGTTCCCGATCCGCCACAACGTCGGCCTCAGCGGCGGGCTCGACAACAGGCTCGGCAGTGGGCTCGACAACGGGCTCGGCAGCGGGCTCGACAACGCGCTCGGAAGCGGAGTCGTCAGAAGGTTCGGCGGCGGTGGGCTTGTGCTCATCAATAGGCCCTATCCCAGTCTCTTTATCATCAGGTTTGGTCTCGGATTCGTCCTCGCTGTCGGTGATGATGTCCTCCTCCTCCTCCTCCTCCTCGTCGCTGGCCGGCTCTTGGTCCCACCAGATAGTCGCGCTCGGCTTAGCCACATCCCTGGCGGCTACGAGGTATGTGAGTCGGCGTAGTGGGTGGCAATGTGTGCCCACCGTAGCAGTCCTTGCAGTTCTGTGACGACAGATCGTTGACAGCTTCGCAGCAGGGGCACTTCCACGTGTCCGCCTCCGGCTCTGCGGTCTGTTCCTTCGCGCTTTGCGCAAAAGAGAACGGAGAGGCGACAGCAGTGCTCTGGGAGTTCCCGAAGCAGAAGGCCGGCGCCGCGCTCGATCCCTGCTCAGCGGTAGACGCCCCGAAGGTGAACGCCGGGGGCGATGCGCTGGTCTGCGACTCGGGCGCCCCGAACGTGAACGCTGGTGGTGTGGCCGTCGTGTCAGGCTGAGCCCCAAAGACGAACTGCGCTGGAGATGCAGGCTTCTCTGCCGTCTCCGCTGCCTTGAGCTCGGAGACTGGACTCTCGGCGTGCTCCTGGACTTCCAGCTTCTGGGGCTCGGAGGAAGGCATCTCAGGCTCGGCCCTGTCTTCGACGTCCTCCTTGTGCTCCTCCTCCTCCGAATGCCTCGGGGACGAAGGCTCGGCAGACTCCTCCGGCTGCTCCGGCTGGACCCTGTCCTTGGTGGCATCTTCGTCCTCCTGAGCCTCCATCTGCTTGGGGGACTCGGAGGCAGACTCCTCGGGCTCAACCTTATCCGCGGCGCCCTCTTTGTGCTCCTGGATCTGCTCCTGTTGCGGGGACAGAGATGCCGACTCCTCTGGCTGAGCCTTGTCCTCGGCAGACTCGTCGCTCCCTTGAGCCTCTCCCCGCTTCGGAGACGGAGAGGAAGACTCCTCCGACTCGGCCTTCTCGTCCTCCTTGATCTCGCTCTCGGACGCATGCGGCGCCGACCCGAAGACCGCTCCGAAGACAGAGTGCATTATCCCGGAGAAGAGCGTGGGCTTCGCCTGCGGGGCAGCGTCCTCCTGGGGAGCGCTCTCCTCTGCCTCTTCCTCATGCTCTGATGCCTCCTTCTCCTCGGTGCTCGACGCAGAGGCAGGCGCCTCAGCTGCGCCCTCAACCTCCGGAGCGACGTCCGCTTCCTGGGCGGTATCCTCTTGTGCGTCTTCCCTCGGTTCCGCTGGAAGCTCGTCGTGCTCAGCAGCAGTGCTGCTCGCTGGCGAGGCTGACTCGCCCTCAGCCTTCTCCTCGGAGAGGTCCTCGAGTTGATCGGCGGCAACAGCAGCCGCCTCCTCGGCTTGGTCCTCCTCGGCAGCTCCCTGAGCCTCGTCCTGCTTATGGTCTGAAGGAGCAATTAACCCGAATGTTTCGAAGGCTGCGACGACAGAGAGGATCAAAATACCTGTGTCAGCCTCGTCGGCCTGCTCCTCGGTGTGCTCCTCTGAGCCCTCGCTCTCGGTTCCCGAATAGGGAATCCTGTCCTCGTGCTCCTCCGATCCCTCGTTCTCAGTGCCGGTATCCTCGGCCTCCGCCTGCTCCTCCTCCTCCGAAGGCTCGGCATTGTCGGCCGGAACTTCGAAGGAGAAGGCCAGCTTCACGTTGGCGTCGGAGGGCTTCGAGCCCTCGGGTGCCTTGAACGCGAAGGGAAAGGCGGTACCCGCGGTCCCCGACGGCTTCGCGGCTCCGAACGGGCTGGCAATCTCGGGCACAGATGATCCGAAAGCGAACGGAAGTGCGGCGGCTTCTTCCGTCTTCAGGGGCTCTGGCGCCGTCTGCGGAGTCAGAACTGGCATCTTGAACGCGAACGGGAAGGCAGCGCTAGTCGGCTTCGGCGCCTGATCCTGGACGGCCACCTCGGGCTCCTCCTCGAACTTGACGCTGAACAGCGCGGGCTTCTCCTCCTTCGGCACCGAGGCTGCGCTGGGCTTCGCCGACGGCGACCCGAACACGCTCGGCACAGAGGAGCTTGCGGTGAAGACAACGCTCGCCTTCGCGGGAGACTCGGGCGTGCTAGGCTTCTGCGGCTGCGATGCGGGCAATCCGAACAGGGTCGGGAGCGCAGTGCCTGCCGCGAACGGGGTGGTGGGCTTCTCCTGGGGGATCTCGGCCTCGCTCCCCTGTGACTTGCTCGACTCTTCTGTTTGGTTCTTGTCCTGCGACGGGACGGCGCTGGCCTTTGGCGCGGCAGGCGAGCCGAACACGCACGGCAGTGCGGAACTCGCGCTGAACACCGCGGGCTTCTCGGGAGTCTTCTCTTCCTTCTTTGTGCTCGACGGCGAGGATCCCGGAACTGTGAAGGAGAACGCATACGACGCAGGCTCGGGCTTGTCGGTCTTGGAGCCCGCGGGCGCTGCGAACGAGAACACGGGTGCCGGCTTACCCGCAGCGGCCTTGGACTCGGGAGTTGCGGGGGCGCCGAAAACAGGCAGGCCCGGCGGCAGCTGCTCTCCCAGAGGCTTCACGTCGAGCACGGGCTTGCCGAACGGGAACTCTGGCGGGGGTGCCACAGGGGTGGTGAAGGCGAACGGGAACGGGGCGGGTGCAGCACTCGCAGCTGTCTGCTTGGGCATCTCAGGCTCCTGGTCCATCTGTACGGAGAATAGGTTCCCAGGCTTGATGCTGATCGGGGACTCCTGTGCCTTGGCGGGAGGGCTGGCTTGCGCCTTTGCCGCAGGGGCGCCAAAGATCTGAGGAAGCGCGGAACTGGCTGCGGGGCCGAAGATTTGGGGAAGAGTTGCTGGTGCGAAGGTCATCCGCGACGGCTTCTCTTCGTCGTCCTCCTCGTCTTCCTCGTCCTCTTCCTCTTCGTCCTCCTCGTCCTCGTCCTCGTCCTCTTCTGGCACGTAGTCTTCGTCGCCTGCGTCATCCTGCTCTTCCTCTTCCTCCTCCTCCTCCCAGTCGTCCTCTTCCTCGTCCTCATCCTCGTCCTCGTCGTAATCCTCGTCTTGAGGCTGTTCTCTCTTCACGGGAGCAACCGCCTTGTCCTTGGGACGATTCACTGCTCACCCACCCTTACGTAAGAAATAAAATTGCCGATGTTTCCCTTCAGGGAATCCGGAGGTCTAACCGTAGCAGCCGCTGCAAGTCTGGACGGTTGCCGAGTTGATCGTCTCGCAGCACGGGCACTTCCAGCCGCCCTCGGGTATCTGGGGTTCCTCCTTCTTGGCGAAAATCGAGCTGATCGAGCTGGCGCCGGCAGTTCCCGAAGAACCACCGAAGACGAAGCCCGACTGCCCTCCCTTCGACGGAGACTCGGCCTGGTTGCTCCAGAAGCTGAACGTCGAGGGCCCCTGCACAGGCGCTTCATCCTTCTGGCCAAAGGCGAACCCCGAGGTTGGGACAGCGGACGACGGAATCTTCGAGGCAACGGCGCATGTGTCTGGCGAGGGCTGCTTGTCCTTCGGGCGATCAACTGTTTTGTTCGAGTTAGAAACAGCTTTGACTGTGGCCTCCGAGATGCTATCATACCTAGACAGTCCTGGCAAGACTTATCGGTGGCCACGTTGATGCGCTCGCAGCACGGGCACTTCCAGCCGCCCTCGGGCACCTTGGGCTCCTCCTTCTTGGCGAAGATCGAGCTGATCGGCGTGCCAGATGACCCAGACGCCGCCGATGAGCCGCCAAAGACGAAGCCCGACTGCCCTCCCTTCGACGGAGACACCGACTGCTTGCTCCCGAAGCTGAACGCAGAGGTCCCTACGGCTGGCGCCGCCTGGCCAAACACGAATCCCGAAGTCGACGCAGGCGCGGGCTTCTCGTCGGCAGCGACGCTCGCTGCCGGCGCCGTCTCGATAGCGGAGGGCTGTTTGTCCTTCGGGCGGTCAACTGGGAAGTAGGGATGAGCCGGGCAGAAATATAGCAGAAAGTGCAATACCGAGGCAGTCCTGGCACGACTTGTCAGTGGCCGCGTTGACGCGCTCGCAGCACGGGCACTTCCAGCCGCCCTCGGGCACCTTGGGTTCCTCCTTCTTGGCGAAAATCGAGCTGATCGGCGTGCTCGACGATCCAGACGTACCACTCGAGCCGCCAAAGACGAAGCCCGACTGCTCTCCCTTCGACGGAGTGTCCGCCTGCTTGCTCCCAAAGCTGAACGAGGCCTCCTCCTGTGGTGACTGCGCAGCGTTAGCTACCGCAGAGCTTGGTGCTTGTTCACTGACCTTCTGACCAAACACGAAAGACGAAGGAGACGAAGGCGCGGCGGCTGCCGCTTGCGTGGGCGGACTCGCGGGCTTGGACGACGCCTCTGCATCGAGGTAAGAAAACAGGGTCACTGACCAGAGAATAGGTGTACCAAGGCAGAACTGGCAAGTCTTCTGGCTCTTCTCGTTGACGTACCCGCAAGACATGCACTTCCAGCCGTCGCTCACAGAAACCCTCGTAGTCTGCGAGGCAGGAGAGCCGTGGGTAAGCGGCGTCGCGCCCGCGGAGTACGGCCTCCCCGAGGGCGTCATTGCATCTACGGTTGGTTTGAGTTGGTTGTTGACGGAAATGGGACGAGTACCTCTGCCCTGATCCGATTGCTTGGGGGTCTGTGCGCCGAAGATGATCTTCCTCGTCGCGCTGCTCTTGTCCCCAGAAGAAGACGGCGAGTTGAACCCCTTCCTGAGCTCCGCGAGCTGTGACAGCTTGCACGCCGTGGCGGGCCTCGTGATCACCGGCGCCTGCGAGCTCCGCAGCGGGGTTGCTTCGACCTTAACCTCCTGGCCCGGCCTCTCCGGAGACGTAGCGAGCTGCAGAGGCTTGCGCACAGACGACCCAGGCGTCCAATGACCAACCGGCTTCTTCGGCGTGCTGGCGACAGCCGGAGCCAGAGGAGCAAGGGCGCGTTCGGCCTCGCGCAGCGCCAAGTCCTGGGTGGAGCTGAGCTCGCCACACACCCGGCACCTGCCGTACGCCTGCACCGCACGCACGTAGAGCTCCTGCAGCTGCTCGGGGCGAGCCCCGCCCGCAGACATTCTGGTCTCGAGAACGTGACCGTAGATCTTCCCGCAGTTGAGCCACGACTCGAACGTGCCGATGTCCTGGAAACACCGCAGCGCGTCCTTCAGATCGCCAGCTGCTGCTAGCGCGAGCCCCTTCTGGAACTGATCCTCGACAATGGCGCTGCCGCGGATGGACTTGGACGCAAGAGGAGTGGTCGCCTTGATGAGCTGCTGGAAGACTGGTGGTCTCGGCTGCTGTGTCGGGGGAGCCATGGCGCTTGTGCTGAACTGCTCCGCAAAGCGCGAGCATTCACAAGAGGCGCCTGGGAAACGCTCCGACAGGATCTGCGACAGCTCCGCAAAAGCGGCCGAGAGGAAGCTCATCAGGTCCGCAGACTCGGATGATCTGCAAGACGACGGTTAAACGGGACCAAACAAAGAAGGGTGTCGCACTGCTTGATCTCCGCAAAGCACTCGCAGACCGCGTTGATGGAGAAGAGATCAATTGGTCTCGCCAGGCGGCGCGATCTCGGAACCTTCGCGAGCTCCTGGTTGGGGAACAGTTGATCGACTGGACAGTGGCGGTAGAGAGGGCTGTACCTGGTAGTGGTAGAGAACCGAGTTCCAAAGCCGCTTCTGTGCCAGAGTCAAGGGCGAGAAGGACTCGATCGTTGACGGGTCGTCTGGGCTGGCCTCGTGGCAGCGCAGGTCGAAAACCGCGATCAGCAGCAGAGCGAGAGCATCGAGCTGGACCGTGTCCCCCAGGAGCGATGGGGGAGCCGTGCAGTCGGGCAGAGCGATCTCGCACACCCAACGCCAGAGCAGCTCGGGCCTGCGCGCGACGCAGTGGTGCCAGAACGCACGCGACGCTACAACGTCCAGCGATTCCACGTGGAGCCTCACGACGTTGGTGTCCGCCAGTGCGGTGCGCTCAAGAATGCTCGAGACGAGGTCCTTGTCCTCCCCGGTGCTGCTGATCCTGCAATGCGAACACCCTGTTGAGCCCCTCCCCTCCCCCACGGAGGAACAGCAGGCGGCAGACGGCATACCACTCAACGAGGTCCGCGTTCTGCGATGCCATACGGAACAGCATCCTCCCAGCCTCGGCCACCGTCTGCCACTCCTCGTCCGTCGACGCCTCGGCCTCAGCTGTACGGCCAGCAGCCCGCGGTGAGTGCCTGCCTCGCGAGCCGCTGTGAGTGGCACGCACCCCAGAACGCCTTGCTGGCGCTCTCCCAGGCCGACTGCAGCATCACCAGGCGCTGCTGCGGCGGCGCCTCCCGCGCGCGTGCGCAGAACGCCCACGCCTTGTACAGCGGTACGCGCATCATGTACAGCGGCGTCACGCGCTCCGAGCAGCGCTCGACGTCCTCCTCAAACGCGTGCGCGGCCTCGAACGGCGCGCGCTCCGCTGCCAGGGTCGTCGCCCCGTGCGCCGGGGCCGCGCGCGTCCTGATGCGCGCGATGGCGTCGGAGCACCAGAGGAACCGCGGGCCGATCCCGGGGCCGCCCAGCCTGTCGCTGAACACGCCCCTGAGCGCGCAGAGCCACTCCAGCTCGCCCCTCATCGCCAGCCTGTGCCTGTCGTAGAGCTTCACGACGCTGTACGAGGAGAGAGGCAAGTGGGCATTCGTGGGTGGGAGAGGGGAGAGGGGCAATGTGAGGAGGAATCGGGGGGGCGGGGAACAATTGAGGGGCAGTGGCGTACGAATGGAAGTCGCCGCGGCGGGTGAGCAGCGCGACGAGGGCGACGTGCAGCCTCGCGTCTCTCGGGGCCGCCTCGATCGCCGCCCTCAGCCTGCTCTCCGCAGTCTCTGCGATCCGGGACCTCGATTCTGCGCACGGGAACGGCGAACGTGTGAACGTGTGAACTTCATTCTCAACTCCACGTAACACGCGGGAAAAGCAATGCCGGAGATGTGGCAGGCGGAAATGGATGGGGAAGGGGGTAGAGAGAGGGAGGGAAGGACCACCCCGAGCAGCAGAGGGGAGGCAGAGATCTCCGGAACTCGGCAGAGATTCCCGGATCCAACTCACCCTGGTCGGTGGCGGCGCGGGCCCAGAGCAGCGCGGCGCTGGCAGAGGAGCGGTCGGCCGACTCGAGCCACCGGAGCACGTCCGCGACGTCCGGGGTCGAGCCGGCGAGGAGCAGCGACTGTGCGGCGCGCTCGGCGAGGGCCGGTCGCCTGCGCGGGTCGATGAGCGCCGCGGCCGCATCGTAGCTGCGGGCGGCGGCTCGGGCGTCGCCCAGGCGGGCGTGGACCTCCGCGAGGCGCTCGTGGACGGCGCAGAGAGCGGCGCGCGGGAGGGGCTCGAGCAGGCGAGCCTCGAGGGCGTTGCGCAGCCGGATGTCCTCGTCGCGCTCGCGCTGGCGCTCTTTGTCGCTCATTTTGGGTTGTGATGATGTAATATTCGGGATTTTTCCTGCGGTATCTTCCCAAACTGACACGACCGGGGTCGGGGCGTCCGTCGGCGATGCCCGTGGTATGCCCTTCCATGGCATGACTACTTTGGGCCCAGGCGGAGGCTCGGGAGCGTTTGCGGAACTGCACCACAGTTCCGAGTACCGGGAAGCTATGTATGGCGGGCAGATATCTGTCCGTCTCAGTGCAGACGTTCGCTCGCGACGCTGGAGGAGGCGCTCTCATGGAGCCCAGCAGACCCAGGCAGCCGTACGCACGTCCGTGGAGATCAGGGGGCCCAGCGGGATTCATTTCATTAGCTTCATTCGTTAACGGTAACTCTGTTCGCTCGGGGCTCCCGAATTCGGGTGCACAGCCCCTAGACCCCTTGCACCGCGCGCACCGCAGCCCCTTCCCCCCGCGCCCACCTCGCCTCTGCCCCGCCCATGTCTTTCTTCGACGCCCTACTCAGCTGCGAGACCCTAGAGACGCGCTTTCCGCCGCAGTCTGACCAGTGCGCTCTCTGTCTCTCGCGACGCGATTCCCGGGTCACTCACCAGCCCGCCCAGGACCCCGCTCGACGCCATCTGCGCTGGCATAGACAAGCTCCTCTCGGAGGTGCCTGCTGCCCCGCACCGCGCCGGCTCTGCCACTGCGCTTTTCTCCTTTTTTTTTGTCTTCACTGACCGGGCTGCCTGCGCTTATCGCTGGCCCGTTGGCGGAACCGCTCGCTCGCTGCCGTGGGGGGGCCCACCGACCGCGCAGGGGACCATGTGGACGCCCGAGAGGCTCGCGCGCGTCGCGGAGATCGAGACGCTGGCGTCGACCCGCACGGACGCCGTGGCGGTCGCGGCCTTCACGCACCTCTCGCGGCAGCTCAGCACACTGCACTCGCCGCGCGCGCGCGACGTCCCCGCGGCCTCGAGGGCCCTCGCCTCGCTCGACCCCTCCGGGTGCTGCTCCGTCCTCCGCCTCCTCTCGCGCTCGGCCTCCGGTGCGACCCGACCGCCTGCCCCCCGCGCCCCCGCCGGCGCCTCAGTTTGCAGCCGATTCCGTGCCGTGCATCTCTGTGCACCTCTCCCCCCGCCGGCTGACGTGGTGCGGGAAACGGCTGCAGGGTACGAGGTCGCTGCGCAGCTGCTGGGCCAGGACCCCGCCAAGTTCGCGCAGCTGGCGCCAGAGTACGTGGCGGAGCCGCTGCTGCCGGTGGACGCGCAGCGCACGCTCTGCGCGCTGGCGGTGACGGTGCTGCTGGCGCTCGACGCGAGCGTGCCGCAGGGCGGCCTCATACGCTCGCTGCCCAGGGACCGCGTCGCGCAGCTCGCAGAGGCCATCGGGCCGCCGCTGAGGGCCCCGTTCCTCCAGCGCTTCGAGGCCCCGCCGCCCGCTGCCCCCGCGCCTGCACCCGCGCCCGCGGCGTCGCCGTACCGCAGGGAGCGCGCAGCGGAGAGGCCGCGCACGCACTCGGTGCCGCAGTCGCCGCTGCCCTCGCTGGCGGCCGGCGGCGGCCTCGGGGGAGGAGGAGGCGGAGGCGCCGTCATCAGCAGCGGGAACAGCAAGGACAAGTGGATATGGGTCGGCAGCATCGGGCAGGGCGACACGGCCGACGTCCTGCGCGCGCACCTCGAGCGCGTGGTCGGCGTCCGCGTGTCGCACGTCGCCGTCAAGCCAGCGGACCCCTCGATCGGCGCCGCGGCCTACGCGTTTGTCGAGTTCGGCAGCGCAGACGACGCCACGCGGGCCTGCGAGCTCGCGGACCAGACGGTCGTGGAGTCGACAAAGTCCCGCCTCAAGGTCCGCAGGCGCGAGGACCGCAAGACAAAGCCAGCGCCCGCGGTGCTCCAGCAGCCGGCCATGTCCGCCGACGCGCCCGCGTTCGTGCCAGCGGCCCGGCCGGTGCTCACGCAGGCGGCGTCCCCGGCGTGCGGCGGGGCCACGACGACGCTCTCGATGTCGCGGCTGAGCTACGAGTGGGCCCAGCGCACCCGCAAGTACTCGGACGCCGTGCGGCGGGGCGACAACAGGCTCGTCTGCACGTGGACCGCGGCCGCCGGCGACAGCAGCGACTCGGGTGTCGTGCGCATCGAGGGCGACGCCATCGCAGTCGAGGGGATGCGCCGGGTGCTGCAGAGCGTGCGGGAGGACAAGGTCGAGCTCTCGCACGAGGACTGGCGCAACTTCCAGCGCCAGGGCGGCGCGGCCGAGTCGCTGATCTCGTGGGGCACGTGCGGGCTGTGGTCGGACAGCAGCTCGCACGAGGTGCGCTTCACCACGTTCATCGATAGCCTCCCGCTCGTCCGCAGCACGCTTTTCGCCACCTCGGGCGTCGAGTACCGCGATGTCCCGCTGTCCCGGTGCCGCCTGCTGTGGCTCGAGCAGTTCGCGCAGGGCGACGTGCGCCAGATCCTCAACCAGTTCGAGTGCGCCATCACCCTGCGAGTTCCGCAGCACAAGGCGACGTTCAGGGGCGGCCGCATCGACGCCGCGATCAGGCGCGTCGAGAAGCTCCTGGCGGGCTTCGACGAGACACAGCCGTTCGACCTCGACGGGACTCCCCCCGAGCAGGCTGTTCACCGTGCTGTTGCCTCCATCTCGCGCCGTGAACGCGTTGCCATTGACGTTGTCGTGGCTTCCGTCGGAGGCCGCGTGCGCGTGAGGCTCGGTGGCCAGTCAGACGCGGTAACCCGCGCTCGCCAAGCGCTCGAGGCGCCCGACTGGTACGCAGGAGACCCCGTCGGTACCGTTGCGACATCGCCGACGCGGGGCCCGCCAAGGACGGCCGTCCTCGAGTTCACGGAGGGCTCGGCGCTGAGCATTCCGGCAGCGCTCCAAACAGCTCAGGTGCTGCAGGAGCTGCGCAAGACCGGCGCCGAGTACGTCGCGCACTCGTACTGCGACTGCTCGGTGGCGTCGCTGCCGGTGAGCGGTGGGAGGCGCGTCCGGGTGCTCGTCGGGAGTCTCGCCGGGGTTTACACCGACGCTGTCGCCGTCGAGACCGGGACGCCCTTCCCCCACGTCGAGCTGCTGGGCACGCCCATCGATCTCGGCGAGACACAGCGCGTGCTGTCCGGGGACGACCTCCCGGACCGCAAATGGGTCGCGCGCATGCGGATACCGGTGAACGCAGACGACCTCGACAAGCCGGACGCCGAGCGCATCAGCGGGCAGGCGATCACCGCGGCGTGCGAGGGCGCGAACAAGGCGGGAGCCACGAGCCTGCTCATCGCTGTGCCCGTCAGCAGTCGTATGCCAAACTACGTGTCGCGCCGGTGCTCGAAAGAGGCGATCAGGAGTGCGAGGATGTGGTTTGCCAAGAACCTGGACTCGTCGCTGAGGACGGTGTACTTTGCGTTCCCGGCCGAGCAGCAGTACTCGACGGTGGCGGGCCTGTTTGTGCACACGGTGCACACAGCGGACAGACAGTGGTGGTGGAAGAGTGAGGATGGGTCGTGGTGGCCATACCCCGAGGCGCAGAGCGTCGAAATCGAGGACGCGTTTGTCGCAGACCTCGACGGAATTGAGCTCATGATCCGAAGTGCGTAGTCTCGTTTTCTTTGTGTGCTTTGCTCACAGTCAGCTCCAGGTGAGAAGCACCGCATTGACCTGAAGGAGATGAAGCAGATCAAGCTGTCCAGTGGCTACGCTCGCGACATCACCAGAAGGCAGGCTGAAGTGTAAGCGCATAACTCCCTCCCCTCTCCTCTCTTGTTGACTCCTTGTGAGTACAGCAGCGAAAAGGTCAAGTGGACCTTCGAGTGGTCCGACAGTGGTCGCTGGAAACCGTATGGAGCCCGTACGTACACTCTCTGTTTCGGCGCTTAACGCACTCGATTCGCAGAGGAAAACAAAGTCCTGAGCGACGCCATGGGGTCTGATCTCATGTCGCTGGAATTTCTCTTCACGAACCAGCGCTACGAGATAGATCTCAACAAGTGCGAACGCGCTCCAAACGCCTCGGGCCTGACATTCGACTCTCAGGATGCAGCAAACGAACGTTGTCTCGAGGTATCCCCGAGCCGTTCGCGTGAGCCTCGCGCAGAGTCTCAAGGGCCAGCCTGTCGTCGACGTCATTGTCAAGGGCGACGACCTGTCGCTCAGGGCGGCCGAGAAGATAATCAGTTCGGTTGTTGCACCAAAGGCGAAGTCACCACCCACGAATTCACCCCCAAAGAGCCAATAAACCTCAGGTTTTCGCATACGGTCTGCAATCGGGGTTCCTTCTAGTGTTGCGTGTTGAACACGCGCACTGTGTGGTCATCGGAGGCCGTGACGACAACACCGCTAGGGGACACCGCGAGGTCGTAGATCGTGGCCTCGTGCCCGGAGAGCTCCTGCAGGAGCCTGCAGTCGCGGGCATCGAGGACGCGCAGCTTCCCGTCAGTGCCAGCGACGTACAGCAGCGGCGCCGACTCGTGGCACCGCATCCTGCCGAAGCCGACCTCGGGTGAGAAGTACTTGGCGCGCTCGGTGGCCGTGCCGACATCCCACGAGCGGACGGTGCCGTCCATCGACGACGTGGCCACGACCTCGCGGTCCATGTTGACGAACACGGCGCCCTCGATGGACTGCGAGTGCCCAGAGAGCCTGGACACCTTCTTGCCGCTGGCCGTGTTCACCAGAACGACAGAGCCGTCCTCGTAGCCTGGCAGGCGGTCTCAGTGCTCACCGTAGGCGCGCAGGAGCTGGTGGGAGGGGCAACCGCACCAACAGCGACCTGCGGGGCGGTCTTGGAGGCAACGCAGACAGTGGCAGCGGCGTCACCCTGGATGCAGGCCTCGGGGTGAGTGCCGCGGGCCTCCCACACGCGGATGGCGCCATCGGCAGCGGCAGTGCACAGCCTCCTGCCCTCGTTGGCGATGCAGCCGGCCTGCACAGGCCCGCCGTGCCCGCCGTACGTCGCCATGTACGCGCCCGTCTTGCCGTTCCACAGCCACGCGGTGCCGTCGCCCGCACCGGCGACGACCGCGGGGCCCTTGGGGTGCCACTCGAGCCACTCTATGCCCTCGCCGGGGCCTGGCGGTGGGGGCGCGGACAGCTGTGAGTTGCCGGGGGGGTGTGTGTCGTTTTGGAATCAATTGATGCCGCACCCTCGAGCACGTTGACCAGGGCGCCGTTGATGGCGTCCCAGATGCGCACGGCGCCGTCGAGGCCGCCGGTGGCGACGAGCTTGCCGTCGGAGCTGAAGCCGACGGCGGCGACCGAGTCGGTGTGGCCGCCGAGCTCCGCGACGACGTCGCCCGTGCGGACGTTCCACAGGAACGCGCGGTCGTCGCACCCGCCCGAGACGACGAGGTCGCCGCCGGGCTGCAGCGCCACGCACAGCACGGTGTCCGTGTGCTCGGCGAAGCAGAGGGCAGAGTCGTCGGGAATCGGCGCAGAGTCGTCGCCGTCGGCGTCAGAGGCGGCGCCCCCCTCGTCGTTGTCGCCGGCGCCGTCGTCGTCGTGCTCCATGCCGTCGCCGGCGTCGTCGTCGTCGTCGTCCTCGGGCTCGCCGTCGCCGGGGACGTCATCGAGGACGATCTGCTCCTGGATGTCGTCGGGGTTGAGGAACTCTTCGTCCGACATTGGCTGCTCTCTCTATGCTCTGCGCTTGCGCACCAGCCAAACAATCAAACGCCCTGCCTCTGATTCCTCGGTGCGTCATCTCCCAGAAAATCATGATACGCGAATCAGATATCCACGACCGATGGTTGCCGACAGGCAGCTCCTGGTCCTTGTGTGCTGCCTCGCACAAGCCTTGCGCACCTGCTCGGAGGGGGCCGTGCGGGATAGCCTTCCTGTCACCGAGTGGTTCGGCTTTCGGTTGGGGTTGAAGGATCTTAGGCACACACAGCGAAAAATTCCCGCAGAGGGACACACAGCGAGGAGCGATGGCTAAGCTGCTCGACGACGTTACAGACCTCCTCAAAAGTGCCTCCCCTCCCCTTCTCCTCCCCTCGCCCCACGTGGCCACCAGGGGGAGAGAGTCTCCTCTTCCCTCTCGCTGACCCCTCCTCCTCCTTGCCCGGTGCGGCAGTCGTGGTCATCGGGGAGTCGGGGGTGGGCAAGACGAGCCTGGTCGCGCGCTACACGCAGGGCGTCTTCTCCTCGGACATGGCGCACACCATCGGCGTCGCGTTCTCGTCCAAGAACGTCGTGGTCCACGGCCACAGCGTCCGCCTGCAGATCTGGGACACAGGCGCGATGCCCGCACCGTCCCGCACTGCCCGGGGGTGTCCTCTGGCCCCACCGGCATACATCATCTGACTGCCTCTGACATTTTTCCTGCTGCAGCGGGGCAGAAGAGGTTCCGCCAGGCCGTCACGACCTACTACAAGGGCCAGACGCACGGCGTGGTTCTCTGGTGCGCGAGGGAGAAACCCACGGGATGGGGGGCGGTGTGGTGGGGCCAACACTGCAGCTGCTTTGGGGGGTTCTCAACCTTTTCCGCAGTTACGACATCACGAGCCCAGAGTCGTTTGAGCGGCTGGGCGGGTGGCTCGCGGACATGCGGGAGCACGCGACGCCCAAGGCGGTGGCCATCGTGGGGACCAAGTCGGACCTCGGCGAGGCCCGCAGGGTGTCTGCGGAGTCTGGCCGCGCGTTCGCCGCCAGCAACAAGGCGCTCTTCTTCGAGTCGAGCGCCCTGAGCTGCTCCAACGTCGACGAGGTCTTCCACGCCATCGCCTCTGGTCAGCAGCACCTCCACCTCTCTCCAGCTCTCTCCTCTCTCTCCTGTCTCTGTCTCTGTCTCTCTCTCTCGCTTCGCATTGCGAATTCCTGACCACTTTTGCTGGACGCCCAACAGAGATACTCGGGGCCACTACCCCGGGGGCCACCGAGGCGTCGCCGCTGCTGAACCCGCTGGTGCAGGGCTCGCCGCCGCGCAAGACGGACGACCCCAACGCGTGCTGCTGCTCTCTCATGTGACTCGCGCGGTAGTAGTTGCCGCGCAAGCCGCTCACTGGCACAACAACGCTGCTTATTTCTATCCTTACATTTGTTCCCCGGCCAGATCTGGAATTTATCTCCGCGAAGGAACCCGATTCGCACTATATTTTCCAGATCGAATCGGCGAGATTGACGCATCTCCGCAGATTCACTCTGACAGCGAAATCTGCAGTGGCAGCCCAGCACACACAACACAGCCCAGCACCAGAGAGACCTGTCCGCGCAGATGTCCGACAACCGCATCGACCTCAAGAACATCGACAAGGGCCTCCTCAAGTTCTGCCTCGAGCACGGCGCCGTCGACGGCCCCCGCGTCATCCCCGAGCGCGACCCCCAGGTCGGCGGCCCAGCCGGTCCCGTCCCGTCCCAGCCAGCGCTCACCCCTCCCCCGCAGGACTACAAGTGGCTGCGCGAGGCGTTCGAGAGCCTCGACGACGACGTCAAGGTGATGGCGAGGCTCGTGGGGGCCGCCCGCGACGCCGACTTCAGCACGCCCGAGGGCGTCGAGGCCTCGGCCGACGCGCTCGAGACGCTGCGCGACTACGTCGAGAACATCGACAACGCCAACGACCTCCCCAAGGCACCCCTCCCTCCCCTCCAAGCGCCCACCCCTGTGTCTCCTGCCCTCCTGCAGTCTCCGTGCTCTCCTGTGGCCTCCGTGCGCAGCCCCAGTGGCCCGCCACCTTCGCTCTGCGTGTCTGTGTGTGTGTGTGTGTGTGTGTGTGTGTCTCTCTCTCTCTCTCTCTCTCTCTCTCTCTCTCTCTCTCTCTCTCTCCCCCCCCCTGCGCTCCTTGCCCGCTCCTGTCCCCGCAGTGTCCTCCCCTTCTGGTCTTTGCCCCCTTGTCGCTATGCTCTCACGCCATCCTCACTCCGCGTGCCCCCTCTGTTCTGCGCCCCTTGCCCGCTCCTGCTCCTGCCCCGCAGTGTCCTCCCCCTGGGGGTCTCTTTGCTACCTTGCCGCTTTCTCTCACACGCGCTCTCCCCTGTGTGCCTCCCTTCCCCCCTGCGCGCGCACAGATCGGCGGCGTCGCCCCGGTGGTGGCGCTGTTGGAGAAGGGCGGGCGAGTGCGCGCGGCGGCTGCGGGGGTGCTGGCGGCGCTGGCGGCGAACAACCCGGTGGGGCAGGGGGCCCTCTACGCCGTGCGCGCCGTCGACGCGCTCGTCGCGGCGGCCCGCGAGGCCGTGAGCGCCGGGGACTGGGCCTCTGTGCGCGCGTGCCTCGGGGCGCTCTCCGCCGCCACGCGCTCCAGCGCCGTGGGCCTCGCGCTGCTCAAGCGCGCCGGCGGCGTCGACGTGGCCGTGTCGCTCATCCGCGCGTCGGGCGTCGACCCGCGCTCTGTCATGCGCGCCGTCCTCGTCGTCTCCAACCTCGCCGACGTCAGCTCCGAGAGCCGCGTGCGTGTCGTCGTCGTCGTCGTGGGTGTGGGGCGTGGGCGTGTCTGACGTGGCGGGTGGCTCGGCAGGAGGAGCTGAGGGCGCAGGGGACGCTGGCCAGGATTTGCGAGGTGGTCAGGGACGGGTGCGCGGGGGAGGAGGGGCAGGACGCCCGCGAGAAGGCCGCCCAGGCGCTGCTGGTCCTCGCCAGCGGGTCGCCGGCCAACGTCGAGGCGATCAAGTCGTTCCCGGGGCTCGCAGAGGCGGTGCGTGCGCTCCCGGGGGGTGTGGGTGCGCTTGGGACTCACCGCGTGGGCCGTGACCCGTGGGCGTTGGGCCGGCCATCTCTGGCAGGTCGCGGAGCAGATCAGGGCGACAGAGAACAACGAGGCCACGGAGGCGTACCGCGACTCCCTGGTCGCCATCAAGGCGCTCTGAAAGAATTCCAGGAACTATGGGGAGACGCCACAACACCAACGCCGGCGTATCCCAGAAAACACGGCTCGTAGCGGGAATCAATAGCTAGAGGGGGTGCTTTTTCGTCCCGCCGAGTTTTCGCGCACAATTGACCCGCGAGCAACGTCACGTGCGATCTGATTTACGAAACCTGAAACATAGAGAAATTGTGCGCACAACCCTATCGACTCCCACTTCGTCACACACACAACCCAGAAGCCCTCACCCTCGCTTGACAATGGTGCTCCTCCCTCCGCTGGTCACCGCCGGGGTCACCACCGCCTCACACCGCTGTGCCCCGGCAGAGCCTTCCGTTCTTCGAGGCCAAGCCCGCTGTGTTCTGCATCTATACCAACTACAACCAGGAGGCACGCACAGACACCCCCCGCCCCTCTGCGCAGCCTGACGGACGCCCCCGAACAGGTCTTCTTCGAGGGGCAGCCCGTGACGGGCGTGGTGCGCCTGGACCTGGCCGAGCCCAAGCGGTGCCGCAGCGTGACGGTGCGCCTGACGGGCATGGCGCACAGCGGGTGGACCGAGAGCCACCAGGAGCGCGACCGCGAGGGCCGCATGCACACGCGCCACAGGCACGTCTCGCAGACGCACACGCTGCTCGACGTGCAGTGCCTGCTGTGGTCGCCCGCGCCCGGGGCCGAGACGGTGATGCCGCCCGGACAGTACACGATGCCGTTCGCCTTTGTGCTGCCGCGCGGGCTGCCGGCGTCGTACACGTCGCCGCTGGGGCACGTGAGGTACACGCTCAAGGCGACGGTGGACCGCCCGTGGAGGTTCGACCACAAGGTCTACAGGTGCCTCTCGGTGCTGCCCGTCGTCGACGCCAACGCGCCGAACCTCAACGTGGAGGTGCGCCGGGCCGACGAGAAGACCGTGTGCTGCTGCTGCTGCGCCTCGGGGCCCATCGTCGCCGAGGCCTGCGTGCCCAGCCTCGCGTGGTGCCCGGGCGAGGTCGCCCCCGTCCGCGTGCGCCTGACGAACCGCTCGGGCAAGGCCCTCGAGGGCGTCAGCTGCCAGCTCGTGCAGCGGGCCGTCTGGTACGCCGAGGGCCACTCGCGGTCGGAGCAGCAGCGCCTGGCCTCGGTCGACTGGCCCCAGCGCGTCGTCGACTCGGCCGACGTCACGCTGGCGGTGCGCGTGCCGTCGTGCTGCCCCTCGATCACCCGCATGGCGGCCGGGGTCCTCGACCTGGGCTACGTGCTCCGCGTCGTCGTGAGGCTCCCCGCGGGCAGCTTCGACATGTCACTGAGCCTGCCCTTCGAGGTCGCCACCATCCCGCACGCCTCGCAGCAGTGGGCGTCGGCGCAGGCCGTCATCGACTACGTCAGCCGCGCGACGGTGCCCTCGGGCATGCAGCAGCCGCAGCAGTGGCTCGCCACTCTCCCGCAGCCGCCAGCGTACGAGGACACGTACGCCAACGCGGAGCCTACGGCCGAGCAGCTGGGCGCACAGGCACGCTACGTGTACTTCCCCGCGTCGACGGCGCCGTCGGCCCCGCCGGCACCCATGGCCGGGACGCAGCAGCAGGGCAGAGAGGATCAGCCTCTGATGGGCGGCTCGGTGTCCCAGCAGGCCTCTCTGCCACCGCCGCCGCCTGCGTTCCAGAGCATGTGCTTTGCCGCTCAGACTGCCGGGGTTCCTGTGACTGACCAGAAGTAGTGAATACGTTCCCCACAACCCAATTTCAAATCGCATTGATTCCTGTGAATCGGCTACTGTGCAATTTTACGTTATTGAGAGGAACGGAACTGGAAAGGTCACAAGACAGGATCAATGCTACTAGTGCAAATTTATGCTAGTAGTAATTGTAGCACAAAATTAGCAATGTAATTCCATTGCATGCATCACATGTAGCATTACATTGTGATTAAAGTGATGATTTATCACATTTAGTGCTAATTGTGATAAAGCTGCACTGTATTTTCATCCTTCTCTGTTTTCCTTCTTCTAACGGTTTGATATTAATAGTGAAAATAGCACATTAATTGCCAGTCCATTAAAAAGACAACAAATGAAGAGAAATGCAGGGAAAGGGGAGTGCAAGTACTTATTCATGTGTGTGCCTGGCTGATACTGCTATTTCTCATGACCTGCAGTAGCTATAGTGTTAGTCACAGTGGTACACTTTTCAAAGAGGAGAAATAGAGAAATGAAGCAGAAAATGAAGAGGAAAATAAGGAGCAGTGTACCTGTTTAATACTGCCCTGCAGTCACGACGCTTCCTTCCCTTCTCTTCATGATCTGCAGGAGACAGAGCACCAACTGTGCTCTGCTCCTTCTATTATTCATGATTCCCAGGAACAGTGAGATAAGTGTACTGAACAGGAGAGTTAGAAGGATGTGAGAAAAAGGGAGAAGTTAAGGGAACATCTGAAAATTGTTCTGTGGAAGGAGAAAACTGCATGTTGGGGGAAAGAAGGCAGTACACCTTCATTCTTAACCTGATATGGAATGGAAAGGGTAGGAAGGGGAAGGGATAGGAAGGGGGAAGGAAGGTAAAGGGGGCAGAAGTGGTGAAGGGACAGATTGAAGTGCAGGAAGGGAAGAGAAAGAGGAACAGATGTGTTATTATACAGAAAGGGCATAAGGAACATATGTGAGAACTGTGAGGAGAAGGAAGAGAGGAAAGGAGAAAGGAGAGGAGAAGCACAGGAACAGAACAAGGGCAAGAAGAAGAAGATGTGAGGAACAGATGTGCTGATACAGTAAATACTCAGAGTATTTGATTTTGGCTTGCTGGAAACCCTTATCTGAAGTGCTCTTTTGGCAGTATTCCTTCATACTGCCTTTCACCTTATTAGTTATATCTTGCTAAAGAGAGGCATTCTGCTAGCTTTTTGATTTCCAGCTATAAAGTAGAAATAAGTATGACAGAATAAATTTTGATGTGCAGAAGACAATTATATTATATATTCTGATCATACTCTTCCAAATAATTAGGTCAGAGATTGCAATAGTCTACTTATATATGATTTTAGAAGAACCAGTGGTGATTGCAGTAATGAGTAAAGTTATTACCATTCTATGGTTCTCACTTACTGACACAGCACTTCTTCACTGAATTAAAATCACAACATACACAAAGATGTTATGAGTCAGAGCACAAAGACTGTCTTCCAGTTCATGAATGATAAAGTTGTGAATCACAAAACTCACATCACACAGTGCACAAACACAATGCACGAACATAGTAAATCCATTTTTCTGATTATCTAATTAATATAAAGCATCAGTTTTTGCACACACTATGATTTGTCCCCTTACACATATGTCTTAGTGCTCACAATGTTGGAAGGAAGAGGGCATTGAAGGGAAGAAAGGCGTGAGCTTACTGCAAGCAGAGTTTGCACAAGAATGCAGTAAGCCCACAGTTGACTTTGAAAGCCTGAAGAGTAGAAAACTGCACATTGCTGTCCAGTTGTGAAATGGCCAGTGCCCAAACGTGTGCAGGACTGTGGGGTAGAGGAATTATTGTGACCTGATCCCAATATGCCAGTTGTTTCCTATAACTAATATGCATCCAGGATGACCATGTAATGAAGGTGGATTATTCTCAGGCTGATTATTCACAGTTTCATTTTCTCGATCCTGGAGTTCATTTCTCATAAAACGGCTTTACACAGACTGCAGTGAGTCCTTCTGGTCCAGGGATGGCATAGACATCAGTCTTTAAGGAGCAGACAGATATTCAACTCATCAAAAAGGCATAACCTGCTTATGCTGATGCCATTGTCCTGCACAAGTGCAATGCACAATCACATTGCATAGTACATATTGCACAGTGCACAGCACTCTGCAGGCACTGACAGTGTCTGGTGTATAACACAAATACTAGCATACATGGTTACAACTCTGTAGATGTATGAATGATGGTACATAAAGCATAGGACAAAGACAGTGCATGGCATGCCATTGGAGGGGTGCCATTGCCATAGACCCAAAATGTGTGATTCTGTGGCAGGCTTACGGCCATTTTTACAGTCATACACAGTTCATGGACACTGTGCAGATCACACAGTGCCTGAAACATCAACAGCTTCCATTGCTCCCACTTGCCTAAGGGGCTGTGGGGAAGACATAGTGATGGACATCATTTTATGCACAGATTGTGTCCTGTCCTGTCCTTTTCAAATCTAGAGGAATTGTGTCTTTCAAACAGCAATTGGGTCACGAATGTAATACCATAGATTTCTTTGAGTGCCGTGACATCATCTTTGAGATACAGGCACTTCTGGGTGTGTTTTTTTTGCGCCTGTGATCAAGCAGAAGCCTTGTGATTTTCATCACAGCGCCATGGCTGCTGCAGATGGACGGGTGCGAGAAGGCACTGCTGGCACTGCCACACTGGTAGAGCGGATCGAGGAGTACATGGAGAGGCATAAGGAGGTCATTGCTGCCCTTCCTGCAGTCGTGCAGCTCTTCCCCAGCACCGAGTCTGCGATCTGGGTGCACTACAAGGACAATCCTGACTGGTGTCGTACCCTCACGGGGTTCGTGCCACAATTCGTCTATGACCTCGGCATCGATGCTGCCGCCCTCGCCATGCACCACAGAAGAGCTGCGCACCTCACAATCCATGATGGTGTCTTTGTGCTGCTCAGCCTGTACAAGACTGGTATGTGCCCTTTTCTTTCGACCCCCCTATTCAAAAAAGTCGTTCCAACTGCCAGGCTCCCCATTCACGCTCCTCACCGCGCACCATCACATCAAGCACACGGTCCTCGCAGCTGCTTCTACTTGCGTGTGTTCTCTTGTTCATCAAGTTCTTCGCAGTCGCCACGAGATGTTCCTTGAACAAACTCGACCTGTTGTTCAACAACCCCCACAGCTCATCATCACACATCCCGGCCTCGTTCAGATGCTGGCCCTTGCTGCAGACGCCACGCCCTTCCCGATCTGCAAGCCAAACATCGGGTTTGAGGGCACCAAGGTGACGTTCGACGCACACCACAGAGTCTATGCCAAGAAGATCGAGGTCGCCGTGTCTGTCAACCCCCCATTCAAGGCCCTCATGTGGTCGCAGCTCCACAATGGTGCCGTCTCGGACATTATGATCCACCACGGTGATGACGGTGCGGTAATGTACACGGACTGGCTTCAGAGGAAGCCCGCTGAGGAGGAGGCGATCTACGGTTATCACGCCCACGAGCCACGCTTCTGGACTGCCCTCATGGACTCAGGCTACACGGGGCACGTTGACATCCTGTTCAAGCATGTAGTACTGGCTAAGCCGAGCGTTGAGCAGACAGTGACTGGAAGGCTTGTGCAGCAATGGTATAAGACCCATCGCGTTGTCATCGAGCAGTTTTTCAGCCATATGAAGAAGATCTTCCTGATCTCCGCTAAGCTGTACATGCTCGACAAGGGCCATATGCAGGAGGACACGGACAATGTGATCTTCCTCACCAATCATCACATCGACCAGTCGGCCCTCGCAGAGGAGGATGGCGCATACTATCTCCACTGGATCAACTTCATGTTTCACAAGAAGAAGGAGATCAAGGAGAAGAAGGCCAAGGCAACCAGAGCCTGGCACAAGCGAACTGCGGAGATGGTCGCACAAGCACCAGGTGGCCCTCCTGCTCAACGACCTTGCCGTGATGAGCCAGATGAGGCCGAGATCGAGATTGAGAAGGATAACGAAGTTGAGGACGAAAATCCTGACCCAGTTGCTCCCGCACATGCTCAACCCGCACCTGCTCCAGAGACGACAGCTGCTCGCTCACTGTGTGCACTGTTCAACTTCCTGCCGCACGACCTCGGCCGGCGTGCATGCCGGGGGCACCAGAGCTACTCTCCCAATTGAGTTTGGTGGCCCTCTCTTAACACTGAGCAATGAAGACAGTGCAGAGCAAAAAAGAAAGAGGAAGAAGGGTGTGAGTGGTTTTAAACTCTCAAGCACGATCACATGACGTCAATTGAGTGAAACTCAATCACTCAGGATATGAGACAGTCACACCCAGATAAATCTGAGTCACACACTGAAAGACTGAGATAACACAAGCAGACAAAGATATTACTTCCGTGACCCATTATGTTCTCCACAGATTTATTATTTGCACTTTCAACGTTTAACGTTTAGATTACTGGTTGAACATTTTTCTTGGCTGAGAGCAGATGGGTACCGATGCCACCAATACTGTAATGACTCATTACACAGTCTAGCTCGTGTGCAGTGCAGCAGAACAACGCGAACAGTGGGATATTGAGAGTTCACCTTCATGAGTGACTGATCTGGCTCTCAAACGAGAGACGTCTCGATCGGAGCGCTGCGCGGCGCAGGCAAGGAAGACAGTGTGGCGACTGCGACCAGCACGGCGAACCCTACAATGAGAGCGAGGTCATTGCCGCCCGGCGCAAACACTCATCGCTGTTTTTACGAGGTTTGAATCTCGTTTTGAGATATATCCCAACCTCCGAGACGAATCTACCCCTGCTGATATCGGACTCTCTGTCTTGCCTCTTCTTTTCGGCACAGGATGGCTGCGGAGAAGGTCTACTGTGTCGAATGCGGGGACGTCCCTGCCGCAGTCCGTTGCGAGCAGTGCGGGAACGATCCCTTCTGCGGTGCCCTCCCGCTCTTTGCGCCCCGCTGTCCCTCTCTCCCTTCCCTTTGCCGCCCGCTCACACAGAAATGCCTTGGCTGCCTCCAAAACAGGCCTCTGCTTCACGTACCTGCACCGCAAGGGCAACCGGGCCGCCCACACGAAGAAGCCCCTCGCGGGCGTCGACCTGGCGCAGCACACGGAGCCGCAGCTGGCCGAGGGGACCACCGAGTATTTCACGGCGCTGCAGAAAGCGCGCGCGATCTCCGTCTCGCCTGCGGTCTCGCCCGCGGCCGACGGGGCGCCGGAAGCGGCCGCCGCGCCCAAGGGCAGCGCGCAGCAGATGGCGGAGCTCGCGCAGTGGGTGCCGATGCGGCTGGACGAGCGCGAGCGCGCGCTGCTGCAGCTGCTCGAGGGGGCGCTCGAGATCTCTGCGTACACGGACAAGGTCGACGTCAGCTTCGACTACTACGGATGGCGCACCGGCGGCATGGACAAGCAGCGCATCATCGACGCTGTGCGAGTCCTCTCCCTCTCTCCCTCTCCCACCCGCCTTCCCTGTTGCTTCCTGCGCTCAAATTCAACTGCTGTGTGCTCTTTCTGCCTTTGCTGGCTTCTGGGTGGGACGTCAACAGGAGATCGAGGAGGTGCTGAGGCTCATCTGCGGGCTCTACGTCGCTGGCGACTATGCGAGCGGCAAGAAGATCCTCGAGGCCTCGCTCGAGGAGAACGCCGAGTTCTTCCAGAAGGCAACTCTCGCCCGCCCGCCTCCCCCCCGATCGGGAGCGCGGCTGAGTCACCGGGGGGGCGCTGCGTGTGCGTGGGCAGGTGTTTGAGATTGGGCGGAGGTTCAAGATCATGAACCCCGACAAGATGAGGACCACGTACGGCAAGATGGTCCACATCCTGCAGGACTGCACGCTCGTCAAGAGCGCCTCGTGCCCGTTCGAGGCCATACAGCCCATCCTGACCGTGCGCCGCTTCCTCGAGGCCCACGGCGCCTCGGACGTGCTCTCGGACCCCGACCTGGGCCCCGCGACGCTCTGCGTCGTCCAGGGCTCGCGCTCGCGCGACCAGGTCGCCGCCGACATACGCGCCAAGTCCAAGGCGCAGTCGGCGATGGTGAAGCGCCACGTCACCGACGCGATGGCGCACGACGGGGCGCTGACCGAGGACGGCCTGCGGAGGGCGCTGGACTCGCTGGCCGACGCCAACGCGTACCTGGCGGCCAACAGGGACCCCGTGGAGCGCATGCTGGCGATGCTGCAGCAGTACTTCAAGCCCCAGGAGCCCGGGGACGACGACATGTCGCTGGCCATCAACTACGGGCAGGGCGGCTCGTGCCTGTGCCACTCGCACGCGGAGCAGTACGAGTTTGCGCGCCAGAGCCTCGAGCTGTGGCGCAGCGTGCAGGGCAGGATGTTCGAGCTGTGGTGCATGGCCGACCGCGACCTGCTCGAGGACGGCGGCGTCTACAGGCTGTGGAACACGGGCCAGGGCCTCAACAGGGTCCAGAACGCCCCCAACGTCTCGCGCGTCATGCACGACATCCTCAGCTCGGTCCAGTCGTCCATCGCCCGCCCCTGGCTCGGCCTCTCGGTCGTCCACCTCGGCGACCGCGACGTCCCCAACTCGCTGTTCTTCATCGACAAGGCACGGCGCGAGCGCTCGCTCGCAGCGACTTGTGTGGGGCTCTGCTGACGCGCATGGCACACAGTACACGCAAGTGCCCAGGATACTGGCGCCCATTGTGCGCGCGGTCGAGAGGATGGACCAGCTCGAGCAGTGCCCGGACGTGTGCACGCTCGTGGAGATCTGCGGCGGCAAGGGGCGCGCCGAGTACTGCAAGACCTTCATCCTGCGCGACTTTTTCCGGCACGGCTTTGACGGCTCTGGCAGCGACGGCGGGTCCTGCGTCGACGGCCGCCTCACGAGCTGCTGGAACTGGTGCTCCAAGGTCGAGAAGAAGGCCTACTACCCGCTGCTGCTCGCCACCGGGTTTGACGGCTTCGACGGGTCTTTCCGCTGAAGTCGACGAATAAACCCCACTGCGATAGGAGAGTAGCACTATTAACTTGGAGTCTCAGTTCCCCTTACCTTTTCCTGAAGAGATTCTCGCATTTACGGCCCGCTGAGTCATCGCGCTTCAGAAGTGAATCTTTGTTACACAACCCCTGTAACACACCTACTGCTGCGCCGATGGTGCTGAGTCTCGGCCTCGTCCTCGCGTGCTGCTGCGTGCTGCTCATCGCGTCGGCCGCCGCTCGCAGCGCCGGCCTGTTCTCGGGCCGCCGCTGCCCCTATTCGCCCGACCTCACAGGCACGTCGCGGCCTCGGAACACCCTCTTCCTGGGCCCAGTCACCCCCAGCACGCTGACGGCCCGCCCCCAAAGGCAAGATAGCGGTCGTGACGGGGACCACGAGCGGCATCGGCCTCGCGACTGCCAAGCGGCTGGCGCAGCTGGGGGCCTCTGTGTACCTGCTCAACAGGAACCCCGACCGCGCTCGGCGCGCGGCGTGCGAGGTGGAGGCCGTCAGCAGGCCCGGCGCCGCCGTCGTGTCGGTGCAGTGCGACCTCGCCGACCTCGACTCGGTCAAGCGCGCAGCGGCCGCGGTGCTCGCGCGGACGCGGGAGGTGCACCTGCTGGTCAACAACGCGGGCATCCTCTGCCCGCCGCTGGGGGCCACCAAGCAGGGGTGGGAGCTGCACTACGGCACCAACCACCTCGGCCACTTCTGCCTCACGACGTCGCTGCTGCCCGGTATGGGACTCCCTTCTCCACTTGCACTCTCTCCCCCCTCCCTGCCCAGTGCGCAGGCCTCGCAAAACTGTGGTCTCATTTCGGCTGCGTGCGCAGCGCTTATCGCGGGCAAGGCGAGGGTCGTCTGCGTGAGCTCCAGCACGTACGCCGTGTCGAAGATCGACTTTGAGAACATGCGCGAGGCCGACGTCAGGAGGAACGGGACCTACGGCGCCACTGGGTTCCGCTTCTACGGGATGAGCAAGCTGGCCAACGCCCTCTTCGTGAGAGAGCTGCAGAGGCGGTACGGCAACACCGGCATCACCGCGTTCGCCGTCCACCCCGGCGTCATCGAGACCAACATCGCCTCGGGCGTCCCCTCGTTCCTCTACAAGATCGGGTACTCCATCGGCCTTCGCTCTGTCCGCCCTGGACTAACCCACCCCAACCCCTGCGTGCTGGGAAAATCAAGTGCTGTGCTGTTCATGAAGACGCCCGAGCAAGGAGCGCAGACGCAGCTGTTCTGCGCGCTGGCACCGCTGGACAAGCTGGTCCCGGGCGGTTACCACAGTGGCTGCGCCCCCAAGAAGCCCTCTGCCAACGCGCTCGACGACGCGACAGCGTGCCGCCTGTGGGACGAAAGCGAGATGCAAATCGCCAATTCTGTGTCGCAATAAAAGCTGTGGTCCAATTCCGGTTTCTTGAGGCACTTGCCAGTCGTCAGAACACCCAAAATTGGGTCTGGCTGCGGCTTGCTGTTCAAGCGGGCAGGTCACGCTTGTACAGGGCCATCTGCACGCCGTTCTCCTTCATGCCGCACTTGCCTGTCGTGGTCTCTCGTCAGTCAGTGCGAGGGCGAGTGGGAGTGGGCGGCGGACAGTAGAAGGGGGCGACGTCGTGGTGGCAGTCGAGGATGACCTTGTAGCAGCCGCAGGGGCCCAGCCCCAGGTGCAGCAGCTGCCCCACGAGCGCGTCGCCCAGCCTCCTGCCCCTTGCGCGGCCTGCCACCACCACGTCCTCGATGTGCCCCACGTACCCCGCCTGTTGCGCAGCCCCGCAGGCGTGGGCAGTCGGAGGGTTGGAACTGCAAAGGGGAGAACAACTGTTGTGCTGCTGTGCTGCTGTGCTGACCTTGTGGATGAACTTGGCCTCGACGACAAGCGTTGCGGCGCACTCGATGAGCCCCGTCTGGAGGTCCTCGCCGACCACGACGTAGTACAGGCCGGCCTTCCTCTGGCGGGTGTCGGTTAGCGCCGTGGGCGGGTGGGGGGGATGCGTTGGGGCGCTCTGCAGATCTACCATGTCCGCAAAGCGCTCGGCGAAGAGGCTCTCGCTGCAGTCGGTCTCGGTCAGCTCCTCCAGGACGTCGCAGAACCCGCGCGCGTAGTCGCCCTGCTCCAGGGGGCGGAACCTCACGCCCGAGATCTCGGTGGGATCGCGCAGCATCGACCGGTCAAACAGACACACCCCGCGCTCCATTTTCCCGATACAAAACAAAGGGAAAAAGAGAGAGAAGATTCTTCTGATGTGGATAGATTTCGTTTTTGCCTGCTTCTGCTCCCGTTTTCCCGGAACCACCGGCCAGCCCTGGTCTCCTTCACACGCGGCGGGGCTTCTTGGCAGCGGGCTTCTGCGACTTCTGGTAGTCATCCCAGCGCTTGGCCTTGTCGCCGTCGTCGCGCTCCCTCCACCTGCTCCTCTTGAGCTTGCACGGCCTGCCCCCGATGTAGGCCCCGTTCATCTCCTTGAGGGCGTGCGCAAAGTCCATCGGGTCGGCGAAGCTGACAAAGCCGTAGCCCTTGCTCTTCTGCGAGTACTTGTCGCGGATCACGCGGCTCTTCTGGCAGTTGTACTTCTGGAACGCCTGGCGCAGCACCTCGTCGTTGACCTCGTTGCCGAGGTCGCCGACGAAGATGCGGAAGTCGTTGTCGGGCCAGTCCGCGAGGCTCGGGTCCTCCCACTCCTCGCCAGCGGCCTTGCGGAAGCACCTCTGCCATACAGTTCGCAAATCAGCCGATTTGTTAGGATATTTACGGCTGAAATCTACTGGGATTTTTACAATGCCCGTGGGCCGACCTTGACTCCGGGCTGCGGAGGAGCGCGCTTCGACATCTTCTCGCCCTTGCGCAGCTCCTGCGCCTTGGCGAGCGTGGCGGCGTCGATGTAGACAGCGGACGGCGCCATCGACGCGGCTGCAGCGGCGGCGGCCGCAGACGCGGCGGCGGCGGCGGTCATCGCGTCGGTCTGCGCGTAGGCGCGCGCCCACATGGGCGCCTGCTGCGCGGAGGGGTCCGGCTGGGGGACCGCGCCCCAGAACACCCGCTGTTGCTGCATGGGGTCCATTCCGCACGAATTTTCGTAAATATCCCACCCCAGATATTTGGGAATATCGGACACGGAGCCAACAGAACGCCGCCCGCGATTAGACACGGAGCACAAACGATAGTGGATTGCTCCTGTGCGTCTGTGTGGCCAGTTCCGCGGTGATCACGGCCAGAGGAAGATTGCAGAAGATATGAGATTGCGTCAGTCAGATGACATCAGTAGGTATTTTGCCTCTCAGATACCATGAAGGGCGGCGCCGAGGCAGCGACGGCCCCCGCACAGGGCGGCGCGGCAGGCAAGAGCAAGCCCAAGGGCAAGGGCACCCCCAAGCGCACGCAGAAGCGCGCCGGGGACGCGGCAGCCCCCGAGTCGATCGACGTGGCCGAGATGGAGCGCCTAGAGCAGCAGCTCGCGAGCTCGGCGCAGCGGCCCGAGCCCGCCGACGACGAGGACTCGTCCGACGACGAGGCGGCGAACAACCGCGTGGGCAACATCCCGATGTCGTGGTACGACGACTTTGAGCACATCGGGTACGACGTCGACGGCAACGCCATCGCCAAGAGCGCCGACTGGGAGAAGCGGCGCGACGCCATCGAGCGGTTCCTCGCGGAGAAGGACGACCCGGACCACTGGCGCAAGTTCTACGACGCGGTCAACGACCGCGAGGTCAGGCTGACCGACGCCGACATCGAAGTCCTCAACTCGTTCATGAGCCGCAGGGCACGCACTGACCGCATTTTTTGCCTTGGGGAGAAATGCCTGCGCTGACGACACCGCAAACAGCTGCCTGGAGGGATGGACCCGTCGAAGGAGGAGTGGATCACAGAGTCGGAGCACCCGGAGGCCATCCACCCGTTCCACGACCCGACGCCGGCCAAGGCGGCGTTCCAGCCGGACAAGACCGAGCGCAAGCGCATCCTGAGCCTGGCGCGGCACATCCGCAAGGCGTGGATCAAGATGGACAAGCAGATCCAGGAGGGCAAGGTGCCCAAGAACAAGGACAAGAAGAAGAAGCGGGCAGACGCCCCCGAGTACGGCTACGACATCTGGGCGACGCCCGGCAAGGTCCGCCCGGGCTACATCCCCGCCAAGCCCCGCAAGCGCCCCGGCCACATCGAGTCGTACAACCCTCCGGAGGAGTACCTCCCCCGCGAGCGCGAGGCCCGCCCCAGGACCAAGGTACCTTCCCCCCTTCCCCTTTTTTGCCTGCGCGCAATTCTAGAAATCAATTGACGGTCTCCCCGCTCCCGTGTGACAGCGCGACCACCGCATCATCTTCAGGCCCGAGCGCTTCAGGCGCCTGCGCCACGTGCCGGCGTACCGCACGCTCGTCGACGAGGCCGCGGCGCGCTGCATGTCGCTGATGACGGCGCCCCGCCGGTCGCTGGCGCTGCACCGCAAGCGCCGCGAGCGCATCACTTCGCCCGAGGCGCTGCTGCCGCGCCTGCCCGACGTCCGCGACCTGCGCCCCTTCCCCGACAGCGTCGGCATCGTCTACCGCGGCCACGGCGGAGGCGTCCGCGTGCGCGCCGTCTCGTGCGACCCGCGGGGCCAGTGGCTCGCGTCGGGCGGCAGCGACGGCTCGCTGCGCATCTGGGAGGTCGACACGGGCCGCTGCCACGCGGTCATCGCCCTCGGCGGGCCCATCCGCGCGGCCGCCTGGTGCCCCAACCCCGACCGCAAGGTCCTCGCCGTCAGCGCCGGCGGCCGCCTCTTCTTTGTCGTCTGCGAGGCCGCCTGCGGGCCCGCGTCCGAGGCCGAGACGGCGCGCGGGTGCCTGCGCCGCACGGCGGCCGGCGCGCGCGCGGGCAAGGGCAAGAGCGCGCCGGGCGTCACGTGGCGCGAGGTGACGACGGGGGAGCCGACGGGCGTGGCGATGGTGATCAACCACGAGCACGAGGTCGCCGACATTGCGTGGCACCGCAGGGGAGACTACGTCGCCGTCGTGACGCAGGCCGACCCCGACTCGCCGTCGGCGGACACGGCGGTGACGGTGCACCGCCTGAGCCAGCACCACAGCCAGCGCCTGCGCGTGACGCCGCGCGCGGGCCCCGTGATGCGTGTCGCGTGGCACCCGACGAAGCCCGGGATGTTCGTGGCGACGCAGCGCAGCGTCCGCGTCTACGACCTGACGGCGCACGGAGGCAGGCTCGAGCAGCGCCTGACGCCCGGTGGCAGCGCGAGGTGGATCAGCGCGCTCGCCGTGCACCCGAGCGGCGACCACGTGCTCATCGGCAACTACGACCGCCGTGTGTGCTGGTTTGACCGCGACCTCAGCACCAGGCCGTACAAGGTACCCTCTCGGCCTCCTCCGCGACTGTGATTGCCATTGGGCTTGTGGCTGACGCGTGGTTCTGTGCAGGTGTTCCACACGCACAGCAGGGCCGTCCGTGCTGTGGCCTTCCACGACCGCTACCCGCTGCTGGCCTCGGCGGGCGACGACGGCGCGACGCACATCTACCACGCCGCCGTGAAGGTCGGGGACCTCAACTCCAACGCGGAGATCACGCCCGTGCGCGTGCTCAAGGGCGCGCACAACATTGTCGACGACTACGGTGTCATGGACATCGACTTCCACCCTGCGCAGCCCTGGCTGTTCACTGCTGGCGCCGACGGCCTCGTCATCCTGCACACCGACTGCATGTGAGGAGGATGTGTGCTGCCACTCCGGGCCGGGCCGGGCTGTGGCCTCGTTCACCAACACTTCGTTCCAGAATCCTATTTTACGTTCACGTCGTTTGCCATTTTTTTGCTTGGCTTCCGGTTTTCGTGGTGCCGATTGTCAAGCGTTCAGCTCTCGGTTCCCCCGCAGCCACGTCCGTGGCCAGGTTCAGAACAGACGTCGCAAAGGTCGTTCTCCTAGTGCTCTTCACTCGACGGCCAACAGCACAATAACGCTGCCCTGGAGCGCAAGACGAATGTCCTCGCGCTTGGGGAAGGCTTCTCGCAAGTAATACCTCGTCCTGCTGTCCAAGTTGCTTTTTAGCCTGTGCTCCGTCGGTGTCGTGCTCCTCGTTGAAGTCCCTCTTTAACAGAAAAAAGGCGACAATTGCAGCCCATGTGTGATCGGCGTATCTTCTTCGAATCCAACATCACCGGTAGTTTCACCATAAACAGCCGACATGGACGCATCACCTAGCCCAGATCCCAAGAGGCAGCGCAGCAGTCTCGGCCGCCCCCAGACCGAGGAGGCCCTCGAGGCAGCGTATGCCCTGCGGTGCCACGTGCTGCCGCGGCTGCGCCCCGTGGACGTGGTGCGGGTGCTGCTGTCGTGCCCCGGCCTGCTGGGCCCCTCGTGCAGGGCTCTCCTCCCCAAGGGCCTCAGCGTCGCCGCCCTCGACCTGCTCGCCTCGTCGCTGCTGGTTGGGGACGGGCCCACAGCCGTCGCCCTGGCCAGCGCACAGCCGCCTCTGCTGGACTGCGCAACCACCGCATTCCAGGTGCACTTTTTCACAGCAGATTTCGCTAAGCCTCCACAGTTGGCTTGCAGTATTCCTGATTTAATCTTCTGTAACCGTGGTCGCAGACTGTGGTGAAGGCCTGCCTTGAAATTGTGCGTGGCCAGAAGCCTCTGCAAGTGCGGCTGCTGCTGGGAGACGACTTCTGCGGCGGGTGGCCAGCCCGAGAGCCCGTGGACGTGCTTTATGCAGTGTGCGAATTTGGATTGCCGGACACTGTCTCTGCTCTTCTGAAGCCCCCGTTCGCCCCGTACCCCAAGCTTGACCCTTTCTTTCTCATCGAGAGCGCAGTGACCTCTGGGTGCGCAGAGGTCCTGAGGCTACTGATGGGTCCCCCGCTATCCATCGTCCACATCTCAGAGCCCTGGACACTTACAAACGCCCTACGTGTCGGCGGCGGTGTCGAGTGCCTGCGGATGCTTCTGTCGCCTCCGAATTCCGTCAGGGAACCCAGAGACTATGCTCTGCTCTCAGCCCTCGAGACTGCATGCGAAGTGGGGGATGGCGAGTCAGTGGCTTTCTTGGGCGAGCCGCAGCATGGAATCGCCGAGAAAGCACGAACTAAACCCCTGGAAATGCTTCGGAATGCGCTCAGGGTGTCACCACAGGTCTACCGCATTCTACTCGCCCCTCCATTCTCGTTCGATGCGACCTGCGTTACGCCGACTATGATGGGTGATGCACTCATCGAGGCAGCACGGTCTGGGAACACAGCTGTGGTAGACTTCCTGGGTCAGGGCTCGTTCAGGGTGGACCACGAGGACTCGGTGGTCTCGTTTGTTGCGGCTGCTGCTGTCTCTGGTAGTGTGGCAATCATGCAGCGGCTGATGCAGCCTCCGTTCAATGTGTGCCCCAATGATGTCGATGACTTCGGCGATGCCGTCAAGTACCTGCAAAAGTCAGAGTCTCTGTACGAAAACGGGAGAAAAGTGAAACAGGCCGGGTCGTTGCTGTCATATGTATGTCGCAATGGCAAGGCCAAGGCACTCGAATTTCTGGTGGCGCCACCTTTCCTTCTGGGCTCCAACGAGTCCTCGAAGACGAAGAGGGAGACACTGGTGCTCTCGTGTGAGAATAACCACGCAGGTATCGTTCAGCTGCTTGCTGCACCCCCGTTTTCGATGGGGCACAGCGAGGCAGCCGAGCTGCATCTACTGCAGAAGGCGATGAAGACTAATGCAAACGCTGTTCTCCGAGTTCTGATCCAGCCTCCGTATTCCACTGGAAGAGGCGACCACATCACTGATACCAGATCCCTATTCGCGCACGCTGTGCACACGGGTGACACAGAGCTCCTCCGGATGGCTGGGAGGCCACCACTTAATTTGCTTGGGAAAGAGGTCGCGAGGGCTTACAGCGAGGCACTGTGCTGTGCGCTGGAGATGGGCTCAAAGGGTCTCGAGGTCGTGAGAACACTGACGGAGCCGCCGTATTGTCTCGGGGCAATGGACGCCAGGGCAAGGAGCTGCGAGGCCCTCAAGGTGGTATTCCGAAAGAAGAACATGGCTGGTGTGAGGCTGCTGACAGAGCCCCCATTCGGCTTGGGTGCGAGCGACGTGCGAGTGTCAGACAATGCCATCCTACGAATGGTGTGCAACAGCGGCGACCTCAGGGCATTGAAAGTGCTGTCAGAGCCACCCTTCAGCCTCGGGAATGCAGATGCACGGGAAATCAAGGCAATGACACTCACGGGGCTGAACGAGCAGATGCTGGAGGCACTGATAGAGCCACCATACTCCATGGGAGCAGAGGATGCGAGGGAGAACAACAATGAGGTGCTCCGTGTGGCATGCAAGAGTGGCAACACGCGCGTGCTGGCAATTCTGGCAAGGCTCGGACTCGGAAAGGAGGATGCAAGAGCAGCAGGGAACGAGGGGCTGTACAGTGCATGCAGATTCGGCAAGAAAGATGTGGTGGAGGCCCTGGGAAGGGAACCTTGGTGTCTCGGGCATGCGGATGCATGTTTGAACAAGAATCGTGCTCTGTGGTGGGCTGTCAAAGAGCTACATGCAGACGTTGTCTCGCTGCTTGGAAAAGAGCCATACGCCCTGACGAGGTCAGACGCACTTGCTGCAGTGAACATCAAGTTCGTCCGTGATGTGACAGAGAAGAGCCTTAGGCAAAGGAGGCAAGAGGTGGCACAGGTGCTGCGTTGTGCTCCATTCTCGATGACGTTGAAGGAGCTGGGCCATGAGAACGATGAGGTAATGAAACAAGACACCTAAGCAGAAATATTTCCCCTTTCAATAATCAGGAATTCAATTATGGGTCTGGTTTGGTTCGCAGAAGCCAACTTCCGTGTAGCTCTCAAGGTATGAAATGAACCCATGCTTTTGTGCTTTCTCACCCTACAGAGCAGAATCTCATCCACAATAATACTCTGTACAGCAAGGAACATCGTTACCGCCATGAGGTGACCCTCAAAAGCTCACGGCCCTCTCATAATGTGGCCCAGCTCACATTCTTTCTCTTGCTATCTATGCCCCCCCAGAGAGGATCTGCAAGTAACTTATTTTATTTGCACTGTTATGCTTCATTCTTTGTTCTTCCCTTGTTGTTTATGCTTGGACCGATGCTGCTTGCTGGACCTGCAGTAGGAGGCATCAGAAACAATGGTGTACTTTTATGGGGGAAAAGGGGGAAAGAGAGTAATTGGTGGAAACGGGGAAGAAGAGAAAAGGGGGCAGCACACGTTTTTAATGCTGTACAGTAGCCACAACGTTCCTCATCTGCATTATCTGCAGAAGAAAGAGTGCGACTCCTGGAGATAGTGAGTTTTGTGATAAGGGTATGAGGAAAAGGAAGAAGATGAGGGGAACCTATGAAAGAAATGGGAAATTCTATGGAAGGTACACCTGGCACAGAAAGGAAAGAAAGAGGGTAAGGAAAGGAAAGAGAAGGAAGAGGAAGAAAGCAGGAGTGGATGCAGTGAAGGTACAGATTTAAGTGCAGAAAGAAAAGGGAAAGAGGAATAGGGAATAAGAGAAAGGAAAGAGAAACTGTGCACCATTATTATCAGCCTGATATGAAAAGAAAAGGGGAAGAAAGGAAGGACTCAGAAGGAAGAGGGGGGAGGAGATAGGAACATAATTGGAAAAGTGCAGAAGGGCAAGGGAAAGGGGAAGAAGATGTGAAGAAAATGTGAGATAGTACAGGGAGTGAGTAAGAAAAGAGATGTCTTTCATATGTGTTTAAGATCATTATCTCTCCTGTCTTCTCATTCCACAGAGCAGCCCACTACTCCTGATTTCGACCTGAGAATGTAAGGAAAATAGTTAAATAGAACTATACACTTATCCTGAAGGGGTTCGCACAGTGGTCCAGCCTGGGGGATTTTCATTTATCAGATATGAGATAAATGTTCTCATCGAGAATTTCCCTCCTTCTGTGGTCTTGATAATTGAAGTCAGCTAGTAGAACTGGGAACTTCGATGGCTTAATATCAGTTATCTATTTAGAAGAGGCCCACTCTGTGATATCAGAAACATGATCATGCTCTTCTTTCTCTGTGCATGCAACACAGGGGGAAAAGCCTCGAGATGAACAACTTCTTCACCCGAATTTAGCAGACACACTTATCAAAAACACTCATTTTTGATATACCTCAGTTATCTACTGCCCAATCTGGTCTGGCTTCTCTATAATCTGACGAATAGCTGGGCTATTCCCTTAATACTACTTCGATTTCTCGTCCCTGCAAACACTAATTCCCATAGAGAATGAAGCTCTCCAGTTTACCACTGAGAGATGTCTTTGCCCATTCTGTTTCTGTGCATAAATAGTATTATTGAGTCCTTATATGTGCATGAGGGTTTGTAGCAGTAAGTGTGAAGCTCTTTTCAGTGCTGAAACTTCATA
>CACRSC010000065.1:94444-111027 GCA_902651635.1 Mastigamoeba balamuthi | reverse complement strand
ACTGTATTTGATCGTAAAACAAATTGGTGTATTCAACTGCCTCTTCAGGACCTTTAGCAAATGCAACTGCTATAATGGGACAGGGCCAATTTGAAATTCATGGACATTGCGGATGCACCAACAGCGGACTCCGTTTGGCGCTGGGGCCCTGTGACCACTTTTTTGCTTGTTTGTAGTGTAAGTAGTAGCATGTTAGTCAACCCCCTCTGGGGCTACAGCACCGACCCCTAAAAAAACACGTCAACGCTCACAACAGGGCCCAGTTCTACAATGTGGGGCCACACCTCACCTGTCTCACACCACCCCGTTCACAGCAAGGCCGGCCACAGCAATTCCGCGGAATTCACAAATTAACAGGAACGGTAGTCTGGTTATATGCCGGAAAAAAGCCCCGCGCGCGGGGGGTGCAAGGTGTAAAAAAGACATTGCACCTTGCGAATGGCGAGGGAGGCTAGAAGAAAGTCGGGAGCGCACAGGGGATCATGTGACAGGGAGCGGTGGGAGGGTGGGAAGATGGGTGAAGAGCAGCGGACAAGGAAGCGGGGGGGGGAGAGGTGAAGTGAGAGGAATAAGGAGAGAGCCGGCGAAAGCAGAATGCCAACGGGCTCAGAAGTGGCCACTGAGTGCCTCGGCAGTCGCCGCGCCCGAATCCCCCTCGGGGCGCGCCGGCACGCGCGCCGCCGCCGGCGACTGCTGCGCGCGCGGGGGCGGCGGCGATCGCGCCGTCGGCGAGGCGGCGGGCGCGGGGGCGGCGCCGAGCGCGGTCGGGGCGCCGCCTCCGCCGCCGCCGCCGCCGCCGCTGGGGAAGAGCGGGTCGAGGAGCGGGTGGGGGGGCTGGTCCTGGCGCTCCAGGGCGTCAAAGTCGAACGTGTCGAGCCACTGCTCGACGCCGGCCCACAGTTCCGGTTCCGCGCGGCGGTCGCGCGTCGCCATCACGTGCTTGAGCGAGAAGCGGCGCGGGATGAGCTTCCAGAAGCCCACGTCGAGGCCGCCGGCCATCTTGGGCGCGTCGAGGCTGATGAGGACCACCGAGGGCTCGAACGGGGGCCGCAGGATCGCGCCGCGGCGGACCAGGGCTCGCATGCACTGGTCCGAGTAGAGCCAGCTCCTGCGCAGCGTGCTCCGGACGCTCTCGTCGGGCACGGCGGGGTCGGCCGCCTTGCGCTCCTCCCGGAACGCGTAGAACCGGCGCCCGCCCTTGGTCTCGATCACCATCTTCATCTCTGGTTCGGCCTGTCCTTCTCGGCTGTCTCGCCTGGCCCGCTCGCTGGTCTTGCCTGCTGTTCTGCACCCCTCGGCTCGGCGGCGCACATAACAAGTATCATCCCGATAATTTTCTATCGAGAGTTGAAGCCATGCGGCAAAACTATCCGGAAAACTACCCTCTTCGTGGGAGTCGGCACTCTGCAAGAAAATCGGACTCACACGCAGCGTGATGACACTCCATTCGGAAAGAAGCGCGATCGTTTATGCAAGGGGGCAGTGTTTTTTCTCCGGCTGGGATTGATCGTAGTGTAAGTGGTGATATTGTATTCAAGAAAGATGTTGTGCCCGTCACACCCGTCACACATCTGTTAATGTGTTCATGTCCAATGACTCTAGATATTTCAGTACTGAGACCACTGATGTCAAAAAATGACCCATCACCCAGTTTTTGTCCTATGAGTAGGACAATCAAAGTCTGGCCAGTGGTCAAATCCCAATCCCTCACTCAGCTCAGTCCTCTGCAAGTTCCCTTTCCTATTTGCATTACAAATCACAATTCAGAGACGATGGCATTCTGCTAAGAGTAGGAGAGCAAAAAAGCCAGAAAACGCATTAGAATTTGAGAAATGTGGTTAGTGTTAAGACAACGCTCTGGCTGGAGGGATCGAAGATGAAGAATTGGTAGTTTCCACTCGATTTTTGGTCATGTTGAGTAGGGTGAAAGGGGGTAAAGCGGGTAACATGGGTAAACATGGTAAGATTGCAGAACCCTGCCATCGTGAAAAGAAATATCCTCATTTCAAAGGATTCTTCTCACCTCATTTGTGTGATGGCAGGCAAACTCGAATCTTACCATGTTTACCCCATTACCCACTTTACCCCCTTTCTTCCTACCCCTGAAGAGGCTCTATCTCCTTCCATTCGCAAGAGAACTAATCAGGTAAAGTTTTCTTCTTGCAGAGAACAATGACAGAAACCAAAACAACAGCTTCTGTCTCCCCTGGTCAGCATGCAGCCCTGCCCTTAATTGGACCGACAATTCCTGTGGCATTCTGAAGGCCAATATGCTTAAGGCACGTTTCCATTCTATAAAACGAGAGTATTGGCACATTAGGGATCAGAAAGTGCAGTCTCTTCAGTGCAGTGGTGTTCTAAGTGGCAGAGAGAGTGAGTCATTGGCTTAGTCCTACTTCAGCCCAACTGAGTACAGTGGCTCCACTAGCTCAGCTGCCTCACTGTGCCTCATCGAAAAAGGTGGTTCTGCCAGCAGCCATGGCGAGGAAGTACGGACCATGGACAACGGGGGGCTCATCAGCAGCCTCAGGACTTCTGTGCTCCCCAAGGATGCAGCTTTTTCAACGAGGTGAGAGATGCCTGCCGTACATAGAAGCATCCTCAGCAACGAGAGACGATACGAAGGGGGGGCCCAGCAGCATTGCAACGAGGGAGGGCAATTGTCACAAGATCTATCGTCGTGTAGCAAACACAGCACAAAGATTGACGGTATCCACTACTTCATGAGCCCTCACCCACTACTTGTCGAACACGAGATGTTCCCTGCCAGAAATGCGTCTCTACCATGCCACCTTGGCTTATACATCCACAAGTGGGAGAGAGCAACTAACGGGGCTTCGCGAACATGTAAGGAACAAAGCACTAAGGCGGTGTCGTAGCCTCCTTCAACTGCGTCATATTCGTGTTGTACTTCACTTTGTGTGGCCACAGTGCAACTGCTGCCCATGTCGTATTTACGGACAGGACAGAACGGGCTTCATGCGATACTGAAGAGCGAGAGCCCGAGACTCAGCAGAAGCGTTGCGCATGGGCAACAGCAAATCGATATAACGGAGGCGTGGTCGTGGCTGTTGCCACCGTCGACAGTGACCTTCTTCACAAGGCCCCTGAGCGACCCGTCCTTGTTGATGTTGTCGAGGATCTTCGTGAGGTTGTCCGTGTTGCCAGTTACCTTGATGATCACATTCCCCCCGTCCGTCGTCACTTCCGCATGGCCTCCCCCTCCGTTTATCACCTCGACGAGGTGCGCGATGTCCTCGGGGCTGCCGCTGGCGTCGATGAGGATAACCTGCGTATCGTTCCTCCCGGGCTTCGTGTCCGCACTGAGCAACAGCGCCCTGGACTCGGACCAGGGCCCCACGTTGCCCACGTTGTCCTTCGCACGCACTCGGATCATCGCTACAGTGTTGGTCCTGCCGGTGATTGTCGCTGCTGGAACCTTGCCCCTGTAGCACTCCTCCCAGGGGCCAGGGTAGGTTGCCTTGTGCACCTCGTACTCGGCGACGCCGCTCTCGCGGTCCACTCCGGACCAGTCGATAGAGACGGACGTCGCGCTGGCATACGTCCCAGTAAGGCCCGTCACGACCGGGGCATCCCGGTCAACGAGGACCTTGATCTCGTTTGAAACGACGCTGAAGCCACAGCTGCTCGAGTACCCTGCCGCAATCACGCGCACATCGCCCCCACGAGGAAGCAAGACGTTGGTGGAAGACCCCAGGTCTGTCCAGCCAGATGCGGCGGGCGCCTTCGCCTGTAAGTGCACCGGAGGGTCCACCGAGCTCGTCGCAATGATCAGAGTGGCACTGCCGTTGGTCCACGCTCCTGGGGTCCCCGTTGTTGCCAGCGTTATGCTCGCCGTACAGGGGGTGCATGTGGGCTCCGCTCTGCAGTCTGTCATTGAGCACCAGGCGCATGTCTGTCCTGTCCACTCCCCAATGTTGTCGGCGTTGTCCACCGCACGCAGGCGGAACCGAAGCAGCGACATCGGAACACCGGGTACTGCCGTGCTGGTCGATGTGGTTGTGGTGATCGTGGTCCACTCCGACGACGAGTTGACGCTCGCCTGCACCTCGTAGTGGTTGATGCCGCTGGTAGCGTCCTCGCCCCGCGGCCAACTCAGCAGCACAGTGAAGTTTGCGGACTTGTTGACTGTCGCAACATGCACTGTCGGCGCAGAGAAGTCGATGCGGACAGGCGTCACGTTGGACGTGAGGTTGCGTCCGCACGCCTGCGAGTACGCCCATACGCGCAGCTGCCATTCTCCCTCGGAGGGCAGCGTCACGGTCCCGGACCCCGAGCCCTGCAGCGACGTCCAGTTGGCGCCTGTCTGCGTGATCTGCACGCGCTGGACGTCTACTTGGTAGCTGACGACCGTGACCGTGATCGTGAGGGTCTTGAGCCACGCATTCCGCGGGGCGTCGGTCGAGGCAGAGACCCACGCATTGCAGGTGCTGCATTCCGTGAGCGTCCTGCATCCACCGCGGCAAGACCGGCACTCGTCCAAGGGCATGTACGTGTTTGTCTGTACACGAATGTTCCTCACACGCAGGTCTGACACGCCGTTGCCGCTGGAGCCAATGATGGCGATTGCCAGGCTGCGCAAAATGTGATTAAAGGATGCAAGAGAGAAGCAGCTGTGGTACTTAGAAGGAGGAGCGGTTGCATAGGTAACGTTGGTGAGGGTGCCGTATGACGAATAAACGGAGAACGTGGTACGCGTGCTCTCGAACTTGTAAACCACTTCGTACTGCATCCATACTCCTCGCGAGAAACTCGACGCCGCGGGTATCTTCTGAAACTGACTTGCAGATCCCCCACGCGCAGACTGTATCCTCTGTCAACATCGAGCACTATTCGGAAGAGACTGCTTACCAGAGAGTTGGATCTCACTGCGGGAGCGCCCCAGACACCCATGAGGTCCCAAGCGATTCCGAGATATGCATACGGGTTTCCGACGAACCCCATGTCCGTCCCACGCGAGCCCAGCAGCCGGCCGTCCCACATGTCTGTGCCAACATCCAACAGCGCCAAGCAGATGCCGTCGGCATCCTTGCTGAGTTGAATCTCCAGCGACACTTTGGCCGTGTCCTCTGTCCGCGTGTTGAGGTGGTGCTTGTGGACCACAGCGCCCAGCTGGCTCAGTTTTGGTGTTATCAGGCGGATATCGTTGACGAACGAGCTACTCGAGAAGGTTGCTGCCCCTAGAGGGTAGATATCCTGCCACCACTGGGGTAACTCGGTTTGGCACGAATCCACGTCGGACCATCTATCGGAGCAATTCACTGAAATAAAGAGTGAGCCTTCAGGATTCCAGATGTACTGCGCACAAGGGCAGGGCGACATTTTGTCGATGCAGACAGAGTATACAGAACACCATTGGCACATGGTTGGAGCCTCAGCGGCAACTCCGGACAGCGTGATCTGGGGATTGCGAATGGTGGTTGATCTTCCTCCACCAATCACAACAGCAACGCTGTGTTGCAACGTTTTAGCGTACATGTAATCACAGGGTGGAACTCGCACCGCCGTGGAGCAGCTCTTGCAGTTCGGACACCGGCAAGTACGGAGTCTCTTCCGAGGCAGCTGTACCTCAAGGTTATGTTTGTCTGGCGCTTGTAGAACGCGAAGGTCACGCTCACGCTCGCATACGACCCCGGGGAACACCATTTGTCCAACGGCACCATCGTGCTGTCGAGTGAGAAGTATGGATAGTTCGCTTCGACTCCGTCGCGGACCATCTACCGGGCAATTTTCAGCCAGAAGAAACCGAGGAAAGAACGGGGAGGGGGGAGAAATGCACGTCATAAACCCCACACCGGCCCCTTGCTACCCCAGCGACGGAAAACAGCAGAAGGGAGTGAAGAGGAAAGCGCACCAACTGGTTTCCGGCGGCCTGGGCCGAGGTGTATGCGTTGGGGTGGTTGAAGTAGGACAGCGACGGGCCGCCCTCGCCCAGGACGGCCCCGTTCCACGACGCGGCATCGACGAGGGACACGCTGAGGCCCCCGAATTCGTTCGAGGTGGTGAACTCCACGTCGACAGTCATAGTGCCGCCGGTAGCGGGCAGGAACACCTTGTCGTGGGCCAGAGCGCCGGGCTGAGCAACGGACCCGAGGGACCTGTACCCCAGAATGGTCTCCTTGGTGGCCGACGTGACCGCGTCCCCGACGCAACGCCACCACGGAACGACAGTGTCGGCCCCGTCCTCGGTCACGGCGAGGCAGTCCGAGGAGGAGGTTGCTGCCGAGCACTTGAACGCCTCCGCAAACTGCACCGCAGAGGGCAGGACTACGAGAGAGAGGACGACGGCTGAGGAGAAACGATCTAGCTCAGGAGGCATCGGTGTGAGTGGGTTGGCTTGTTGGTTGTTTCTCGCGGTGCGAGGCACGCGGTAGCAGGTGGTGAGAGCGCTTGAGGTGAAGCAGGTGTGGTGTTCGACTTGAATGAAAACGTGTGTTTTGCACTCGGTTTCCCCGCAGCTGCCGGCACCCGTCTGCACTTTCCAAGCCCAAAAAGTGGAGGAAATGCGGCGTCATAAAGGATACGCCGCTCGCGGTCCGTAGTATGTGGCATTTGTGTGTGCATGCATCGCTTCGGCGAGCACAGAAAGGAGGCCCACTACCGTCGACAACCGGGCGTCGTTGGGTGCGGGCGGGAAAATGGTCATAAAAGGAAAAATCGAGCTGAAAGCAACCCACCTGCACGAGTGCCTCACGGCACCACTAGCCTTGCGCACTCAGGTGTGCACTGCTCGGCAGGGAGAGATTTCCAGAGGGCTGGAGAAACGTACGAGTTTTTCTTGCCTTTTCCGGGCATTCAAACGCGACGAGTCATCACTGATGCGCGTTGTCACTTGAACATGGGCACTTTGAGAAGAGCGGCGTGGTCGGCGGACTGGATGCCCACGGCTGCGAACACTCCGCCGGAAACCTGTGTAAGGGAGACTAAGGTACCGGCCAGGCAGCGGGGCACACAAACCCTGAAGGAGAGCCTGTAGCGCCTCCAGACCAGCTCCGAGACGATCCTCTCCCTCGACGATTCACTCAGTTCCGCGATCCCGCCCGCATTGAATCCCACCAGCTGCTCAGCGACTTGGCCTGTGCCCCCACGGTCAGTTCGTTGGCCAACCCTATCACGCCGGCACTCAACCGAAAAGGGTCAGGCGGCACGAAGCAGTCGAGTCTGCGGGCACAGCGTCAGGACCACTCAGCAGGCGGCAGTTGCACGCAAGTTACCAACGAGCTGGACCCGAGAGAACAGGCACGGGGCCATGTCGACAGCGCCGCACTTGGGGCAGAGGGCGGCCGCGATCTTGCGCAGGCACTGGGGGCACGAGTCGTAGACGCTGACCGAGACCTCGGAGAGCAGCCCCACGTAGTGGCCGTACGTCTCTGCTGGCGACCTGTCCGCCATCAGCCTCTGGAGCGACGCGGCGTAGTAGTAGTCCACGATGTCCTTGGCAGAGACCGCCGTCAGCGCCCTCTCGGGCCCGCCCGTGATCGGCGGCAAGGTTTCTCCGAGGCGCAGCAGCCCGCTTGTCTCCCTCGCCGCGGGGTTCCGTATCACTGGTGGACAGGGCCGAGAAATACCTGCGTCACGTCACGCGGAGCAGCCGGAATCCCTCACGGATGCTCTCGGCCGAGAGGCTGAGCCCGGGCTTGTCGTTGTACTTGGAGATCTTGGCGTTCATCACGTAGACCACCGTCAGGTTGGGCGAGAGCTCCGAGGCCTCCTCCACGTCGTCGTCCCAGCTGGGTCGGCAGTTCAGGCGCTGGGGGAGGGTGGTCGCGGGCGTCGTGCAGCGAGAGCGGTATGGCGCCGCTGTGGTCTGCCAGCATCACCTGGGCCTTGAGGGTCTCCCGCCCCGTCCGCGTCCTCAGGGCCCGTGGCGGCCACACCTGCCGCACGAGCCCCACGACGCTGACGAACGCTCCCTCGGGGGCGAGCGACAGCTGGGCGATGGACCCCGACGGCGGCAGGGGCGGCCTGCTCAGGTCCACGCGGAACAGCTCGGGGCCCGTGTACGTCGTCAGGCAGCACTCGGTGCCCTTGAACCCCGGGCACGCGCAGAGCTCGTACGGGAAGGCAGTGCGCCCCTCGTCCCCCGGCCTGCTGTGCTCCTGGATGCATGTGGGCCGACGAGGACAGGGAATCGGGGAATTGGCATGGCTGCAGTCGTCGCGTGATTCTTGGGGCGGACCCTGACGCTGACGTTGTCAACACGGACGACGCTCGAGGGCGCTATCGAAGCCGAGGCGCTGCCCCACACGCGCAGAGGGAACACGGCCGTGTCGTCTCGCAACAGCATCACACAAAACTCCTTCCGCTCTTGCGCTGCCACGGAGACCAAGCCACAGACAGCCGGAAGCGGGCAGCGCACGACAGCGTTGAGGAAAGGGTGACAGACAGGCCCCGCGGCTACTGGGCAAGTGCGGGGGTGTGTGGACACACTGCGCCTGTCGGTGTACGCCCGCGTGCACTTGCGCGCCACGACGCCCACGCAGAAGCACCGCGGGCTGGTGTCCGGGCACAGGTCCCGCAGCGACACCCTCCTCGACATGCCAACTCGGTTGTCAAAATGGGGCCCGCCCGAGATTCCAATTCCTGCAAAGATCTTCTTTGGATGCGCCGCGGGAAGTAAGCCGGCCCACTGGGGCGTGGCGCCAAAAAAGCCATAAAGATGAGGGTGACGTAACAGCTCGGCATAGATATTTTTGGCTCACCCAAAAAACCCAGGCGTTACCGCAGAGAGCCGCGCGTGATACGCGGCTCGACGGAAATCCACCGCTCAATGTCGGGGCGATCTTTCAAGCTTATGCGTGCGCCGCCCGCGCCCCTCCGCATGCGCGAGCCACCGCCTGCTCTCCCCGCGCTGGCCAGCGAGCGAGCGCCTTGGTTTTAAAAAAGACGGCCTCTGCTCCGTGTTCACTCCCTGCGCCCCAGCGGGCCCTCTCCGCGCTCTTTCGGGGCCCCCGGGAGTCTAATATTAACCACCGCTCGCGGCGACTGCGCGCGCGGGGGGGTCTGCAGGCGATTTCGAGGCGCACTCTGCAGAGGTCCGATGCCTGACGATTGGACGCAAGAGCGGCCTGGTCTTCGCGACGGGCAGCGAGGACCGCAAGGTCAACCTCTGGAGCCTCACCAAGCAGCAGTCCATCATGGTGCGTGCGCACTCCCCCTCGGCTGCTCGTCGCGACCAGCGAGAGAGACAGACAGAGAGGATCACATTTTCTCAGTGCAGTACCCAAACTGACGGCGCCCCTTACATAATGCAGAGCCTGACGGGGCACTCGAGTGCGGTCGAGTGCCTGTCGTTCGACAGCGGGGAGCAGGTGATTGCGGCGGGGAGCACGGGCGGCACGATCAAGATATGGGACCTCGAGTCGCAGCGGGCTGTCAGGTCGCTGACGGGGCACAAGTCCAACGTGTCGTCGCTCGACTTCCACCCCTTTGGCGAGTACATCGCCTCTGCCTCGTTCGACACGACCGTCAAGCTGTGGGACATCAAGAACCGCAACTGCATCAACACATACAGAGGCCACAACGAGCCCATCACCTTCGTGCACTTCACCCCTGACGGCCGGTCCGCTGCTCCTCCTCATCATACAGTTTCATCTCCCGCTCTTTCTCTGATCGCTGACCTCGTTGTGGCCGCACGCTGCAGGTGGCTGGTCTCGGGATCGGAGGGAGGGCAGGTGATTGTCTGGGACCTGTCGACGGCCAAGCAGCTGCACTCGTTTGAGCAGCACACGGCAGCGGTGCGCTGGCTGGACTTCCACCCACACGAGTTCCTGCTGGCGACTGGCAGCGACGACCGCACGGTCAAGTTCTTCGACCTCGAGACGTTCGAGATGATCGGCTCGACAGAGTCGGACATCACGCGCGTGCAGACTGTCTGCTTCAGCCCCGACGGCCGCTGCCTGCTCGCGGGGTACCACGACTCGCTCAAGGCCGCTCAGTGGGAGCCCGCGGGCATCGTTGACAGCATCACCGTCAACTGGGGCCACCTGCTCGACTCGTACGTCGTCCGCGACCAGTACGTCGCGTGCTCGTCGACGGGGACGCACGTCAGCATCTTCGTCCTGCCCGTCGAGAAGCTGCGGCCCTACGGCGGCGATAGCCTCGGCGCCAGCGACGCCATGTCGACGACGCTCCGAAGAATCAACGACACGCACAGGCCCGTCAGCAGAGCCCAGCAGTCGCTGCGCGCCACTGCGGCGGACGACTCTGCGCAGGGCTCGGACGAGCAGCCCGCGCTCGAGGTCCACGGGGCCCCGATACTCCCGCAGCAGTCGCCCGCCATCTGGGGCCCCACGCGCGTGCGCGACGTCTCGGGCAGCACCGGCAGCACCGCGAGCTCGGGCGGTGTCATACACGTGCACTCGCAGGACGCCATGAGCCCGCGAGTCGTCTCGCCGCCGTCGCAGCCGCGGCAGGTGCAGTCGGCGAGCAAGGCGACGCGGGCTGTGGCGCGGAAGGAGAGCTCGCCGCCTCCGCAGACAGCGGGGCCGCTCGGCGGGCGGGATCGGCCGATCGACCTCGACATACACGCGATCGCGCACAGCATACGCGAGGGCCCGACAGAGGACGCGGTGGCCCACGAGATACAGGACACGCACAGGGACATGGTGAAGCTGCTGACGGCGCGGCTGCAGAGCCTGAGGACGGTCAGGGCGCTCTGGGAGGTCAACGTCAAGAGCGCGGTCGAGGAGATGGCCAAGATCAACGACATCGCCGTCGCTGCCGACGTGATCAACGTCATGATGAAGAAGCCCGACCTCTTCAACCTCGAGAGAGCCGTCCTCCTGCTGCCCTCTGTAGACGGCCTCCTGCAGTGCCAGTTTGAGGAGTGCGTCCCAACCCACGCGCCCGCTTGCGTGCACAACCGCGGCTCACCACACGCGTGCCGCCCAGCATGCAAATACTGGCGCTGCAGACGCTGGCGCTGTTCGCCAACAGCTTCGGGCCGCTGATCAAGACGACGCTCGAGAACCCCGTGCCGTCGGGGGAGATCGACTTCAGCAGGGAGGAGCGCGAGGAGCGCTGTAAGCTCATGGCCGCGGCGTTTAAGAAGGCGCACGTGCGCCTGGGGCCGCTGTCGCGCCGGGGCAAGAGGCTCGCTGACCCCGCCCGTGTGTTGTCATCCCGGTTGAGGGAGTTGGGACTCGAATAAAACCAGAACTTTAACTTGGGTGTTGCATTTCAGCCGCTCCACCGAGAACTGATTGATATTTCTCCCGCCATAGAGCGGATCTCTTTCATTTTTTCCGATTCTGATACCCGATATCCCTTCAGAGCGATCCCAGAGGGCGCGTAGGATACTATCATGCTAACTCCACCTTTTTGGGACAAACGCAGAAGCGTGGAGACCACGAATCCCCCGGCGCGACAACGTCACCAGAGTTTAAAATTTGCGTTTTCCACCGGACGGTGTCAAGGAAGGCGCGAACCGCGAAAACCGCATTCTCCAACCCTCACGCGCCAATGTCCACCGGTGTCCTGGCCGTCGCCAAGCGGGCCCTCAGCATCACGCCCCGCAAGATGTCCTTCGCGAGCCCCTCGCAGTGCACGCCGTCGCCTGCGGGGCGGGGCACGTCGGCTGGGATACGGACGACAGCAAGCAGCTCGCTGGCCCGCAGCACGACGACGCCGCGCGAGGCCCGCAGGATGACGATCGCCGTGTCGCCGGCGTCGCCCACGACGCCCCTGCGGTCGCACCGGACCCCCGAGGCCCACCACAAGGTCCGCGGACGCCCCGCCAATCAACTAATGGCCCCAGCGCCAAAATTACCCTCAGAGCGCGGTCCCCAGTTCTCGATACCTCAAGCGCTGACCACCCCATCATTCCCACCGCCACAGCGCACGTTCTCCGAGGGCGGGGACGACGAGGCAGCGGAGCTCATCAGGCCCGAGGAGGCGGACGCCAGCTCGACGCCGCGACAGAGCGTGGCTCCCGCGGGGCCGGGCCAGATGCGCGTGGTGCTGCGCGTGCGGCCGCTGCTCGAGGGCGAGCGGCGCGGCAACGTGCGCGAGGGCCCCACGTCGGTCGCCGTGCCGCAGTCGCGCGCGGGCGAGTGGAAGGAGCACTCGTTCACCAGCGTCCTCGGCGAGGCCGCGGCGCAGGGCGACGTGTGCGACGCCGCCGACGTGCGTGCGATGGCGCGGGACGTCGCGCTGGGGCTCTCGGACGCCTTCGTCTTCGCCTACGGGGCCACGGGCGGCGGCAAGACCTACACGACCCTGGGCGCCGGCGGCATCGTCGAGTGCGCAGCCGACGCCTTCATGTCCACCGTCCCGGACACCTCCAGCATCTCCCTCTCGTTCCTTGTGCGGACCACGGAGAGGTGTTCTCCCGATGAGGGCTCACACAGTGTCTGCAAAACAGGAGGTGTACAACGAGGCCGTGTACGACCTGCTCCAGATCGACGAGGCGGGCGAGGCCAAGCTGCTGCACATCGGCGAGCGCGCCGACGTCCGCGGGGGAGTCTGGGCCAAGGGGGCCGCCGAGCTGCTCGCCGGCAACTCGGAGTCGCTACGCAAGCTCATCGAGAGGGGCCTTGCGCGCAGACATGTCGGCAAGACCGCTGCCAACGCCCAGAGCTCGCGCAGCCACGCGGTGATCTCGCTGGCCGTGCACGACAACACCGGCGAGCAGGGCTCCGAAGCACGCGTGCGCCACATGTGCATCGTGGACATGGCGGGGTCCGAGCGCGTCAGCCGCACGAACGCCGAGGGCGAGCGCCTCGCAGAGGCCGGGAACATCAACAAGTCGCTGAACGTGTTCAACAGGTGCGTCAAGGCGCTGCTCGACAGGCAGACGCAGCCGCAGCAGACGGTCGTGGTCCCCGTGCGCGAGAGCAAGCTGACCCGCCTGACACGCAACTGCTTCCTGGACGCCTCGTCGCGCGCGGCGATCGTGGCCGCCGTGTCGCCGTCGGAGGAGAGCATGGCGGAGACGTGCAACACGCTCCTCTTCGCGTCGAGCGTCCAGAGGGTCGTGCGCAGCGCGGCGACTGAAGACGGCGTCCCCGAGGCCAAGAGGAGGCGTATCGCACAGCTCGAGGAGGAGCTGGCGCACGCGCTTGCCGAGGCAGACTCCGCAAGGGCTGAGGCGCAGGCGCTCAGGGAGCGCGTGACGGCAGCCGAGGAGCAGAAGGCGCACACCGTCGCCGACCTGGAGAGCCTGAAGGACCAGTGGGCGCGCGAGAGGGAGGAACTGCTTGCGAGGCTCAGGTTCAGCGAGAGGCACTTCCGGTACGCCTGCAAAGTCTCCCCTGACGACGACTTCGAGGACATCCAGTGAGTTGAGTGCCACCAAATGCACAGGCACGCCTTTTCTGCAAGCAGATCACACGTACATACGCACTCAGACCGACTCTCATTACATTGAATAAGATCGCACATCATTGCACTTCTCGTTCTCGGTGTCGCCTCCGCGTGCGTGGCCACCCTTTCCTGGGTGGAAGACTCCCTGTCATTCGCCACTGACAGCAGACGGTGTGTTCTGAGGTACCACTGGCGTGTGCTTCGCTGTCTTGCCTCCCCGTACACCATCAAGCAAGCATGCACAGCTCCCCTGCGCTCTGCGCCGTTCGAAAATATAACTGCGGCTCTTTCTCCCCATCTGAGAGCTGTGATGTAGTAGTATCATCGTCATGTACGCGCCCTCTTCGCCATGGTGTCCCAAGGGGGTGATATTCGATTCTGCGGACACGTCACCGCACACGGCAGGCGAATCCGACTAAGGTGAGGGTCTTGTACGCGAAATCAGAAGCCGAATCGGCTCTGTGACGCGAGAGCCTCCGTTGTTACAAACCACCGAACTGCAAGCAGGCGCCCGACGCCCTTCGCGCGCGAAGAGGCAGTCTCCAAGCAGGGAAATCCTCACACGTGACGTGCCAGTCACCCTTTTCTTCGCCATTCAGTCGCGGGGGGCTTAGCTCTCTCTCTTGGGGCGTTTTGGGGTTTGTTCGGCGTCGCACACATCTTTCCCCCGCAGCGTCGCGTCTCCTCGCGCTTGCTCTGCTGCACTCGGCGCCCCCCCGGCCCCTCCCGTCACATGTCGGCCCGGCGCGCGTTTCTGTGCGGGGCGTTTGGGCTGTCGCTGGCGTCGAGCCTCGTGGTCTGTGCGGCAGCGCTGTGGTACACGTGGCCGTCGTCGTCCCAGATCGCTTTCGCCTGCGCCGAGGCCGCCAACCCCAACTACTCCTACGGCGTCTGCAAGATCGTGTACGCGCCCCCCCCTCGGGGCTCCACACACACACCCCCCAGGGCGCCTTGTACGACAGTGCTGACGACCACTCGTCCGATGGGCTCAGCAAGGCGATGAAGGCCACGGAGACGTTCAACGTGCTGGCCATACTGGCGCTTGCCTATGCGTGCGGCACCGTGCTGCCCTCGCTGCAGGGCTCCAACAAGGCCCTGGTCCTGGGCAAGCTCCTCCTGGGGCTCGGCTGCGTCTTCTCCGTGTTCGGTGAGCCTGCACCTTCTTGCTGGCCGCCCGCTCACAGGCCGAGGGGGTGGGGGCGCAGCGATGAGCCTGCTGCCCATCGAGTTCGTCAACAGGACCGGCGAGAGCTTCTTCTACCCCGGGCCCAACGAGTGGTGCCTCGACACGGACAACCGCGCGTGGTTCATCCTCGAGGTCTTCGGGACCGTCGCGTCGTTCCTGGCGCTCATGTTCTACTCGCAGGCCTCGCAGGAGCACAGGGCCATGCGCGCCCGCCTGCTCGCCCGCCACTGGAGGCGCGCCGTCGTCTGCGCCTCGATGCTCCTCTCGGCCTGCGCCTCGGTCCTCGTCGTCGCCGCCACGCTCTCCTACTCGTGGCCCTCGGTGCAGTCCGTCCAGCTCGCCTGCGCGAGCCCCGAGCAGTGCTGGATCGCGTGCGCGCTGCTCCTCTCGGGGGGCGGGACAGACAGCGGGGCATCGGGGCGTCTGACGGGCTGGCTCTCCCGTGCAGGACCGCTGCCAAGGCCAGCGAGGCCCTGGGGCTCGCCTCGCTGGTGTTCTCGGGCCTCTCTGTGGGCGCCCTGTGCCTCTGCCCCAGGGACTGCTGGGCGCGCGTGCTGACGCTGTGCCTCCTGGCGTACAGCTTCGCCTGCGCGCTGGGCTGTGCGCTGCGCCCCCCTCCCCCCTCCTCCTGCCCTGCAGAGGAGCCTCACGCCACGGCGCTGCGGCCGCCCAGCTGCTGCGGTGCTGCCGGGCGTCGTGCGGATGCGGGCGGGCAGCAACTTCGTGCGAGAGGCGGTCGCGGGCGCAGACGCGGGGCACAACCGGGCGTGGCTGGGGCTGCAGGCCACCGCCGTGGCCCTCGACCTCGCCTCGCTCGTGCTGTGCGCGGTCAACATGTGCAGGCCCAAGCGCGTCTCGGTCGAGGGCTTGGAGATGACCGCCAACGCGGAGATCTCCGGGGTGGACCCGCAGGCTGCGGGCCACAGGGGATCGGGTTCCTGAGCCTCTCGCGCCGTTTTTGACCGGGAACGGGGACGGTGTACCAGTATTTATCGGGCCCATATTTTTTTGGGGGAGAGATAGACAAATCAGAACAGAAGATACTGTCTTATTCGCGGGTTCGCGCTTTCCGACACAAGGCTCGCGCCACAACACACTCTGCGCACAGGAGGATGAGCGGCGCGTTCAAGGAGGACGACCTCAAGGGCCTGGCCCGGGACGTCAAGCGCAAGAGCATGGAGCCCACCCTGGCCGCGGCCGCCACGGCCACCGCCGGGGCCCCTGAGCCCGACCCCAAGCGCCAGCGCTCGGGCCCCTCGTCTCCCGCCGCCGCCACCTCCGCAGCCCCTGACACGTCACTGCACGCCTCGTCGCGGCTCCCGCAGTCGCCGGCGGCCGCAGCGCCGCACACGCCGGCGACGGCGTCGCAGCAGTCGCCGATGCTGCTGAAGAGGTCGGGGACCCCCCTGGGCGCGGCGCCCACGATGGAGATGCGCAACTCCCTCAAGGTGCGCGCAGTGACGTCGCAGTGACGTTGCAGGAATTCTGACACCCGCGTGTCCCCTCCAGCACATACTGGAGAGGCTCGAGGCCATGGACAGGAAGATGGACGACAGGTGGGTCCAGGAGGACCGCGACCGGCGCGCCGACACGCAGAGGATCTGCGGCGAGGTGGCCGCGGGGCGCAGCGCGGCGCTGGGGGCCGCCGGCGCGGGGGCGGAGGGCTGCATCCCCGCCGCCAGGCGCGGCCTCGAGCAGCTGAGCGCCGCGTGGGGCCGCGGCTCGGCCCAGAGCGCCGAGAACGAGCAGCTCAAGAAGCAGATCGAGGCGCTGGGCGCGGCGGTCAAGGAGAAGGAGTGCAGCCTCAAGGTCCCCCTTCTCTCCCCTCAGATCCAGATCTTAATATTCAGCCCTTGTATCGACTGCGCGGCGAACAGGCCAAGGAGGAGCACGTGAGGGCTCTGCAGCTCGAGACGGAGAAGCAGAAGAGGACGCTCGATGAGCTGACGAAGAGCGAGTCGCAGCGCAAGCTGGACGACGTCGCCAACGCCTCGAAGATCTCGCTGCTCGAGAAGGACAAGGTCTCGCTGCTCAAGGTAACGGGAGCCCCGCCCGAGTGTCCGAGCACTCA
>CACRSC010000065.1:20152-93711 GCA_902651635.1 Mastigamoeba balamuthi | reverse complement strand
GGAGCCCCGCGTGCAGCCGATCTACGCGTGGACGCGCCAGCGCGACGTGTGGTACGTGTCGCTCATCGAGAAGGCCTGTGCCGTCGATGCTGCACGTCAGCAGGTGCGTCATGTGCCCCGAGTTGCTCAGCATCGCCGATACGCGGCACCACAGCGTCCCGCGCGGGCGTCGTGGTGCTCGCGCTGCTGTACAGGCCGGCGGGCGAGGGCTCGGCAACGTGCAAGGGGCTCACGCCGACGGTCACACTGCCGCCCGAGCCCGGGGCCAAGACGACGCGCGAGGCCAGCGAGGTCGTCGTCGCGACGCTGGGGCAGCGGACAGAGGGCGACGAGCAGTGCGATACTGCGAACGCAACGACGCAGGGCCACGTGCCAGCGATCCGTAGGGGCAAGAAGTGGTACGCAGATGAAGACGACGATCGGACAACACTCGGGCCAAGGGGTCGCAGGGGCAGCAGCAAGCAGCTCTCGAGCAGCGCCTACGAGCGCTGGAGCAGATGGTAGCAGCGCTGGTGAACACTGGCGGGTCGCCTACGGCAACCAAGTGGCAGCAGGCAAGGGAAACAGCAGCGGCAGCAGCGACGTCAAGCTGCCGATTCTGTCCGACAGGTCCGGGTCCAGCAGCGACCTCGCGGCCAGGACGCGTGCGCTGGAGCAGTGCGTGGCAGACGCTGAGAGTGCGGCCGTGGCAACGCCAGCAGCAGCGCGCAAGACAGCAAGGAAGGACGGACCGCCGTGCCGGACAGCAGCACCGCCAGACTCACGGTGACAGCGGGATGGCTTCGAACAGCAAGCTGAGACAAGCACAAAGCCGCGGCCAACGAGGAGCTGAAGCTGCCTGCGCCGCCCCACAAGCGAAGGTGTCTGCGTGGCAGCTCACTACAGGGACAGGACAGAGCGGCGAAGGCGAGCTGACCAACAACGCTGTATTGACGAAGGGAAACCCATTCTATGCAATTGCTTCCGTATAATATCTTTGGAAGATGACCGCGCCGTGCTCTGAATCCAAAACGCTGACCGCAAGTTACGGTTCATACGCCCTACCATCCCGCTTCCTAACAGTGGGAGGATTCCCTTTGGTTGGTTGGGTGACCCCCGGACGAATCCCCGGCGCTTCGTTCGGTTCTTTGCTGTTTGAGAAATAAATCCGTCGTATTGCATCTTGTTTCTCGACCCCGCGGCACCGCGCGCCCTCGAGAGAGCATGGTCCCGCCATGCGCGTGTGCTCGAGCCACGTGGGGCCGTCGCCTCCGCTTCCTGCCGGCCCTCGAGAGGTTCGCCGCCCTCAGCTTCTGCGTGGGTCCTCGCTCGCCCTGCTTTTTCTCCAAGACGCCTTTTGTTTTGACTCCATCGTTGGCCGCGCGGCGTCGCAGCCCTCTCCAGGCTCCGGAGCACCGGGCGTAGCAGGAGCACCAGCGCGGCTCCCGCCAGAGGCTGGCCGCGAGTTGCACGTGAAGTGCGCCGCCCCTCTCGCCTCTTTGACTTGGTTTNCAGTGGGAGGATTCCCTTTGGTTGGTTGGTTGACCCCCGGACGAATCCCCGGCGCTTCGTTCGGTTCTTTGCTGTTTGAGAAATAAATCCGTCGTATTGCATCTTGTTTCTCGACCCCGCGGCACCGCGCGCCCTCGAGAGAGCATGGTCCCGCCATGCGCGTGTGCTCGAGCCACGTGGGGCCGTCGCCTCCGCTTCCTGCCGGCCCTCGAGAGGTTCGCCGCCCTCAGCTTCTGCGTGGGTCCTCGCTCGCCCTGCTTTTTCTCCAAGACGCCTTTTGTTTTGACTCCATCGTTGGCCGCGCGGCGTCGCAGCCCTCTCCAGGCTCCGGAGCACCGGGCGTAGCAGGAGCACCAGCGCGGCTCCCGCCAGAGGCTGGCCGCGAGTTGCGCGTGAAGTGCGCCGCCCCTCTCGCCTCTTTGACTTGGTTTTCCACGATTTGTTTTCCTTTTTCCTCTGCGAGCCTCTCACTTCCGCCCGCCCCGCCGCCGGCGCCTCCCACACGCGCGGTCGTCATTGCGTGCGATCGTCCTGCTCTCGGAAAAGGCTCAAGTCCTGAGGCGCAGTCGCGTGGCCGTCGGCATGGTATGGTCTCGGTGGCGCAACCGCCATCGTGCAGGTGCTCTCGGGTGGGTCGCACTTCTGGCAGGGCTCCCAGCCATTCAGCCTCTGCTCTGCATGTGATCCGCCCTCCTAGTAGAGCAGTCTGATTATCTGTCTTCTCACGGAGCGCGCAGGCGAGCGCGATGAGGCATTGGTGGTCGCGCCAAGCGGGTACCCTCGTGCCGACTAAGAGGGGCCACCGATGAAACAGGAGGTATGCTAATCCCTGAGACCAAGGAATGCGGATAGAAGGCCGAGCTTGCAGGCGCATGTGTGCCTATACGTAAGGATGTGTTCACTCTCAGAGTTCTGTGTGATCTGAAATGTGGCCTCGAGGTCCCCTCATGCTGCCTACTGCCTCGAAAACCAGTGCGGCTTCCCCTTTTCACAGATGACTGACCCCCCTTTTCGCAAAGCCCTGAGGTTCATGAGGACCTCAAGAGCACGGCCCCGCAGTGCGAGCGACAGTTCGAGTGCTACTACTGCATCCTCTTCAAGGTCGAGCACTTCAGGTTCGGGAATTGCGCAGCCCGGGCTCATGCTCGTCAACGCCCCTGATCGACTACACTGGGGGGGGGGGCGTGGGCCGCAGATGGCAAATCCACATCCAGAAACGAAGAACTCGGCAAGGTAATACACTGTACAAGCAAGTTCAAGCTGCTCACCGAGTGAGGGGTGTGGCCCATAATTGCTCTTCGCAAACCAAGACCGACAGATATCTGAGAGCAGATTTATCATGTATTGTATCGTGAGGCTGTGGGGGAGGTGGTGAAGCAGTATTACGTTCGTAATGAGCCACCTGGCTGAGCAGTGACAGCCAGGCCCAGTAAGCACCAACCCCGCAGCCCCACGGGCAGTACCGAAGTCCGTCACGCAAGTGAACTCGCCCCACACTGGTCGCAAGACAGCCACCTGGCAATCGGTCAGCCAGGCACAGTAGGTATAGCCCATTTTTGCAGTGAACATCACCATACTCATCGAGCACGCGTCTCGACCTAAGTCCATCTTTTGGCCCTTCGCAGATAGGAATCCGTGTCACTCGCTGAGAGACTGATCGTCCTGCAGATGCAGTCGGGCGAGGATCGCATACACGCCAGTGGCTCTACTGAGAACATAATAAGGCACAGAAGCAGCTCTGATGGTTCTAACATTCGGATAGCACCTGTTATGTCATGAACCCATACTATCACAAGTTCGAGGGTGTTCCAAAATCTGCTCGGGGCTCAGGCCAGCATCCCCGAGGGAATTCCTTACGGGGTGAGAAGGGTCTGAGTAATTCATCTCCAAACGGCTTCATAGTCCAGCCCCTTCACTCTCTAGTCGCGAGGACGCTGAGGTATATCTGGCCGTGGGCGGTGCTGCCGCGGATCCAGGGGTAGTCCTCGTTCAACAGCATGCCCGACGCCGGCGCACTGGGCATCCACGCGCTGCGCCTGCAGAACGACCGCGGCCGCGCCGTCTTCGTGATGCTGGACTACTGCGTCCCCTGCGGGTCCACAAAGCGCAAGGGCGACACGGAGCCCCACGTGCAGCCGATCTACGCGTGGACGCGCCAGCGCGACGTGTGGTACGTGTCGCTCATCGAGAAGGCCTTTGCTGTCGATTCTGCACGTCAGCCGGTGCGTCATGTGCCCCGAGTTGCTCAGCATCGCCGATACGCGGCACCACAGTGTCCCGCGTGGGGCGTCGTGGTGCTCGAGTTGCTGTACAGGCCGGCGGGCGAGGGCTCGGCAACGTGCAAGGGGCTCACGCTGACGGTCACACTGTCGCCCGAGCCCGGGGCCGAGAAGACGCGTGAAGCCAGCGAAGTCGTCGTCGCGACGCTGGGGCAGCGGACAGAGGTCAATGGAGAGCAGTGTGATACTGCGAACGCAACGACGCAGGGCCACGTGCCAGCGATCCGCAGGGGCAGGAAGTGGTACGCAGACGACGACGAGGACAGCATTGTGGACAACACTCGGGCCAAGGGGTCGCAGGTACAGCAGCAGCAGCAGCAAGCCGCTCTCGAGCAGCGCCTTCGAGTGCTGGAGCAGAAGGCCGCAGCGCTGGAGCACACTGGCGGGTCGCATACGGCAACCAAGCAGCAGCAGAAGGGAAACAGCGGCAGCAACAACATCAAGCTGCCGATGCTGTCCGGGTCCAGCAGCGACCACGCGGCCAGGACGCGTGCGCGCAGCATGTGGCAGATGACGAGATTGCGGCCGTGGCAGTGCCAGCAGCTGCGCGCAAGACAGCAAGGAAGGGTGGACCGCCGGCGCCTGACAGCAGCACCGCCGGACGCACTGCGACGGCAGCGGCGGTGGCGCGGATGACTTCGAACATCAAGTTGAGACAACAGGTGCATAGAGCTGAAGCTGCCTGCGCTCAACCACAAGTGTAGTTGTCCACGTGGCAGCTCGCTGCAGGGACAGGACAGAGCAGCGCAGGCGAGGTGCTTTACTGACGAAGGAAACCCATTGGATGCAATTGCTTCCGAATAATATCTTTGAAAGAGATTGCCATGCCGTGAGCTGAATGCGACACGCCGACCGCAAGTGACGGTTCTTACGTCTTACCAGCCCGCTTGCTAATGGTGGGAGGATTCCCTTTGATTGGGTGACCGCCCCAGACGAATCCCCTGCGCGCTTCGTTCGGTTCTTTGCTGTATGAGATATAAATCCGTCGTATTGCATCTTGTTTTATCGACCCCGTGGCACCGCGCGCCCTCGAGAGAGCATTGTCACGCCATTCGCATGTGCACGAGCCGCATGGGGCCGTCGCCGCCGCTGCTTTCCAGCCCTCGAGAGGCTCGCCGCCCTCAGCTTCTGCGTGGGTCCTTGCCCGCCCTGCTTTTTCTTCAAGACGCCTTTTGTTTTGACTCCATCGTTGGCCGCGCGGCGTCGCAGCCCTCTCCAGCCCCGGAGTACCGGGCGTAGCAGGAACACCAGCGCGGCGCCCGTCAGAGGCTGTCTGCGAGTTGCACGGAGAGTGCGCTGCCCCTCTCGCCTCTTTGACTTGGTTTTCCACGATTTGTTTTCCTTTTTCCTCTGCGAGCCTCTCACGTCCGCCCGCCCCACCGCCGGCGCCTCCCACGTGCGGTCGTCGTTGCGTGCGATCGTCCTGCTCGCGGAAAAGGCTCAGGTCCTGTCGTGCAATCGCATGGCCGTCGGCGTGGTCTCGGCCGGCGCAACAGCCATCGCGCAGGTGCCCTCTCGAGCGGGTCGGACTCCTTGCAGGGCTCCCCTCTCCGCATCCGTTCGGCCTCTGCTCTACGCGTGGTCCGCCCTTCTAGTAGTCCGATAATCTGTCGTCTCAACAGGCACGCAGGCGAGCACGAGGAGGCATTGGAAGTCGCGCCAAGCGGGTACCCTCGTGCCGACTAAGAGGGGCCAAGAGTGAAAGAGGAGGTGCGAATTCCTGATACCAAGGAACGCGGATCGAAGGCTGTGCGAGCAGTAGTATGTGCGCCTACCAAAGGGTATTCTCGCTCTCAGAGTTCTGTGTGATCTGCATTGTGGCCTCGAGGTCCCTTCATGCTGCGTACTGCCTCGAAAAACAGTGCGGCTTCCCATGCCATGCACAGATGACTTAGGCCCCTTTTCGCAAAGCCCTGAAGCTGAGGAGTATCTCAAGAGAACGGCCCCGCAGTGCGAGCGACAGTTCAAGTGCTACTACTGCATCCTCTTCAAGGTCGAGCACTTCAGGTTCGAGACTGGCGCAGCCCATGCTCTTTGAGGTAGTCCACAACTCTGCTGATTGACAACGCTGGGGGGGGGTGCGGGCCGCAGATGGCAAATCCACATCCAGAAACGAAGAACTCGGCAAGATAATACACTGCTCAAGTTCAAACTGTTCACCGAGTGAGGGGTGTGGCCCATAATTGCTCTTCGCAGACCAAGACCGACTGATATCTGAGAGCAGATTTATCATGTATTGTATCGTGAGGCTGTGGGGGAGGTGGCGAAGCAGTGTTACGTTCGTAACGAGCCACCTGGCTGAGCAGTGACAGCCAGGCCCAGTAAGCACCAACCCCGCAGCCCCACGGGCAGTACCAAAGTCCGTCACGCAAGTGAACTCGCCCCACACTGGTCGCAAGACAGCCACCTGGCAATCGGTCAGCCAGGCACAGTAGGTATAGCCCTTTTTTGCAGGTGAACATCACCATACTCATCACAGTTGAGCACCGCCTCTCGACTGAAGTACATCTTTTACCTTTATGGAGGAATCTGTGTATCTCGATCGTCCTGCAGATGCAGTCAGGCGAGGATCATGCACGCCAGTGGCTCTACCGAAGGTGAGAAAGGTCTGCAAGAAATATTCATTGCCAAGCGGCTTTATCGTGCTGCTGGGGTACCTGCCGGCGGAGTAGAACGTGCACGAGCGGGACAACGGCAGCGCGGCCCTCGAGAAGGTCGTTCTCTACTAGCACAGCACCGCGGACGTGGTCGCCTGGCACATGCTGCTGATGGGCTCCCCTCTTCGCAGCCGTTCGGGCTCTGCTCTGTGCGTGGTCAGCCCTCCTTGTAGTCTGATTAATTTTCTGTCATCTCAACGAGCACGCAGGCAAGGGGAGATGAAGGCGACTTTCGATTTATTTGCTACCGAGGGTGGGGTCACTCTGCTCATTCGGAGGTCGACTAGGAGACCTTATCCCCAGTGCTGCTGCTTGAGGGCTCTCCGGGAGCTGCGACAGCTGCTGAGGAGTCCGTATTTTTCATTTGGAGGGGTGGCTCGGAGGCCTCATCCCCGGAGATTCTGCCCGAGAGCCCCTCTGCGGCAGGTACAGAGATTTCACGCCGCCTCTTCGCTGATGCTGGCGTGGGAGGTGGACGGCGCGGCGCCACAGTCTCGAGCTCGGGGCTGGTCAGCAGCACAGGAGAGTCAGCATCGTAATAAGTGTCATCGCCAGTATCATCGAAGACAGCCGGGGCAGCAGACGCAATGGCAGCGGACAGGCTGGCCACTGACTGCTGGCGCGATGCCAGACGCCTGGCAGGGGCGCCGAGCTGTGGGCGGGAACCGAGCATCGGATCATACATCTTGACCACCGCCTCCTTTGGAACAAACACGAGATTCTCGTCCTCCCACTTCGGCGGGTTCAGCGTCGTCAAGGGGATACCGCGGAAAGACACGATGACGACGGTAACGCCGTCGCCATAGTGTTCAACTGTTCTCTTGTACTTCTTGAGGATCTCGCGGAGGGTCATTTCGGCTGTTGAAAAGACTTCTGGGTTGCCGGCCTCGATAGTGACAACCACAGTGAGCTCCGTTTTGTCGTACTCCATCAACTTCGCAACTACGTCACTACATCTTTGAGAGAACCCTTGAGATGGGAAGAATAACAGCAATATGCGAACCCTGCAGTGCCCTCAGGCTGCACGACAACTTCCCTGAGGCTGGATGAAGTCGCCTGAGCGCTCTCTGCACTATCAGTCCAACTATTCTTCTCGTCGGGTTTCGGCAGAGGCAGCCGGACAGAAGCGGGCACCTCACCTTTCTGGTTAGGCGGGTATCTGAAGGCGCCAACTGGAGCAACGGCGAGAACTGCGCCGAAGTAGTGCGCACTCAGGGTGGTGAGGGCTCCCGCGAAGAGCTGGCGGCACAGGGCTTCCCACCCAGCGTGGAACTGTGCGATGGGCTCACACGAGTCCAAACCACACTTGAGCGAGTAGCCCGTCAGCAGGTGCTCGCAGATGGTGCGAGCTACGGCCATCTCTGTGGAGCTGTGACCCCTGTCTTGGGAAACGATGTTCTTGGCCCACAGCGCACAGAGGAATGGAGGCACGACGGGCACAGCTGTGCCGAATGTGGCGTCCTTAGTCGAGTTCGCGTACACGCCCTGCTGGATGAGCTGCTGCACAGTGCAGCCCGTGTGCGGGATCTCCTTCGCTTGAATGGGAGGGGACGGAATCAAGAAAATAAGGCGTGAGCATTCACCAGGCAAACAGACAGCTGAACCTCTGAGCGCACCCTGGGGTTCCATTGCTGCTGCCACCGCCATCCGACACTCCGTGAGTGCAGTTCTGATACGGGGCTCCTAGACGACAGCGATTCCGAAGCCCTGATCCAGCTCGGGTCTTGTCTCCCTCCCTCAAGGTTCTAGGCCTCGTGCGTCCTTCAACATGACGCCGACCCCATGCGTCGTCATGGCACTATGTGTCTACAGCAGTCGCCAGTAGATCCGAGTTTGCGATTGGTGATGGCGTGGTAACGAGGGTTGTGGAGCTCGACAACCTGCTGTTGCCGGCCATAAGGTGGTAGGGTCGGAGCGCACCAAACGCCACTCTGAGGGCGCACGTGGAGGAGCAGTGCTGCGCAGTTTTTGGAGGCCTCTCGAGGATTATCAGGGAGCTCCTGGATGTTCGTCGGAGCATTCAGTTCGGCCTGCGCGCTCGAGCTCCCTCCCCATCACCGAGCGCGAGCGTTCGGCCCTTGGTGTCTCTTTGGTGCCGCTCGACGCCCAGTTTTGCTGAGGGCATCCACAAACGCTGTGTCAGTCGGCCTTCTCCCACCAGGACTTCACTCGCCCGAGTGCCCACGTTGCGCACCTAACGTTCACGCGAAAATCACCGAACAATAACCTGTGCGACCGTCAGTGGCTTTTGCCCCGCACTCCACTCTCTGCGGAGGCACGTGTTGTATCCCGCAATCCCATCGCGCCTTCGATGGCACCACGGCGCGCGTTCTGCGGTCGCCTGGATGTACCGTGAACACGCAACCGCCCGTGTATCCCGTTCATAGCACCGGCTTGGACAAACGGCCTCTTCTTCGCAAAGGTTCAGTCATGGATGGGGAAATGGGTAATTACCTCTCGGGTACGTGCACGCCCTGGAATTTATAAGGCCGACGCGCTGCACCAGAACCACATCACACTAACAAGAAGACGCACCAACCCACCACTGCCGAATACGCAATGGAGACCCGGAGCAACGCCCCGCACGAGAGCAGCAGCATGAGCGTGACGCTGGCAGTCGGGGCGTCGGAGGAGACGGCCCAGCTCATCGAGCCCCTCTCGTTCGGCACCTCGGGCCTGGGCTACCGCTTCGCAGACGTCCGGCGCGTGCTCTCCGAGGCCGTCGAGCACTCGGACGGCGGCCAGCTGCTGGTCCCCCAGTGCCGCTCGCGCGAGGGCGAGCTGCTGGGCCTCGCCTGCGTCGTGCCGCAGCACCCGGGGCCCCTGGGGACCGTCTTCTACCTGACGGTGTTCTCGACGAAGGCCTCTGCCCGCGGGATGGGCGTCGGCAGGAAGGTCCTCGCCCAGGGGCTCGAGCTGGTGCGCCAGCGAGCAGCGGCTATGGCCCTCGAGGCGCAGCCTTCGGTCCTGTGGCTGACGGTCGAGACGGCCAACGTGCGCAGCTCCAAGAACTTCAGGGCCCTGGCGCCTGCGGTCCGCAGCGTGCGCGTGCTGCAGCCCCTGGGAGCGTGCTTCGCCTCCCCCCGCCTGCGCCAGGACGTCTACGGCACTGCCAGCAGCCCCGAGGAGCTCGCGGACCTCGTCCGTAGGCTCCGTGCTCAGCACGACGAGCAGGGCGCCCTGGACCTCTGCTGGCACCCCAAGGCCGAGACCTACAAGGGTGCGAGCCACACAGCCTCTGCCCCCCGCCCTTGAGCCGTGCTGTGGCTGACACTCGGGAGTGCAGTGGTCCGCGACAGCACAGGCAGGATCGTTGCGGGCGCCGACGCGACGACGGTGGTGCGGCTGGCGCCCTCGGGGTTCATCAACTGGTGGGACCGCCACGCGCACACGCTGCTGTCGGCCATGGGGACCATGTACAGCCGCGACGGCACGTGCTCCGTGGCCGCCCTCTCCAACCCCTTCTGCGAGCCCGGCCACGAGGCCGAGTTCTACACGCTGCTCGAGTGCGTCCAGGCCGAGGCGGGCGCCGGCTGCGTCGCCATGTACTTTGACCCCGCGGACGATGTCTTCCGGAGGCTCAAGAAGTTCGCGTCCTCGCACTTAGCGGCGGCGGGCCTCTTGGGCTCGGTCGTGACCGCGAGCTCTCCCCCGTCGGAGGTCTTCGCCACGGCGATGAATCCCCAGTCCGAGGGCCTGCTCGCCAAGATGGAGAAGGCCCCCGTGCTGATCGTCCCCTTCCACGGTGGATGGTAGATGAAGAGGATCCGTCTACAGTTGCAGATATCTACAAGTGTAGAGCGTACTGCGTTTGTAACAATGAGGCTGTTGGGCAGCATGACTCGATGCACGCAAACAAAGCAAGCTCCCTGGCGATAGGAAATGCCCCTTGTTTGGTCCTGTTCCATTTTCTCGGGCAGATACAAAGCTGATGGAGGTGCGTCCTGTGGCCCGGCCAGATCCCCCAGGGACTGATCGATGAGGGCTCTCAGCGGCGGTTGGAGGCCACGGTAACCGCAGGTATCTCTCGGGGAACATTGCTGCCGCGCAGGACGGCAAGCACTTGAGGGTGCTGTCGAGCGCGGAATGCGCGACAGGATGCGTACGGACGTGGTCGAGCGGCACATGCTGCTGCTGGGCTGCGTGCGGCCGAGAACGCCAGCGTCGAGGCCTGGGGTACGGCGACGTGCTGGCGACCACGCAGGGCGTCGCGGTGCTCGCGCTGCTGTACAGGCCGCGGGAGAGGTCTCAGCAGCGTGGAAGGGTCACGCTGACGGTCACACTGTCGCCGCCGCGAAGACGCGCGAGGCCAGAGAGGTCGTCGTCGCGACGCTGGGGCAGCGGACAGAGGGCGACGGCGAGCAGCGCGCGACCACGGATCGCAACGACGCAGGGCCACGCTCCAGCAGATCCGCAGGGGCAAGAAGTGGTACGCAGACGACGACGAGGACGGAATTGTGGACGACACTCGGGCCAAGGGGTCGCAGGGACAGCACCAGCCGCAGCAGCAAGAAGCTCTCCAGGCGCGCCTGCGAGCGCTGGAGCAGAAGGTCGCGGCGCTGGAGCACACTGGCGGGTCGCCGACGGCAGCCAAGCGGCAGCAGGACAAGGGAGGCAGCGGCAGCAACGACGACAAGCTTCCGATGATGTCCGAGAGATCCGGGTCCACCAGCGACCTCGCGGCAAGGACGCATGCGCTGGAGCAGCGCGTGGCAGCCGCCGAGAGCGCGGCCGTGGCAGCGCCAGCAGCTGCGCGCAAGATAGAGAGGAAGGACGGACCGCCGGCACCGGACAGCCGCGCTGCAGGACTCACGGGGACGGCAGCGGCGGTGGCACGGATGGCATCGAACAGCAAGCTGAGACAGCAGCACAAAGCCGCGGCCAACGAGGAGCTGAAGCTGCCTGCGCTGCCCCACAAGTGAGGCTGTCCGCGCGGCAGCTCACCGCAGGGACACGACAGAGCGGCGGCCAAGGCGAGCCGACCAACAATGGTGTACTGGCGAAGGGATAGCAGTGGGATCAATTGTTGCCGGAATACTACCACAGAATATCTTTTCAAAGATGACCCGCGCCGCGCGCTGAATCCAACACGCTGGCCACAAGTGACGGTTCTTACGTCCTACCAGCCCGCTTCCTAACGATGGGAGGATACCCTTTGGTTGGTTGGGTGACCCCCCGGACGAATCCCCGGCGCGTTTGGTTCGGTTCTTTGCTATTCGAGCAATAAATCCGTCGTCTTATTACATCTTGTTTCTCGNTGCATTAGACTCCATTTTTGTGTTGATGCATACTGGTGAGATATAAAATGATGGGAACGTTTCCATACTTCTCGGTGCAGTGCTTGAGAGCGGCCCCCACAGGGTTTTCACAGGCTACTCCGCCACTGCCTGCTGTGAAGCAGCGGCTTCCTCGGGCCTCTCGTCCTTCCTCGTGCTTCCTTGGCAATGCCAATTCACGAGGGCTCCGTTGGCATCGACCCTGACGTTGGAGGCCACGAAGAAGATGGGTCCCGGGCCCGAGGTCTTGGCCGCCATGTCGCGGACCTTCCAGTCGTAGCCGGACCAGCGCAGCGTGCCCGAGGACTGGGTATGGAGTCGGGCTGGGGGACGGTGATCGAGGACTCCATCGTCCACAAGTTGACACTAACCGGCATTTCGCCCTCTAGGAGTGCCAGGCGATGTCAGAATGACCACACCTGAGAAGTATCGGCTGCCCCAGAAGCCCAAGTCCAGTGCCCAGATCCCACTTCTGGATCACCTCGCCATTCTCTGCAGATGCAAACGCGGCAATCCCCTCGCATCTTGGTGTGTCCTCAGGAATAAGACCCATCAGCAGCATGTGCCGGCCCGAGATTATCCTGTGTAGTGAGGAAACCCAGCGCTGAGAGCTGCCAAGAGCCTCAGGGGATACCACTGCGGCAACCTTGGACACACAACCTGGACAACAGAGCTCCACAGGCTGGCAGACAGAAGCTCCCAGTGCAGCACAATCAGCGCTGCTGGGAGAGCGTGCTGCTCCCGGAGAGTATCTGTGCTCTTCTTCCCGGGCCACGCGCTGCGGGAATCGGGGGAGATAGTTCCGCGGATTTCGAAAGTCATTTGTTCTTCGGTGTTGCATGTTGTCTGTTGTATGTTGTGCGCGTTTCTGTCGCCCGCTAGTCTCACGCGGAGGCACTGACAGCGGGGAGTTGTGCAATTCTGTCGCTCCCCGCGGCGTGTATCGCCTGCGCTCGGTGCCTTGCGATTCCCAGTGTGGAGCCCGCGTGTCCGTGACGGGAGGGCGCCTGGGGCTCGTCGGTTGGTGATTGTGCATTTGTTCTTGTCGCGTCAATGCTGCACCCCTCTTGGGTGCGCAACGGCGGCCCCCCGCCCTCTTCTGTGCTCCTTCTGCACACTTTCTGTGCGCGGCGCGGTGCGCTGTGTTGCCTTCTTCAGCTTGTAGCTTGTGGAAAAACGCCCGAGGGCGCCAAGAACCACTCGAGAGGCTACGGGCAGGTGCGGCTGATCAAGCAGAAGCGGCTCGAGTTGCTCGAGAGGCATCGAGGGCGTGCGTGTCTGGAGAGGTCCGAGATGTTCGAGTAGCTGAAGACGATCGGACTTTTGTCCGTTTTGTCCCGCGGGCAGCGGTTGCCGCGGTGGGGCCAGAAAGAACCCGTCGCCTCCGCGCGGCCTGGCCCTGGGGGATGCTGCGCGTGCCCGTCGGCGCTCGGTGCCTGCCGGGCGTGTCGTGCGTCTGCTGAGAACGGGTTCAATCAGATTTTTTCTCCAAGTCAAAAGTCGAAGAGAAAAAAGAAAACTCGCACACGATAGAACAGAAAAGTGGTTTTTGTTTCCACAGGTTGTGCCAAAAGGAAGGAAGTTGAAATAGGAGGGTGGGGTCTCATGCAGTGGTATTTCTACCCGGGCAGCGGCATTCTGCCCCTCAATAGCGAATTGATACCAAATGAATGAAGAGGCGATGCGATTTCTCGGTTTTTCTGCCCTACACACGAATGAACTCAGTTGGCCTGCGCCGGCGGCCCTGCGATAAGGAGGCTCGTGTCCACAAAGTGGTACTCGCTCATCTCGAGGAACTCCTCCACCCGCCTCGCCACGGCCCGCAGGAAAAGCGCCTGCTGCTGCGTCAGGAGCACCGAGGGCTCTGCGAGTACCAAAAAGTCAGACAACAGTGGGCAGCAGCGGCTGCGGGCTCGGACGCACTGTCGAACGAAGAGGCGCGACGGAAGAGGCTCTGGTGCGGGTCGAAGAGCGAGAGCACGTGCAGCATGTTGTAGTAGACGACAGACTGCGTCATGAACAGTGTAACCTCGCTCTTGCAGCCGGGCACGGGGCACACGAGCGTGTGGTCGCGCAGCTTGCCGACCAGCTGCCGCGTCGTCCTGTGGCAGTGTGGCGACTGGCACTCCATCAGCGCCGCGTGGTGCCTCGCCACCAGCGACCTCAGGTGCAGCACGCACTGGTTCCCCACCGCCGCGGCGTTCAGCGGCAGCTTGCAGTTGGGGCACGTCAGCCTCTCCTCTGCGGTGCCCGACGCACATAACACGGGTCATCAACCTCGTCAGTCGAAGAACAGAGCAGAGCGATACGTACGCGGCAGAGGCGTGCCCACGGCGATGCCCGAGACGCCGAGGAAGACGAAGGCGGGGTTGGCGGCGCACTTGTCGTTGGGGCACGAGATGAGCAGCGACTCGCAGGCCGAGAGCAGCTGCTCGTGTATCGAGTGCACGTCGCAGTTGTCGAGGTCCAGGTTGCCCCCGAACGCGTCGCCGTCGCCGTCGGCCCCGCCATGGCCCTGCGTCGCCGCTACGGCGAACTTGGCGGGGTCGAGCCCGAGGCACTCGGCCATCAGCGTCGGCTGGATCTCCTCGATGGGCCTGCAGAGGCGGAACACGGGCTGGTGCACCTGCTGCTCGAGGTACCACTCGTAGTCGATCTGTAGGGTGCGGTCGCGCTGCACGGCCTCGATCGGGTAGCTCCTGTCGGCCAGCACCGACGAGTCGCCCTTGATGACGACGTACGAAATGAAGTCGCCCGCGCGGACCTTCTTGCCGAGAGCCTTGAGGCGCTTGGCCGCCTGCACATGCTGCTGCTTGCCGTCGTCGTAGGCGTCGGGGTCCTTGGCGAGGCTCTTGGTGATGGCGAACTTGGCCAGCTCGATGCGCCCTGCGCGCACAGAGGCGCTCAGGTCGCGCAGGTACTGGTAGATCGCCGTGGCCACGTCGTCGCGCGGGGCGCTCGAGAGGATCTGGTCGATGACGAACTGCCCGGCCTCCTTGGAGACGTCGCACCAGTCGCGGCGCACGAGGTCGAGGCCCTTCATCTGGCGCTGGCCAGAGACGGCCTCGAGCGCCGCGTACTTCTTCTTCTTGAGAAGCAGCATGCGCCGGAACACGTTGTCGATGTCGATCTCCATCGACTTGTAGTGCGAGTTGATCTGCGTCAGCACCGTGCGCGCCTCCTTCCTCGCATCGTCGACGCTGTCCAGACCCGTGTTCACCATCAGACTGTCCGTGTCTCCGTAGATCACCTGCGCGCGAGCCGCGAGCGCCGTTAGACCCGGGCAAGCCCACTGCGCCGTGCGGGAGGGCAGATACATGGAGGCCGCTGTTGGTGACAAACTCCATCGACCGCTGCAGCGTCTCTCGGCCCTTCTTGGTGATGAGCTCCGCGAGTGGCTTGGCGTAGAACCTCGAGAACGTGAACCCCAGGCAGCCGTACAGGCTGTTGGCGATCAGCTTCAGCGCGCTCTGCCTGATGTTCAGCGCCGCTGTGTCCGCGCCATCGTGTGAGACAGAGGACAGCGCGGGGAACCAGAGTGGGGAGGCCACACGCACATTTGGTCCCCTCGTCCTTCTCGCTCTCCATGCGGGCCTTAACGCGTCGGCGCTGGTCGACGAGCGAGCGCACGACCTTGGGGAGGATGCCCTCCGCCTCGTCGGGCTCGGGCTCGACGGCCTCCCAGCCGCCATCCTCGGGCCGTGCGATGCGCTTGACCGTCGTGAAGCACACATTGTACTCCTGGATCAGCGAGGGGTACAGGCTCTTGAAGTCGAGCACCACCACAATCTTGTCGTAGAACCCCACCTGCGGCGACAGCACCAGCCCTCCGCTGTACGCCGCCTTCTTCTTCTTCTGTACTGGCTGTCAGAACGGTGTCCCCGGTAGGAAGCAGCGATGGGCAGCGCGGTGCGCTCACAGAGAAGGCCTCCTTGGAGAAGTGCTTGTCGGGCACCACAAACTTCTGGCGCGTGAACTCGTGCAGGAGAAGGTACTCGACGCGCTCGGCCCTGTGGCCCGTCAGCGAGCTGCGCCAGAGGTTGCCCGCCAGGTTCGTCAGCTGCTTGGTGAGCGACAGCATCTTGACGCGGTCCGCCAGCGCCGACACGACCCTCGCGTCCGCCTCGGTCACCTCCACGAGCTCACGCAGGCCCTGCGCCGTCTCGTAGTACCGCGGCACGTCCTCGGGCTCGACCTCGGCCTTGACTACGTGCAGCTGCGTGCGCGCGAGCTCCGAGAGCTTGTAGTTCTTCTGCGTGCGGATGAGCTCCTTGGCCATGATGTACGTGTCGCAGACAAGCCGCCCCTGCGCCGCCGTCTGCAGCGCCGCCACCAGCGCCGCGTCGCTTGACATCCTCGGCATGCGTGACTGCCGCACGCGCCCCAGCTTCGACCACCGCGTCTCCCCCAGCGCCCGCATGCGGTGCAGCCACACGTCCAGGTCGTACCCGAGGATGTTGTGCCCCAGCAGCACGTCGGGGTCGATCGCGTTGATGGCGCGCAGCACCTCCCCCAGCAGCGCCTTCTCGCTCGAACACGCCGTCGTCGTCGCGCTCTGGCACCGCGAGAACCCCACAGGCAGCGTGCGGGCCAGCGCGCGGACGAACGTGCGCGCGTGCGTGCGGCCCTTGGTCCCCGCGTCCACGTCCACGTCGCTCTCGACGACGAGGCTGACCACCGCCACCTCGTTCTCGTTCTTCTCGTGGTTCATCACCGTCCTCGTCGACACGCTCATCAGCGTCAGCGGCACGCTGGCCGGTGGCTGCAACGGGGTGGGAGTGGGGACGGAGTCCTGAGTTGGGTCCATCCGGGCGCAACGCAAACAGCGGCAGGGCGCACGTTCTCTGGCTTGAGGATGTTCTTCATGTCGTCGACCTCGATCTCGTACGAGCACCACGTGGTCTGCAGGGCCCCCGGCACGCGCGAGACAGTGAGACGAGACGCACGATGCTCAGTGCAAGGAGAGAGTCGCGTGCGGGAGGGTTGGCGAGGGTGGGCTTGAGGAGGTAGAGCCACTCGGCGCCCTTGAGGTCGCGCTTGAGTATCAGCTTCTCCAGCGCGCTCGTGTGCGTGCCAAACAGCCTGACAAACGTCCTCCCGCTGCAGTCGGCCGGGAACGCCGGGTCTGGCGGGTGGGGAAACCGTCAGGCACGCGAGTAAAGCACCGCCTCCGCCGCTGCCTATGCTCACATTTGGCCGAGTAGACAATCTTGAGCATCTCGGTGTTGCCGATGGGGACTCCCGGACACTCGAACGCGTAGTTGCGCGAGACGGGCTTGGCCTTGATCGACTGTATGCCGTGCTGCTTGCGCAGATCCTCGATCTCGTGGAACACGTCCTCGAGCGTCGGCGCCACGCCCGTGTCGTTGCCCGCCTCGTCGAGCGCCGTCGCCCTGGGCACCGCGTACACGACCCTCGGTATGTTCCGCACGACCACGCAGCAGCTCACGCACCGCTGCGCGGACCGGGTCAGACACGCGGGCAAAGGAAGCCAAGCCACCCCACCCCTCGGAGGGGCACACCTTGTCGGCCAGGCGGACTTTGCCGAACATGTAGACAGAGCCCGAGGCAGAGGGGCTGGTGCCCACAGCGTCGGCCGCGTCGAACCAGTAGAACAGCAGGTTGCCGCGAGCGTCCAGCGGCGGCGCGTCGGGCACCGCGGCGCGCAGCGACTCGACGGGCTGCGCGGCCTCCTCGCGCTCGAGCCTCGCCTGCTCCGCGATCGCGTCGACGTCGAGCGCCAGCAGGTCCTCGTCGCACAGCCCGCCCTCGGACAGCCTCCTCTTCTCGGGCTCTGCTGCCGCCTGCGCCTCCGCCTTGGCTGGCGCTGCTGCCGGTTGTGCTGCTGCAGGGGCAGCGACCGTCTGCCTGGGTGCAGTGGGCTCCTGCTGCTTCTGCTGCGGTGGCTGCGGCTGCGAGTGGAGGGGCTCGGGCAGGTCGGGCTCAGGCTCGGGCTCGGGCTTGGGCTGCGGGGCAGAGGCCCTGGGGCGCGGAGGGCTCGAGACGGGCTGGGGGTCGCTCAGGAGCTCGGCGAGCAGGGCGTCGTCCGAGTCCTTGGGGGAGGCGGACGAGGGCTCCGCCTTGCGCTCGGCCGACAGCACCGCGGGGGCTGCTGTCTTGGGCGCCGCCTTGGGCTCTGCTGGCTCGTCAGCATTCGCGAGAGGGAGCGGGGACAGAACAGTGGGGCGCACTCGAGAAGAGCTCTGTCAGGCGCCCGCGCGGTGCGACGGTGGGGTGCTTCTTCTCCGGGTTGCTGCTCATCTTGGAGCGCTGCGGTTCCCCACGTAAGGGAAATCAGAACCAGAGCTGAAATTGCAGTGAAATTGCGGTAACTGAAAATTCAGAATGCGGGAAAAGGAAAGACAAGCGTGAGATTCCCGATACTGGATCCGGGAATCAGATCGGCTTCAAAATGGTGGTCCATATCTGGCCAAAGGGGAGAGGGGAGGCCCAGCGGCACCTTGCGCGGGCGGGCGTCGGAGGCGGCCACGTCGGCCTCGTAGAAGGCCCTGTCGCCCACGACGTCCTCCTCGCCGTCGTCGTCGTACTCGCCCGTGTCGTCGCCGACGACGAAGGCGCCCTTGCGCTTGCGCGTGTCGACGAGCTCCGCGTAGCGCTCGTCGCTCACCGTCTCCGTGATGCTCTCGTCCCGCACGGTGTACTGCGCCACGCGCGACCCGCGGCCCTCCCGCGCGTTCCGCAGGGCCTCGAGCGCGCTCTCGTGCTTCTGCCTCCCGCCTCCGTTGCTCATTCGCGGGTCTCTCTGCTCTGTCCGATTTTCCTCTTGTTTCCCGCGCTTTTTGGGTATGAGGAGATTTTCAGGTGTGAAATCTGTCCGACCCAACTGGGCGAATGGCCGGTGTCAAGAAAGTAAGCCTGTCTTGTGACTATCAGGCTCCTTTGGGCCCTGACTGAGGCAAACCCGGTTCTGATCATATTTGCCGTTTTGGTTAGTGCCAACAGTGGTTGTGTGGGCACTACACTTGGTTTGCCTGTACCCTCCGGTGAACAGGACACATGTTGGCGTGTTCTGTACAGCATGTACTGTCATATTCCGAGAACTGGTTATTACCATGGTAATGCAGGGTCCTCCAGAGCATCTGGTCAATGATGAACTGACAGGCCTCCTCGAAGACGCTGCACTCACCAGTCAGGGCACATGAAGTCGAAGCCCTTCATCTGGTGCTGGCCACCACTGTCTCGAATGCCACGGACTATTGTGGCCATGATCTTGATTGTTAATCTTGAATCCAGTCACAGTTTTCTCCCAAGCATAAGATCCCTAATGGGCAGGAAGTTACAAATCCCGATATGGACTATTCACAGCCGGGAGGGCACGCTACGCCCGAGGGTGACACATGCGGTCATGTCGGGAAAGCCCTCGAACAGGCCCTATCACGAACAGCACGTCGATGATGAGCGAGTGTTGTGACTGCTGGCAACTGACAGTGTTACGTGAGCATTTCAGGACTCAGTTGGGCAGCGCCATGGGGACCGGTGGGTGGCAGGCCATGCCTCATCTTGGATCCCATGAGGGCGACCACCTGCATGGGATACCGGTTGGGAGCGAAACGAAAAAAAACTATCTCGCCGATATTTCGTATCTCAATCTTCAAAGAGGTGTTTTCGCTCGTAAGGCGCGCCCGCGCGTGTCGACTGAAACCAGCGAAGATGATGTTCACGATGGGCTCCTCCACCCACACGCCGACGCGCCCGATCGACTCGTTCCGGCGCTCCTTCGCCGCGTCGACCGCCACCGCGCAGGCCGCCGCCGCCACGACGCCGCTCGCCGCCGCCGCGCAGCAGCAGACACTCAACGTCCTCCTCGACGCCGCCACCGCCATCGGCAGGGCGCTCAGCGACGACGAGAGGCACGCGCCGCCCTCCCCCCGCTCCCCGCGCTCGCTCGTGCCCGCCGCATCTCGCGCGGTGCCCTCGCCTCGTGACGCAATCAGCGGATTGCCTCCAACTTTTTCTCCTTTTTCGACAGTGCTGCTGATGTCATCTGCACCCAATTCCATACTCGCGCAATTACACTCCCGAGATTTTGACGTCACGTCGCGTGCTTGGCCGCTGGGCAATTTTGCGGGAGGGGGTCTGCGCAGGCACGCGGAGCTGACGGAGCTCGTGACGGGGCCGCCGACGTTCAGCGAGAGCTACACGCAGCGGCCGCACGAGGCGGCGAGCATCGTGGAGCACATGGTGTGCCCCGTGCCCCCCGACTTCGCGTCGCACAACAGGGTGGCCGGCATGAAGCAGCTCTCGGGCATCTTCCCCGAGATCCAGCGCGCGTGGCACACCAACGACTCGCAGATCTTCTTCTGGCACTGCCTCACCGCGTGGGTCCCGTCCCCCTCCTCTTCTGCCCCCATTCCCTCTCAACGTTTCGAGCGCAGTGAGGACTACATTGTCTATAACCAGCTGGACCACTGCATCGAGTCGATCGCCATCGCCAGGGCCAAGCCGCACGTGTTCAACGAGCACATCGAGTATGTCCTCGTCGTGGCCACGACGATGGACGTCGTCGTGCTGCCGATCGTGCTGCGCGACGGCAAGACGCTCGAGATCATCTGGGCCGGGCTATCGACGCCGTGCAAGGGCGTCGCGATGACCAAGATCACCTCGACGAGCCGCGGGCGCGTGTTCCTCAGCGGCGGCGACGGAAACGTCTGGGAGCTCAACTACCAGGGCCGCGACACGCTCTGGCAGAGCAAGATCTCCCTGACCAACCGCACACAGTCGCTCTTCTCCGTCTTCAGCGCCGTCAACAAGATGTACGCCCGCACAGCTCTTGGCAGTCCGTGGCTCAGCGCCCCGCTCAGGATCTGGGGGACGGAGCCGCTGGTGGACATTGTGATAGACGAGGTGCGCCACACGCTGGCGACGCTGGGCCAGAGCTCGACGATTCAGGTGTACGACATGGGCGACGTTAACGGGACGGGCGGCCTCGTATGGATCGCGAAGCTCGAAGACCCGTGGGCAACAGCCCGCGGGCTGTGCGTCGACCTGCGCGAGTGGGGCACGCGCGAGGGCTCGAGCCTCACGGACTCTGAAGTCGAGGGCCTCTACGACACTCTCTGCGTAAGCCGTTCCCAGCCTGCGACACAGGCACACCCACACGCGCACACGCCCTCACATGGAGTGCCGGCACAGCGCGACCTGCCGATGGACCAGGGCCTGCGGATCCAGAGGACCAAGGAGCAGAAGATAGACATCCTCGAGCAGCGGGGCCGCCTGTCGCGCAGGTTCATCACGTCCCTGGCCGTCATCCCGACGAGCGAGTCGACCCTCGTCTCGCTCGTGGCCATCACCACACGGGCCACTCGCCTATACTTCCAGACGTCCCTCGACAACCCGAATCTTGGCCCCGTGCATCCCACGCGCCTGCAGATGCTGCACGTGCGCCTGGCGCCCGGGTACCTGCAGGCGTCCGCCCAGCACGCGGCGTTCTACGCCAACGGCATGTTCCTGACAGCGTGCGGCGTCGACACGCGCGACCTGATCGTGTCGACGGCGCCTGATCTGTCCAACGACACTCGCGCCACGCATCCGTTCCGCGAGAAGACGAACGCGACCCCCGTCGACGGCCGCGTGCTGTCTTTTGTGGAGGACACGGAGCGAGATGTCGTCTGTGTGGCCCAGGGCGCGCCGTCCTCACCCGCCTCCCCGTCGAAGCTGGGCCAGACGCTCGCGCTGTCGCACAGCAAGGCGCCGGCGGGCAACGGCAACCTGCTGACCTGGAACGAGCTCGCGCTGCAGCACGCGGTCCCCCAGCGCAGGTTCCTGTGCCTGTCGACCGCGGGCGTTCGTGTGCTCCTCAAGCAGAGGCCTCTCGACGCGCTGGCAGCCATCCTGCAGAACAGCCGCGGCAACGACGGCGACGCCGAGGTTGCTCGCTTCTTCGAGGTGTACTCCCCTGTTGAGGGCTGCGCCATGTGCCTCGCGCTCTGCTGCGCGTCTGAGAACTCCGTTGTGTCCTCCTCCCGTACGGCTCGCTCCTTGCGTCTATTGCCGCTCTCTGACCACCGGCGCCTTGCAGAGCTCTCGGCGATCACCCAGTGGGCCAGCAGGGCCTACGTGAAGCATGGCGGCCACCCTCGCATCACGTCGACCAGCTCTATCAACTGTGCGGGCACCCCCACGCGATGCCTTCTGAGCCCGCGTAGTCAACAGCAGCCTCGCTCGCGAGATGAGCCTCGAGCAGACCCCCGTGGTCAACTATAGCGCGATGCACGACGGTTTCGCGCTGCACCTGTCGCGCGTGCTGCGGCCTCTGTGGGCGATGCCCCTCGTCAAGCTCTGCGGGAACCGCAAGGGCCGCCAGCTGCTGTCGCTGGCGTGGCGCAGCGAGCAGCTCGCCGAGGTCGAGTCGATGCTGCGCTGCACATGCGCCTTTGTCGAGCGCAACCTCGGCACTCGCGCGCTCCGCCCCACCGCGCCCGCGGGCGCCATCGACACGCCGCGGGCCGACGACGCGCTGCAGTACGAGCAGCGGTCGTTCTCGGGCCTCGTCCAGCTCGCGAGGGTCTCGGCCGAGGTGCTGGCGCTGTTCCAGTTCCTCGACGCGACCGGCCTCGGCGCCGTCGCCGGACGGCTGCCACAGAGCACGTTCTTGACGCTGCAGAACGTGAACCTGTGGCAGTACGTCGCTGAGTCTGTGGGCCGCGAGGTCATCGCCGCGCTGATTGCCGCGCGCATGGAGGTGCTCGCCAACGATAACCAGTCGATCGATGCCGACAGCGCGGCTCTGGGCGCCAAGTGCCCGTCTCTGTTCAGCGACAACGAGCGCAGGCACTTCAAGGGGCGCGAGCTCATCAAGAAGGCCATCAACGCGCCGTCCGAGGACGCCCGCGTCGCGCTGCTGAGCGAGTCCCTCGAGGAGCTGCGCGACGTGAGCCGCATCAACGTCGCCGAGATCTGCCAGAGCTACCAGGCCGCGCGCTACCCCGAGGGCGTCGTCGAGCTCGCGCTGTCGCACGCCCGCTCGCTGGACCCGCACGGCGTCGCAGGGCCGGCGGCGCAGACCCCGGAGGGCAGGGAGCTCTACCAGGCCAAGAAGGACTGCTACGAGGCTGTGCTTGCGCTGTTCACCAACTACGCGAGGAACGTGCCCGTCGTGTCGATCGGGCAGCTCGGCGCGGTGCCGTCGGCCGAGGAGACCAAGGAGAAGCTGTTCGACCTGATCCGGCTGTCGCTGAGGTTCGCCGACAAGTGCTGGCACTTTGAGCTCTACGCGTGGATGCTCTCCAACGCGATGCACAGCGACCTGCTCGAGCTCAACACGCAGTACGTCGCCGAGTTCCTCTCGCTGCCCGAGCACGCCGACAACCTCCTCTGGCGCTGGTACGAGCAGCACAGCGACTTCCAGCGCGCCGCCAACTGCCTGCTCAACACCGCGGAGAACAGCCTGGTACCAATTGAGATTGCCTTCACCCGCAACGCTCACGCCCCCGCCAGAAGTGCACGCTGGACGACAAGATCATGCTGCTGTCGAGGGCCAAGGCCGTGCTGGCGCGCATCGACGAGCGTGTCGACCCGAGCGTCGTACAGCTGACGCAGAGGATCGAGAACCGCCTCGACGTCGCCATCGTGCAGCTCCGCGTGTTCAACGCCATCAAGACGGCCTCGGAGCCCGCGGTCGAGCCGGTGCGCGACCGCCTCAACAGCGTGCTCGTGGACCTGCAGGAGCTCTACAGGATCTGCAGGGACCTGCGCCTGAACGAGTGCCTCATCGCCGTGATGTCGTGCGCCCGCTTCTCCGACTACAACCACATCTGCGCCGTCTGGAACGCCGTCATCGACAAGGAGCTCGCGGAGAACTCGGCGGCCCTGGCCAGCGTCCAGACGAAGCTGCTGTGCCTCGGCAAGGAGTACGCCGGCAACTCGACCATCTTCCCGCTGAGTACGTAGCCGAGCCAGCCCTCGCAGCAGCTCACCCTCGCGCCTCGCGCGTAACCACAGAGCACCTCGTCAACTACCTCGAGAAGATCAACCAGCGGGTCAACACCGGCGGGGACGTGCTGTCTCTGCAGTGGGTCGCGGAGACGATGCAGGAGGCGGGCGTGGCCATGTCGGCGCTGTGGAGCGAGTACTGGTCGCTGGCGCTGAGCAGCGAGGACTCGTGGGAGTTCCGCTCGCACGTGCTGCGCGTGCTGATCTGGATCGCGCGCTCGTGGGCCGACAGGTGGTCGCAGGCGCAGGACCCCACCGAGCTCAGGATGCTCAGGGGCGCGCTCAACAACCTCCGAGAGATGACCACGAAGCTGCAGTCCAGCAGGGCCCCCGGCGCCGCGGAGATCGTCAGGTACTACCAACAACTCAGCTCTATGGCCATTACGGTTTTTACTGACGTTCCTCTTCCCCCGTCCGTTTCCCCACAGCCAAATGTTGGAGGTCAACGAGACGCTCAAGCAGCTGTGATGAGAGTGTCGGCGCAATACGTCCAACAAGGCCGCCGATACGGTTTACCGCGCAGTTTTTAAAAATCAAATTCAAACAAATCACCAAACACAGAGCCCAGTCCCTCAACTGGCTTATGATTGAACCTCAGAATCGCAATATTATCAAATACTATCACCCATTTAGCAGGAGCAAATGGGCGTCAGTGTGTCGACAGTGGTTTGTGACCGGAGACGCACCACCTCCAGATCTTCTTCCTGTGCCTGAAACAGAATCAGATTTCAAAATCTGGTATGCAATTGAAATGATGCCTTCATTCTGGTTTATGTCTCTGTCAATCTTGCAAAGCGTGAACCGTGTTCCCCCCCCCCCCCCGAGTGTGACGACTCACACGCCTCTGATCTTCGTTTATGAATCAACAGATTTTTTCGCCTGTCGGTCCACAAATATCAGCGCCCGCACCCAACCCGTTACGATGGCGACCGCAGCACCAGCAGCCGTATGGTGCGCACCGCCCCGCCCCCAGCATCGCCGGGGAAACTCCGTGGCCCAGTGGTGGTCTCCCCTAGCACGCCCGCTGGGGCCTGCGGGGGGCCGACGACGAGACAGCGAGGCCCCCAGCACCTCACCTCCACCTCAGCCCCCGATGCCCAACACCAACGCAACCGCACACGCGCGCAGGACGCCGCTGCAGCGCGACTACGAAGCAGAGGCCGCCAACGCATCGACGTTCAAGCCCGTCAGCACGCACCCCCTGGCACCGTACGGCATGCCCACACCGGCACAGCACAGCGTCGCAGAGCCCACACCAGCACACAGCACAGCACCAACACATCACCAGCACTGTCACAAGCACAGCCACCAGCACAGCATCAGCGCGTCACCAGCACTGTCGCAAGTACAGCCACCAGCACTGTCACAAGCACAGCACCAACACAGCCACAAGCACAGCCACAAGCAGAGCTCCAACACAGCACCAACACAGCCACAGCAGCAGGCGCACACCAGATACTCACACGTGGCCCTGCGGCGTTGCCGGGCGCCTCCTCTCCCACCACCTCCAGGGCGGCGACCCCGGTCAGCACGCCCCTGGAGGCGCCGCTGGCCGCGCAGGAGCAGGGTAGGAGCACCTCGCCGCTGGACCCCCTGTCGCCAGCCCCCCAGCAGCGCCAGCAGCAGCAGCAGCAGCAGCAGGTGGACAACCCCCTCATGGCGGACGCGGCCGTGCGCGCCCCCGCGGTGTCCCCCCTGGTGGCCGCCCAGCAGAGCAGCCAGAGCGGTACGAGCCTCTCCCGCCTCCTCCCTATGGCAGGCAGCGCCCCCGAGGCTCAGGGCTCAGGGCGCTGGGGGCTGGGGGGGCTGGGGGCAGAGGCGAGCGAGCCCGAGTTCATACCGTGGTCGGCGGTCAAGGCGACGATACTGCACGAGTACACGACAGACCAGCAGATCGGCATCACCGTGAGCTTCCTGGCGGCGCCGGCGGGCGGGGCGGGGGCGGGGCAGGAGCGGACGGCGGCTGCCAAGCTGGAGGAGCTGGAGCAGACGGCAGAGGTGGAGCAGCGGCAGACGCTGAGCCTGACGCAGAAGGAGTACATCAAGCACATCGACGGCATGCACGCGGACATGCACGCGGCGTGGGAGGGCGAGGACCGCGTCAAGACGCTCAAGATCGCGATACAGTGCGCCAAGATGCTCAGCGACACGAGCGTGCCCGCGTTCTACCCCAGCAAGTTCGTGCTCGTCTCGGAGATACTCGACACGTTCGGCAACCTCGTCTACGACCGCATCAAGCAGCGCCGCACGGTCCTGCACCCCGCCAGCGGCAAGCCCCTGCCCGAGTGCGACATCCCGCAGCAGGTCCGCGACCTCGCGACAGAGACGTGCAGGAACTGGTTCTACAAGATCGCCTCGATCCGCGAGCTGATGCCGCGGCTCATCACCGAGATGGCCATCCTGCGCTGCTACCAGTTCATCGCGCCGCCGGGCGCCCAGCCGCCGTTCGCGGACATCGTCGCGAGGCTCTCGCAGCAGGTCCGCGGCATCGCGGACCCGCTCGTCAACGTCTACGTGCAGGCGTACCTCGTGCGCAAGGCCCGCGACGTGCTGCCGCTCGAGAAGGGCTACCTGCTCGCGCTGCTCTCCGACACGCTCGAGGAGCACAAGCTCGCGGGGCCCGAGAAGCTCGCGGCGGTGCAGAGCGCGCTGGGGCTCTCGCCCTACGACCACATGCGGCTGTTCGGGCCCGCGCTCGACTGGCTGATGCACTGCCTCTCGTACAAGGCCGACGCGGCGACGCTCGCGTCGGCGCTGGACCTCTACCGCGCCAGCAGCCGCAACGCGCGCGTGCTGAACCACATGGTCTCGTCGCTGCCGCCGTCGTTCGTCGCGGCCAACGCGCAGCTCATCACGCAGCTGATCCGCGAGTCTGACGCGGCCGTCTTCCCGCAGCACCAGCTCTACCGCACGCTCGGCGTCAACCTGACGCTCAGCGCCCCGCCGCCCGGCAGCGAGCTGGTCATCCTCAACGACGTCTGGAAGGTCGTGACCAAGTTCGAGGACCCCGAGCAGTACATGTGCGTCGCCGAGGTCTTTATCGAGTACACCCTCAAGCACTGCTCCGTAGGCCCACTCTCCCCTTCTATCTCTCTCATTCTCTCATTCACTTCGTTACCACTACAACGCCAGGCCCGCGAGGTCAACATACTGCTGGGGGACATGGTGGGCCACGTGAGCAAGTGCGCCGACGCGCCCAAGATACAGGGCATGCTGCTGTCGAGCGTCGAGAAGATCCTCGTGGAGTACGGGGAGGACTTCCCCAAGATCTTCGCGCTGGACAAGTTCATCAAGGTCGTCGACCTCTTCGCCGGGCAGTCGGCCGTCGCGCTGGCCAAGAGCCTGCTCGAGGCCCTGGCGCGCAACAGGTCCGGGACCACCACGGACCCCGTCATCATCAGCACGCTCTTCAACGTCAGCACGACGCTGCACGACACGGTCAACGCGCTCAGCCTCCAGGACGAGGTCAGGCAGATCTCGCGCCTCATCTCCAACTTCGTCTCCCAGGCCCGCGCCCCCTCTCGGCCCTCGGCCCCCTCCCCTCCCCTGCAATGGGTTCTGACGCGCGCTTGGGGTGGCAGATCGACTACGGCAAGGACGTGGAGAAGCAGCTCAACTTCTACGTCGAGTGCAGGCAGTGCTTCGCGAACCTCGACTCGGTCAAGCAGCAGCTGGTGCACTGCGTGGCCAACCTCGCGATGAGGACGCTGATCCTCATCAAGGGCAAGCACAACCGCAAGACGGCCCCCTTCATCCGCGTGCGCGCGCAGCCCCAATGCGACAGACAGCACACCAGCGCTCCTCCTCCGCCCCCTGCCCCCCCGCCCTGCACTCACCCCCCAGACCCCCTCCCCGCCCACAGGCGTGCATCGCGTTCTGCTACATCACCATCCCCACGATGGACGAGGTGTTCCCGCGCCTGAGCCTGTACCTGCTGTCGGCAGAGGTCGCGCTGCTGAACCAGTCGATCCCCCAGGCAGACTCGCTGCTGCGCGGGGCCATCACGCTGGTCCAGGAGGTGCCCACGCTCTGCTCGCAGGACAGGGCCACCGAGGACCAGCTGGCCGGCTTCGTCGCGGCCTTCTGCTCGGCGCTGCTGGCCGCCCCGGGGCACCCCGACCACGGGGCCCTCTACCTGTTGCAGGGGCTCCTCAAGGTCCTCAAGGACTACCCCTGGATCCGCGGCAGCACCGCCCGCGGCCAGATCTACCTCAGCGTCCTCGCGCTGCTGGCGGCCAGCGCGCAGCAGCGCTTCGCGTACCACTACCGCGGCGTCGACGCCAACGACGCGCTGTACCGCGGCGACGCCGACTACGCCGCACAGCTCGCCAGGCTCGTCGCCGACGTGGTCGCGGCGCTCGACGAGGCGGCGGCGGCGCTCAGGGCGGAGCCCGACTGCGCGACGGCGCTCGCGAGGCTCGCGGTGGACACGCTCAACGTCGCCGCGGGGATGTTCAAGGTCACCCCCCAGGTCGCCACGGCGCTGTACGCCCTGGCCTCTGCGGCGAGGCAGCAGGCGGCGTCCAACGCGCCGCTGTCGGCGTACCTGGCGAGCACCCTCGCGTGGCTCAGGAAGAGGCCCGGGTCGCTGGAGCGCGAGCTCGCAAACAAGCTCTCTGCCTGAGGGTGAAATTGGGCATGTCTTGGCACTCCGGTTCTTCCGGAGGAAATGGAACTCAGTTGTTTGCTCAGATTCCCTTATGGGCGGCGTCTGCAGTCACCAATAACTCCAGGTGAATGATGAAGCAACTGACTCCGGGAGTGAAGGGCTGGGCGATGAAGCCGTTTGGCTATGAATTATTCTTGCAGACCTTTCTCACCCTCAGTTGAGCCACTGGCGTGCATGATCCTCGCCCGACTGCATCTGCAGGACGATCGAGATACACAGATTCCTCCATAAAGGTAAAAGATGTACTTCAGTCGAGAGGCGGTGCTCAACTGTGATGAGTATGGTGATGTTCACTGCAAAAATGGGCTATACCTACTGTGCCTGGCTGACCGATTGCCAGGTGGCTGTCTTGCGACCAGTGTGGGGCGAGTTCACTTGCGTGACGGACTTTGGTACTGCCCGTGGGGCTGCGGGGTTGGTGCTTACTGGGCCTGGCTGTCACTGCTCAGCCAGGTGGCTCATTACCAACGTAATACTGCTTCGCCACCTCCCCCACAGCCTCACGATAAAATACGCTACATACCTGCTCTCAGATATCAGTCGGTATTGGTCTGCCAAGAGCAATTATGGGCCACACCCCTCACTCAGTGAGCACTTTGAACTTGTACAGTGTATTATCTTGCCAAATTCCTCGTTTCTGGATGTGGATTCATCATCTGCGGCCCGCACCACAGCGTAGTCAATCAGCAGGGTTGTGGACGACCTCAATGAGCATGGGCTGCGCGGGTCTCGAACCTGAAGTGCTCGACCTTGAAGAGGGTGCCATAGTAGCACTTGAACTGTCGCTCGCACTGCGGGGCCGTGCTCTTTAGGTTCTCCTGAGCTTCAGGGCTTAGCGAAATGGGGCGTAAGTCGTCTGTGCAAGGGGAAGCCGCACTTGTTTTCGAGGCAGTAGGCAGCATGAGGGGGCCTCGAGGCCACAATGCAGATTACACAGTACTCTGAGAGCGAGAATACCCTTAGGTTAAGGCGCACATACTACTGCTCGCACAGCCTTCGACCCGCGTTCCTTGGTCTCAGGAATTAGCACACCTTCGCTTTCATCGGCCCTCTTAGTCGTCACCAGGGTACCCGCTTGGCGCGACCACCAATGCCTCATCGCGCTCGCCTGCGTGCTCCTTGAGACGGCAGATAACCGGACTGCTATGAGGGCAGACCACATGCAGAGCAGAAGCCGAACGGCTGCAGAGGGGAGCCTGCCAGAAGTGCGACCAGCTCGAGAGGGCACCTGCGCGATGGCGGTTGCGCCGCCGAGACCACGACGACGGCTCCGCGTCTGCGCGACAGGGACCTGAGGCTTCTCCGAGAGCAGGAAGATCGCATGCATTGATGACCGCGCGTGTGGGAGGCGCCGGCGGCGGGGCGGGCGGACGTGAGAGGCTCGCAGAGGAAAAAGGAAAACAAATCGTGGAAAACCAAGTCAAAGAGGCGAGAGGGGCAGCACTCTCTCCGCGCAACTCGCGGACAGCCTCTGACGGGAGCCGCGCTACTGCTCCTGCTCCGCCCGGCGCCCCTGGGGCCTGGAGAGGGCTGCGACGCCGCGCGGCCAACGATGGAGTCAAAACAAAAGGGGTCTTGGAGAAAAAGCAGGGCGAGCGAGGACCCACGCAGAAGCTGAGGACGCCGAGCCTCTCGAGGGCCGGCAGGCAGTGGAGGCGATGGCCTCACGCGGCTCGAGCACGTGCGCATGGTGGGACATTGCTCCTCGAGGGTGCGCGGTGCCGCGGGGTCGAGAAACAAGATGCAATACGACGGATTTATTTCTCAAACAGCAAAGAACCGAACGAAGCGCCGGGGATTCGTCCAGGGGTCAACCAACCAACCAAAGGGAATCCTCCCACCGTTAGGAAGCGGGCTCGTAGGACGTAAGAACCGTCACTTGCGGTCGGCGTGTCGGATTCAGCTCACGGCATGGCAATCTTTCAAAGATATTATTCGGAAGCAATTGCAGCCAATGGGTTTTCTTCGTCAATAGAGCACTGTTGGTCAGCTCGCCTTTGCCGCTCTGACCCGTGCCTGCAGCGAGCTGCCACGTGGACAGCTTCACTTGTGGGGCAGCTCAGGTAGCTTCAGCTCCTCGTTGGCCGCGGCTTTTGTGCTGCCGTCTCAGCTTGCTGTTCGAAGTCATCCGCGCCACCGCTGCCGTCGCCGTGAGTCCAGCGGTGCTGCTGTCCGGCGCCGGTGGTCCGTCCTTCCTTGCTGTCTTGCGCGCAGCTGCCGGCGCTGCCACGGCCGCACTCTCGGNCCGGTGGTCCGTCCTTCCTTGCTGTCTTGCGCGCAGCTGCCGGCGCTGCCACGGCCGCACTCTCGGCGGCTGCCACGCGCTGCTCCAGCGCACGCGTCCTGGCAGCGAGGTCGCTGCTGGACCCGGACCTGTCGGACAGAATCGGCAGCTTGACGTAGTTGCCGCCGCTGTTTCCCTTGTCCTGCTGCCGCTTAGATGCCGGAGGATATCCGCCTGTGTGCTCCAGCGGCGTGACCTTCTGCTCCAACGCTCGTAGGCGCTCCTCGAGAGCTGCTTGCTGCTGCGGCTGCTGTACCTGTGACCCCTTGGCCCGAGTGTTGTCCACAATGCTATCGTCGTCGTCGTCTGCGACCATTTCTTGCCCCTGCGGATGGCGGGAGCGTGGCCCTGCGTCGTAGGTAGCTCGCGGTCTCGCTGCTCGCCGTCGCCCTATGTTCGCTGCCCCAGCGTCGCGACGACGACCTCGCTGGCCTCGCTCGTCTTCTCGGCCCCGGGCTCGGGCGACAGTGTGACCGTCAGCGTGAGCCCCTTGCACGTTGCCGAGCCCTCGCCCGCCGGCCTGTACAGCAGCGCGAGCACCACGACGCCCTGCGTGGTCGCCAGCATGTCGGCGGGCACCCAGGCCTCGACACTGGCGTGCTTGTCCTGCGTGGGTCGCACGCGGCCCAGCAGCAGTATATGCCGGGTCGCTGGAGCGCGAGCATGCAAACAAGCTCTCTACCTGAGGGGCACCGCAGGCCAGTCTGCCAGACGAATGCGTGAGCCATGAAGACAGGGGCAGGCGGCACAGGAGTCAAATGGAAACCAGGATATTATCTGCGGCTTATCTACCGTGACGTTGCACACTGTGGGGGACTTCACTAGGTTTTTCAACCCCCTCACGCCAACCGGCGAGTCCCCCGTGGCTCGATGTCCACCACCGCTCACCAGAAACTCGCGCGCCTCGAGTCCCTTGCAGCCCAGTGGGCGCAGTCAAAGGAGGCGCGGCCCGTCGATATCGACGAGCTGTGGCCTCTGGTGGGCTACACCAGGAAGGACAACGCCCTCCGCAAGCTCAAGCTGAACTTCAAGGGTGAGCGCTCGACAGTACCGCAACACCCACTTAGCCTCGACTGTATAGAGGGCGTCGACTGGACCTGCTTGCGTGGGGGATCCATGGGGAAAAACTGGAACAGGCGTGATCTCTACAGCCTCACTCTGGAGGCGGCCATCGAGTGGTGTGCCATGGCTCCGGGCAGGAGAAAAGGCAAAACAGTAATCGGCATCCTGCGTAGCAGGCAGCCCCAGCAGCCCCGGCATGCTCAGCAGCCCAAGCAACCCAAGCATCCCCATCACGCTCAGCATCCCCAGCAGCCACAGCCTCTTCAGCAGGCCCAACAACGCCTGCAAGCTGAGCAGGCCCAGCAAGCCCAACAGGCCGAGCAGGTCCAGCAGGCCCAACAGGTCGAGCAGGTCCAGCAGGCCCAACAGGTCGAGCAGGTCGAGCAGGCCCAGCAGGCTCAACAGGTCCAACAGGTCCAACAACGGCTGCAGCCACAGGAACCTTGGGAAGGTGTTCCAAGAAGTGCAATACTGATCGAGGAGACCGTGAAACACCTGGCCAAGAAGGCAGATATTGCAGCCAAGAAGAGGGAGATTCTGATGATGGAAAGAGAGCACGACGAGACCTTCCTTTCCTTGTTGGCCAAGATGGGTGTCGACGACCAAGAGAGGAGATTGATAGAGGACATCATCAACAAAGCCGTTGATCAGTAGGTGTGCATCCCAATCAATAGTGACATCTCTCGGCAAGCGGTTTGTTGGATTGTCACTTGTGTGGCAGTGCTGGCAGCTTTAGCTCCTCGTTGCCCGCTGCCTTGTGCTGTTGCCTCAGCTTACTGTTCGAAGTCATGCGCGCCACCGCCGCTGCCGTCGCCGTGAGGCCCGCGCTGTTGCCGTCCGGCGCCGACGGCCCGTCCTTTCTCGCTGTCTTGCGCGCTGCTGCTGGCGCTGCTACCACGGCGCTCTCCGCAGCTGCTACGCGCTGTTCCAGCGCCCGCGTCCTGGTTGCGAGGTCGCTGCTGGACCCGGACCTATCGGACAGCATCGGCAGCTTCACGTCGCTGCCCTTGTCCGGCTGTTGCTGCCTCTTGGCTGCTGTCGGCGACCCTGCAGCGTGCTCCAGCGCCGTCATCTTCTGTTCCAGCGCCCGTAGGCGCTCCTCGAGTGCTGCCTGTTGTTGCTGTTGTTGCTGCTGCTGTTGCCCCTGTGGCCCCTTGGCCCGAGCGTTGTCCACGATGCTGTCCTCCTCGTCGTCTGCGTACCACTTCTTGCCCCTGCGGATTGCTGGAGCGTGGCCCTGCGTCGTTGCGTTCGCGGTCTCGCGCTGCTCGCCGTCGCCCTCTGTCCGCTGCCCCAGCGTCGCGACGACGACCTCGCTGGCCTCGCTCGTCTTCTCGGCCCCGGGCTCGGGCGACAGTGTGACCGTCAGCGTGAGCCCCTTGCACGTTGCCGAGCCCTCGCCCGCCGGCCTGTACAGCAGCGCGAGCACCACGACGCTCTGCGTGGTCGCCAGCACGTCGGCGGGCACCCAGGCCTCGACGCTGGCGTGCTTGTCCTGCGTCGGCCGCACGCGGCCCAGCAGCAGCATGTGCCGCGCGACCACGTCCGCGGCGCTGTGCTCGTACAGGACGACCTTCTCGAGGGCCCCGCTGCCGTCGTCGCGCTCGCGCACGTCGTACTGGTCCGCCGGCAGGTACCCCAGCACCAGCGTGACCTCGTCCGCGGCCACGTCGGTCGCCGACGCCGTCTGCTGCATCACCGTCGCCACGACGAGCCCCGAGCAGCTCAGCCGCAGCGCCAGCACCGTCGCGGGGTCGCAGGGCACCGCGGACGAGTAGATGCGCGCCGCACGCAGGGCAGCGGAGCCCTCGGACGCCGGCGACTGCGAGCAGCGCTCGAACGAGCAGATGTCGATCGACGTGAAGAACCGCAGGAAGTCGGTCTCGAACTCGATGAAGAAGGTGCCGTCGTCGCAGCGCTGCTGGGAGTCTGCGGGCAGCCCGGCCTGCTCGCGGAGCTTGGGCGTCCAGGACTTGGTGTCGTAGTCGGACCAGCAGCCCTTCCACTCGTCGTCGCCGTAGGGGTTCAGCAGGCGCACGAGGTGGTACCTGCGCGCCAGGCACACGCAGCCCAGCACCGTGTACGCGTGGCCGCTGATCAGCCCCACCTCCGCCGCGCGCTTCTCGGCGCCGCCGTCGATGCTGCACGTCAGCAGGTGCGTCATGTGCCCCGGGTTGCTCAGCATCGCCGACACGCGGGACCACAGCGTCCCGCGCGCCCGCTCGACGCGCATCTCCCACGAGTCGAGAGCCAGAGAGGCCGAGGTGCCGGCCGTCAGGCACTCCTTGGCGTAGCGCTCGACGCCGCCGTCGATGGCCTCGTAGCAGCCGTGCAGCTTGGCAAAGGCCTTCTCGATGAGAGACACGTACCACACGTCGCGCTGGCGCGTCCACGCGTAGATCGGCTGCACGCGGGGCTCCGTGTCGCCCTTGCGCTTGGTGGACCCGCAGGGGACGCAGTCGTCCAGCGTCACGAAGACGGCGCGGCCGCAGTCGTTGTGCAGGCGCAGCGAGTGTATGCCCAGAGCGCCGGCGTCGGGCACGTTGTCGAACGCGTAGAAGATCTGCGTGCGCACGAACGCGGGGTCGCCGACGACGAGCGCGGCGACGGTGGCGAGCAGGTAGCACGTGCCGATGCCGCCCTGCTCGATGTCGTGGAACTCCATTGTCTCGCCATACAATTCCACCAGCCCTTGCGCTCGTGTATGCGCTGCCACTGCTCGGGCGCCTGAATGTCCCGCGGGTGGCTCTTCCCGGGGTTCCGCCAAACGCTCTGGTCGCTCGGCGCGAAGTCGGGGTCCGTGAACGCCTTGCCCTGCGTGGCCCGCGCGGTCTCTGCGAGCCTGGCGACCTGCCACCTGCACACGGCGTCGCACGCGGCCACCGACGCGAAGCCCACGCGCATGAGCTCTCTGCACGGAAGGCCCAGCGACAGGAGCTGCTGCACGACCGAGGGCATCTCCGAGTCCAGCGCGTACTCGACGGCCGAGCGGCCCTCGCTGTTGGAGCGTGCGGCCGCCGCGAGGAGCTGCTTAGGCTCGGAGGCCATCGCGTTGAGCAACAGCAGCGCCGCGTCGGCGTGGCCCCAACGGCACGCGTAGTGCAGCGGCGTGTTGCCTAGGAAGTCGTCAGCAACAACTCCGGAGGGCCCGCAGACCGTCAGCGCCTGCCGGACGACCGCGAGGTCTCCTCCCCTTGCCGCGATGTGCAACTCAGACGTCTGGACCGCCAGGGCCCCCTTTCCGAGAGACAACGCAGCCCCCGAGGCACCAGAACAACCGAGCAGCGCGGTGATGGCCTGCCACGCGGGCTCTGGCCTCGCGGGCGGCTTCTTGCGGTCGAACTCGGCGAGCAGGACGATAAGCAGGGCAGCCTCGAGCGAGCGAACAGTCTCCGCGGGAACTCCAGTGGGCGTCCGGGACGCAGCATCGGCTCCGTGTCGCAACAGAAGCGCGACGGAGGTCCACGTGCGGCACCTGCTGAGAGGCGTGTAGCCCTGCGGATCGCGGGCGTTGATGAGCAGCGGGCGCCCGAGCACCAGCGCGAGGGCCTCGTCCCCCGCGTCTCCCGCGCACGCGAGGTGCAGCGGTGTCAGCCCGTCCGCGTACGCACGCGAAGCGTCCGCCCCGGCCTTGCACAGCTCCGCAACTGCCGCCCACATGGCCCTGCTGACGCAGTGCGCCAGAGTGCTGCGCTTGGGGTAGGGCTCCGAGGGTGTGGCGTCCGGACGGGCGCCGGACTGCAGCAGCGAGACCACGACATCCTCCGGGGCGTCCTCGCGCATGTGCACAGCGCAGAAGAGCGCCATTTGTCCGCTGCGGGCTGCGGGAGCGTTCGGATCGGCCTTTGCGGCGAGAAGAGCGCGCAGAACGTCCCAGTGCCCCGCCTGCGCGCTCGTCACGAGGCAAGGCTTGCCGTCCGGCGCAGTCTCGTTGGGATCCGCACTGCTCTGCAGCAGCAGCTCCACGGCCTTTGTGGCTCCCACTGTTACAGCGTACAGCAGCGGAGACATGCCCGTGGAGTCCTTGTCGCCCTTGGGGCTCAGCCCAGCGTCGAGCAGCGCCTTGACCACCTCGGGCACCGCGTGCTCCGCGGCGACTGACAGAGCTGTTCTGCCCGACGCCGTTTTGGCGCCCACCTCTGCTCTGGCCTGCACGAGAACGCGCACGCACTCAGCGCTGCCGCCCGCCGCTGCGCTGTGCAGCGGAGTGGAGCCGTCGCGGGCTGCCAGCCCGGCAGGCGCTCCGGCGGCCAGCAGCATTGCAGCTATTTCCGAAGAGCCAGCGAGGCAGGCGTCGTGCAGCGGAGTGGATCCCGTGTCTTTCGTCGCGAGCTTGGCGCTGGCCTTGCTGCGGAGCAGCAGTGCTACAACGTCCTTGCGCGCGGCCCTGCACGCACAGTGTAGCGCTGTGGTTCCGCTCTTGTCGGTGGAGTTGGGGGCGACGCCCTTGGAGAGGAAGTGCGCGACGAGGTCCGCCAGCCCGAGCTGCGCGGCGATGCGCATGCCCTGTGCGGGGTCACCGCTCTTGCCACGCAGCGCCTCGGCAACCCTTCGCGTCGTCTCCGCGTCGAACTCGAGCGCCTCGACAGCAGCACCCTCGGCACCGGCGCTCATCATCTCGTCGATGGTGCGCTCCAGCAGCAGCGCGGCGCACTGCTCGTGGCCCGCTGCCTGTGCCACGTGCATCGGCAGCTTGCGGGTTTCTGAGGCCGCGAGGCATTTGGCCCCGTGCTCCAGCAGCGCGGTGACGATCTTGACGTGGCCCACGCGTGCTGCCGCGTGCAACGCAGTCTCCCTGTGCTCGTCCACACTGTCGACGGGCGCCCCCTTGGCCATTAGTGCCTGCGCAGCTTGCAGGAGCCCAGCAGACACCGCAACGTGGAGGGGAGTCGTAGGGGACCCACTGCGTGCGGTGGGCTTGGCTCCCGCCTCGAGCAGGGCCAGAGCGACCTCCTCGGCGCGTGCAGACCTGCGCAGAGCAGCCACCAGCGGTACGAGTCCCGAGTTGTCGGCAATCTCGGGGTCGGCGCCCGCGCGCATGAGGTCCGCGACGCCGTTGCCCGAGCCTGAACACGCGAGCAGCAGTGCGGTGCTTCCATCTTCGTCGGCTACGTTGAGGTCGCCCGTGTGCTCGGCGACCGCCGAGACAAGCGCCTGCGAGCCGGCAACGCACGCGCAGTGCAGCGGCAGACGCCCCTTCGCCCCCTTCTTGTTGCAGTCCGCCCCGTTGCTCATCAGCAAGGCGGCAACCGCGGCCGCGCGCTCGGCGGACTCTGACGCGCACGCGGCATGCAGTGGGGAGTCGCCGCTCCTGTCGGCAACTGACACGGAGGCACCGTTGCCGAGGAGCATCTTTGCCGCAGCTTCGTCCGCTATGGCAGCGGCGGTGTGCAGCGCAGTTCGGCCGTCGGTCCCTGGAGCGTTGACGCGGGCACCGGCCTCGACGAGAACCGCTGCACACTCGTGCTGACCCGCGGCCACTGCAGTATGAAGAGCGTTGTGACCGTTGCCGTCGAACGCCTCGTGGGACCCGCCGGCCTTGAGCAGCTCGCGCAACCTCTTTGCCGAGTGCGCTGAGGCAACGTGCACGGGCGTGCGGCCGTTGCGGTCCTGCGCTGTGATGGGGGCCTTGTGGCGCAGCGCAGCAGCGAGAAGCTCCTGAGCGGTGTCGCCGTCCTCCTCGGCGGCCGCGTGGAGCAGCGACCGACGCTCGGAGCCGTGGAAAGCGGACCACTCAAAATCGGTGGCGGCTTCGAGGTCTTTGACGGCTCCGCTCCAGTGGAAACCATGCACGTCGCGAGACAGCAGAGCAATCCTGTAGACAGTACTACGGCAGGGCTGACCGTACTGCTGGCGGCGCCGTGCGGCCTCGTCGGGGGCGTTGAGCTCGGCGATGTCCTCTGGGCGCACAAAGTGGTCGACAACGCGCAGAGCGAGCCGCAGGTCCTCGCGCGTGCACCCCAGAGCCCTGTCGCACAGCATCGCCCATGCGCTGCGCCTCACCGGTGGTCTCTCCTTTTCCAGGACTCCAATGGAGATAAGGTAGTCCACAAACCTCGTCTGGGAGGAAGAGCGACACATGTGAGGTAGTGCACAGGTTTCTGAAGCGCACTTTGCTGTCCTTGAGAAGCGCCTTGAGGAGGAGGTCGCGGGTTGTGAGCTCTGAGCGCAGTTTGGGACAATCGGCCGCGCGCACAAGCGCGACGAGCTCCTGGTCCGAGGCAACAGGGACCAGAACCTCCACGAGTGCAGCGAAGACCCCGTAGAGGTCCTTTTTGGCCAGCTCGGGAACAATCGCGGTTGTGATGTCGCTGAGCAGGTCCCGGAGCGCATTAGGCGCCCCCTGGACCTTGTCGAGGAGCATCGCGTTCTCGAAGACACGAGGCGGGGTGCGCTTGTCTCCCGAGAGCTCGAGAAGCGCCCAGGGCCTACGGTGCAGCACGAGCGCCTCGACGACGACATTCCAGGAGACCCGGCAGTGCGCGCAGTCGTCGACGCGGGATAAGAAGTCGCGCACGGCCTTGGCGCAGAAGGCGTCCGACTGCTTCTCTGCGCACGTGCACACATACGTGGACCACTCGTCGGGCTTCTTCTCCCACGCGACGGCGCCGTCGAGAACAGCGCTGGCTCCCTCGCCGGCTCCATGGCGAGCAGCGATGGCAGCGTATGTGAGGCCCATCGAGCGTTTGGCCATCTGGTCCTTCCACCACGCGGCGCCCTCGCCTAGACTCGCAGTTGCTGCCCACTCGTCCTCGGGTACGTTCTTCGCGGTGCTGACGGCGTGCAGCAGAGCGCCCCAGGGCTCGGCGATCGCTTTGGCCTTCTCGGAGTCCGCTAGTGTCGAAGCGAGGACCGCACGGCACTGCTTCAGGAACGGAACGACCGAGTCGCGGGCGACGGCCTCGCTGTCGTGCGGATACTCGAGGATCTGGTGCATGAGTCTGTCTGCTTCCTCGCCCGCACACCGGAGCACCTCGAGGGCCGCCCACACGCGGTGCGTGAGCACAAATTCCCACAGGACCTTGGGGATCTCTGCGCGGCTGAAGACATCGCCGTGGGCGCCCTCTGCGGCTACGCGCGTCGCACAGAAGTCGCGGATGGCACGTGCGCAAAAGGAGTCGGACTGCTTGCGCGCGCAGACGAGGGCATACGGTACGAACTCTTGGCACCAGTCCTTGTACCACGGTACTGGCGGCAGCGCATCAGCAACAGAGCTGGCGTCGGCGTCGAGCTCAGCGGCGAGCAGAGCGCAGTGGCGCTCGAGCCCATGCTTGGCGATCTGCGTGCGCCACCACGAGGTACCCATACCCACATTGTAGGCCTCCCGGCATTGCTGAGGGGTCAACCAGCGGCGCAGCGGAGCCAACATGGCGCCCCATGACTCGGCAACGTCCTGTGGCGTCGTGGCGTCGCTCTTGAGGTCGCCGCCCAGGACATCGCGACACGCGCAAACGTAAGACCAGAGGTCCGCAGAGGTGCGGTCCTTCTGATCCTTTGACTGCCGCAGCGCCGCCTCGACGAGACCGCTGGCATACACAGGGCCGCACTGGCGTGTCGCCTCGAAGACCGCGCGCACACGATGCTTGCGCATGAGACCGAGGATCATCGCGTAGTGCTCCTCTGAGACCATAGCGGATCCCCAGAGGTTGTTGGTGCCCGCCGGAAGCCTCGCCCGTGCTTCGACACAGAACCCGCGGATGGCCGCTGCGCAGAAGCTGTCGGGCTTGCTCTCGGTGATCCTGTAGAATGCGTGCTTCCACACCTTGTCGCACTTCGCGTACCACGCGACTCCAGTCCACAGCGGCTCTATCGGAGCCCAGGCCTCGTCTGGCGCCGCCTTCGTGCAGCCCACCGCGTGATGCACCGCGTCTTCGGCGCACGCAGCGAACTGGGGTTTCTCACGGGACTTGTCGAGCAGCGCTGCAAGTATCCGGACAGAGGACCAGTGGCTGCTGCGAATAGCGCGAGAGAGGGCCAGGCAGCTCTTGCCATCACCGCCCCAGACCCTCTCTGGTTCGCAGTCTGCCAGAGGCCCTGCCATGTGATCCGCCCCGGCGTCCACCAGTGCTTGCACTGCCGCCGCGCGGTCCTCGCCCCCGGGGTTCCACACGACGTGCGACAGAAGTGTGGCGCGCCTGCCAGTGTCCGCGAGTGCCCGAGATGCCTTCGCCAGCGCAGTGTTGGATGCCAGTGCGGAGACGACGGCAGCAACGTTGCCAGCCAGAGCATCCTGCGCGACAGAATCGGGTATCTGAACGAACTCCTTCGAGTCGGCTCGGTGGATACGGATAGAGGAGTCGCAGGCGCCGCTGTACGACGTCGTGACGCCGTTGCGCTCTGCGGACGGGTAGGTTCGCTGCCCGGGGAGGCCGTCCTCTACGAGGAACTCGCCGCCTTCGGGCCCCACTGCCCCGCAGTGCAGCGCGGCGCTGCAGAGGTTGGATCCCTTGGCGTACAGGTCGCTGCCGTAGACGTAGCCCCCGCTACAACCTCCGCGCTGCCCCTTGCAGAAGTACTTGTTGTCCCCCCGTGGCCCGCACTGCTGCTGTGGCACTGCTGGCGCGACCACTGCTGGCGCTGCTGCTGCTGCTGGAGCTGCTGCTGGGGCGGAGGCCTGTGGGTCCGAGACGGGAAGGACCATGATGGAGCCCGAGTAGGGACCATAGGAGCCCGAGGTGACCCCGTTGCTTGCGCTGCCTGGGTAGGCGGGCAGGCCCGGAAGGCCCTCGTTGACGGTGAAGTCGCCACCATCGGGGCCTATGGCTCCGCAATGCAGGGCGGCTGCGCAGCGGTTGGAGTCGCTCGTGTAGATGTTTGTGCCCCAGAGCGACCCTCCGCTGCAGCCGTGTGCTCGGCCCTTGCAGTGGTGTCTGCCGCCCCCGAGGGCGCAGCAATCAGTCGGAGCTGCCCGCGCTTGTGGGGCAGCCGCCTCGGGTGGCGCCGCGCTGCCGGCGGGAACGATTGGAGCCCTGCATACATCTGTGTAGCCTCCACCACTACGGATCGAGAAAATCAGTGGAAATCAATTGATTATTAAAGGGTTGAATCTTGTGTCCAGATTCAATCGAATCCCCCACCGAGGGAATGTTACCAAAACAAGAGAAAAGAGCAATGGCCGCCCCGTGGTGGCCGCGAGGATCTGTGTGCACCTCATGTAGCGGGCCTCCACGTGGCCCGCGCATCCGCTGATGGTGGCAGAGCCGTGCGTGTCGTCGGCCCACGTGCCGTAGCACGAGTAGGTGTAGGGCCCGTAGTTGGACGTGGCGTCGCCCGGGCTGCGGTACAGCGCCACCCAGTCGGAGCTGCCGCGCGCCACCGAGCGCAGCGACCAGCGCACGAGCACGGTGGCGCCGTCGCCCTGCAGCTCGGCCGTCAGAGCGTTGTCGGCGTTGTTGCCCGTCATCTCTCCCCACGTTCTATTTTTGGGGTTCCTGAGAATATCTCCAAAGGAAAGACTGCAGGCGTCACGATTCCGCCGAGGGAGCGCTGTGGAATCGGGTGCATGCATATCATGAGATTACTAAGGGCCAGAGACCGAGTGATTGGTGTTGCGGATTAAGTATAAGCTCGGTGCGTGTGCAACACGTAGGGTTGTCATCCAGAGGTCAGTCGTGATTCTGTCTCTTTCTCGTCGTGCCCGAGCTCCTCTGCTGTCATTGAGAAGGGCTTCTCTCGCAAAACGGCAGCCACCTCGCGTCTCGTTTGCCGGAGGCGCCATTCCTGCACGTCGCGGACGAACTGCTTATTCACCGCAGCGAGCGCGTCCGACCTCGTCAGCGAGTACGGCGCTTGCCCGAGCAGCCTGACGACGCCTACGTGCAGCTCTTTGACAGCCCACCACAGCGCCCTGTTCTTGTTCGCACGCGCGTCCTCCTGCCCCAGACTCCACGGCGCCTTCCCCAGCGCCACCACTATATCCAGCCACCCGTATTTGCACGCATTGAACAACGCCTCGTTCCCTGCGGCCCTCGCGTCTTCCTGGCCGAGCCCGAGTCTTGCCAGAGTGGCCAGCACTGCCGCATTGCCGCTCCTGCACGCCGCCCGCAGCACCTTGTTGTTGTCCTCCCTCGCGTCCTCTGGCCCCATAGAGTACGGTGGCTCCGTAAGCACTTGCAGTGTCCGCTCGTTGGGTCCCGCGAGAGTCATCGCCTTGATTGCCTGCGCCTCCGCGTGTCCGAGACAGAACGGGGGCTCCGACAGCACCTTCAGTGCCTCTGCGTCGCCACTTGCGCACACCTTGCGCAGAATGGCGTTGTCCGACGCCCGCGCATCGCTCGCGCCCAGACAGAACGGGGGCTGCGCCAGCAACCGAACTCCCGCCATGTTCTTGCTGCCAAACGCCACCTTGAGGGCCTCGCAACTCCGGGCCCTCGCATCCTCTGCCCCAAGGCAGTACGGTGGCTCTGCCAATGCACGCACCACCTCGAGGCCGCTCTGCCCCACTCCCAGAGCATGGCACAGCGCCTCGTTCTCGTCAGCCCTGGCGTCCCCTGGTCCGAACAGGCTCAGCGGTGGTCTCCCTGCCATACGAATGAGCTCTGCGTCGCACATGCGGACGGCATGCTTGAACAGCGTGCAGGCGTCGATGTCTCCTCGGCCCAGCGAATACGGGGTTTCTACCAGAACTCTGGCGACGTCGATATGTCTGTTCTTGATAGCCTCAGTCAGAACCCGGAGTTCTTGTGCCTCCTGCTGACCGAGCGAGGCAGGGGCCTTGGCCAGCGCCCGAACGACATCTGGGTGGTTGTTCTTGCATGCCCAATTGAGTGCTTCCTTCTTGCTCTCGGGTGTATCCTTGGAGCCCAGCAGGAAGGGCGGCTGCATCAGCATCTCGAGTGCCCCCAACTGCCCCTTGAAGCACAAGAAGGACAGCAGCGACTTAGGCTTCAGAGACAGCCTCACGTGTCTCCTCCCGCGGAACACCCACCGCCAGCGCTCCGTCTGCTCCGCCACGTACAGGACCGCGTCGTGACAACTGTCGACATCGCCAGGTCCCACGCAGAACGGCGGCTGCATCAGGCGACGCATGACACCCACGCTGCCAGACGCCGCCGCGGCAACGAACGACGCCACCGAGTCCTCGTGGTCGACACCGAACGAGGCGTCGCTCAGCAGTCCAACGATTGCCTCGTTTCCTGCCCGTGCTGCCGCGATGAGAGCATCTCCCGCATCGACTGGCGACACGCAGCGCGCGTCCAGCGAGAACGGCGGCGACGTCAGAGCCCTGAACGCCTCCGGTGTGCCCTTGAGGGCCTCGATGAGCAGGTCGTGGGCAAAGGGGAAGGGGCGGATGGCGTCCCAGCCCTCGAACTGCCCCAGGTAGTCGACGCATCCCCTGTCGCCCGCAGTGCAGGCGCAGCGGAGGGCTCTGCGCAGCAGGTACGACGACGGCACGCCAGCAAAGTACGGGGCCGAGGTCAGGACGCGCAGGCACTGGACGCCCCCCTTGGTGATGGCCGTCTGGAGAGCCGACTCGGTGACGCTGCCGTGCGCCAGAGACAGCGGGGGGCCCGACAGCAGCTGGAGCACGGCGGGGTCGCCAGACGACGCGGCACGCTCGATCAGGTGGTCGGCGTAGACGGACCGCGACTGCTCCCACTTGGCGGGGTCGAAGAGGCGCGGGCCCAGCAGCGCGGCGATGGTGCAGGGCATCGAGTGGCGGCAGACCTCGTGCAGCGCCTCGACGGCGGTCGGCTGGTGCTCCCCGGCCGCGCGGACCCCGAGGCCAGCCGCGTCCAGCACGCGCAGCACGTCCTCGCGTCTGTCGTCGGCGGCGACCTTGCGGCACAGCGGGTCCAGGTACTGGCCCCCCCGCGTAGCGTCCAATTAAGTTGGAATCCCCGCGAAGCATCAAATTAAGTTGGAATCGCGATTAATCTGAATATATCGTGGGAGTCAGTTGAGTCTGCGCTCACGTCGGTCCACAGCGTTGCGAGCTCCGGCGTCCGCGAAACGATGCGCCGGCGCCCGGACACGAGGGCGGACATCGTGGCGGCGTCGCCCGCGAGGCACGAGGACGCGAAGAGGTCGAGGGCGGCGACGCGGGTGCCTGCGGCGGACCCCAGGCGGTGCGTGCAGGCCGAGCCCAGCAGCGCCGCACTGCTCGCCCACAGGCGCACGGCGTCGCAGGGCGCCAGGCACGGCACGACGTGGCCGCGGAGCAGCCACGCGGTCTCCAGCGCCCCCGCGCCCGCGGGGGAGTCGAGAGGGCCCGTGCGCTGCCGCTTGAGCTGCTGCTCCATTGCCGGTTTTTAATATTATTAACCCCTTTTCTTCAACTAACCAGGCGATATTAGTGGCCAAGATTCTCGCCGCGCAAATCCTGGATCCGCGGTCCAATTGATTTGCTCTTTCACAAGTGGTTGCGCCAACGTCGAGTCTGTTAGAGTTACGGTGTGCACGGTGGGGGTGCTGTGGTGTTGATAAAGTCCCGTTGTCGCCACCGCGCACGTGGGGGGGGGCTGGGCGGCAGGTGTGCTGCTGCCGCGTGGCCTTAGGTGGCCGGGGCTGTGGACGACCGCATCGAGCCCTGCCGCACCGTTGGCGAGTCTCGCGAGTGCATCAGCAGCGGCATCTCGACCACGGCGCGCGTCTCCACGTGCGCGGGCAGCACCGAGGGCGACATGCGGACGACGGGGTCGCCGTCCTCGTCCTTCTCCTTGTCGTCGGCCCTGCGCCCCAGCTCCACGTCGCCCGTCTGCTCCTCCGCCATCGCCCGGTCCAGCGCTCTCTTTGTTACTGCGCACAGCAGCAAAGCTCTCAGTGGGGGGTGGGGGGGGAGTCCTCCACAGCGACGGGCTGCAGAGCACGTACCATAGGCGATGATGGCGATGGCCACGACGGTGACGGTGGCGATGGCGGCGAGTCCGAGGATCTTGTTGAGTTTGCTGCCGCCTGCAGGGGGTGGAATTTCAGTGCCCCCTTGCGTGCAACTTAACTGCAGCGGTGTGGGGGGCGCACTGGTGTCGTCAGCCCAGATGTCCTTGAGGTCCTTCATCAGCGTCCCCAGGTAGCAGTAGGCCACCGTAGCTGGTCGCGCGCGCGGGGGGGTCGGACCGTCAGTGTATGGTGTGGCTCCGGAAATTGCTCATCAGGAGGAGAAGGGAAACAGCGAAGGGCGAGTGTGCCCTTGGGGCTTGGGGGGCGCGGGTGACTCACGGATGAAGAGGCCCAGCACAGAGGCGACGGCGTAGACGCCAAAGGGCACGTTCGTGGCGCCCAGCGCGTAGCAGCAGATGGCAAAGGGCACGACGGGCGCCAGGCGCAGCAGGAAGACGATGAGGAAGCCCTGCGACGAGACGGCCCTGTCGAGGGCGCGCAGCATGGGGCTCTCGCGCATGCGCCTGGCCGCCCACTCGCGCATCAGCGTGCGGCCCAGCACAAACGCCGCCAGCGCCCCCAGCGAGATGCCCACCACGCTCACCGCGCTCCCCAGCCATATCTCGTAGATGAACCCCGCTGCCAGGTTCAGCGGCGTCGCTGGCAGCACTGCAGCGGGGCGCCCGCCAGTCAGCAAAAAAAAATAAGCCGGCGGCGGGTTAAATTTCCCGCTGCTGCACTTTAACTGCGTTGGGAGAGCGAAGCGCGCAAGGGCCGGAGAGATGAGGGAAAAACCGGAAAGAGACGGGGAAGGACGCACTGAGGAGCACGGTGAGGACGTAGCAGAGGACAAAGAGCGTGGAGCCCGTGTACCAGGGCGCGTCGGTGACATAGGAGAACATGGCGTAGAGCCAGAGCTGCACGGGGGACGAGGGCACGAAGCTCAGCACGACGGCCGCGCAGATCAGCGCCACCAGGACGGCGCCCGCAGCGGTCTTCCACCGGCCGTCGGCGCACATCGTGCGGCGCATCCTGTCGAGCCCCCCCATCGAGGGCGCCGCTCAGCAGGACCCGAAGTTGTGCACTGGAAGATATTTGTTCCGAGATATCAGAACCCCACACTCAGCACTCTGTGTGGGGCCGGCATTAATGAACGCAGCCAGGTTCAAATTCCAGTTTTATGCGCCGCATCCCCCCGCGGTGGAGCCACCAGCGCGTTCAAGCACCGCATCTTGAGACGCAACCGCCGGTAAAGAGCATCTCCTCGAAACTGCACGTTTCGGAAGAACGAGAAAATGCAACGGACCAAGTCAAAATTCTATTGACATGCTTGCCGTCGGTCGGTCTCCGCCGCCGCGGAGGGGTTCCGTGCTCTCCGCACGGGGCTTGTCGGGGCCGCTGGCGGTTAGCTGCTGGAGACGAGCGACCAGAGAGCAGCAACCACCAGCACGGGATCGATCAGTGCTGCCACCACCGCGGAGCCATTTTTCTTCGACTCCGATTCGGGGTGTTGCGACGACTGCACGTCAGGCACGCCAGGCAGAGGAGGCGGCACTGCAGCCAGCACAGCCACCTCTGCCTGCAGTGCTGTACGCGCAGCCTCAAAGCCATTCCAGGACGCACCCGCGAAGGGGAACAAGAACACAGTGCCAGAGGCAGCAGGGGACCTGACCCACTGCTGGCCACGCCCAACGACAGGCGACGAGATGGCGGTCTCCAGCGCGTACGTGTTCACGCCGTCGGGGCCCACAACGATGTGCGTCCCGATATACCACATCCCAACGCCAGTATTGGTTGAGACATCCAGCGAGCCAGACCCTACTTGCCAGAAGGACGTGTACGGTGCCGGAGGAACGCGGACGTTGCTTGCCGGGGAGCCCCCGACCTTGGAGACGAAGCCGAACCGAGCTGTTGTCAGGGAGACTGAGCGGTTGTCGTTCCTCGAGTTCTGCATCGACAGGACACGCAGTGCCACCCACGCCTGCTTCCCCGTCCCATCCGGTGGCAGCGTCGCACGCACAACGACCTCTATCCCCTCTGCCCGGTACTGAAGGCCCACGTCGATGTCGCACGCCCCCGTGCTCGCCCGCCTCACCCCCACAACTCGCGCCTTTGTCGGAACAAACCCCTGCGTGCTCGCCCCGTCCTTCAGCCACAGCGCTGCCGTCAGGTTCCCCAGCGCCACGCCCTTGTACGCCAGAGACACCGCGATCTCCCCCTTTGGCCCCGAGAACATCGCTGACAGTCCTCGCGACGCCGCGGCCAACGGAGCCGACTCGTTCGCGACAGCGATCTCTGGCCTGTCCTCGTCCAGCACAGCGCTGTGCACCGGGTTGATCCACCTGTCCAGGGGCCCGTGTGCGTGCCGCCTGCACGCCTGGGGGTTGAGCTTGGAACAGCTCGCCACAAGCTCGCTCCACTCGTTGTCGTTCACGTCCACCAGCCCGTAGTTCGAGTCCTCGGGGAACGTGCTCGAGATGCCCAGCGCCGGCTCGTCGATGAACATGAAGTAGCTGTCTCCCACAATGAACGGCAGCCCCATGAACACAGACCGCAGGAACATGAAGCACCGTGATTTGAGTGTCTGGTTCGTCACTCGCATCCCCGCGCCGTGCGCCGACGGCAGGCCAGCGTCCAGGGCAGGGAACGACCACTCGGTGATCATGAGAGGCTTGGACCCGCTGCTGTTGTACCACGTCGTGAGCTGGTTGATCACCGTGTCGGGGACACCGAAGAGCGGGTCGATGGTGGGGTAAAAGTTGAATGTGACCACGTCGCAGTACTTCCCCGCTATATCCATAACGTCTGGGGCGCGCCCTGGCCAGCGAGTGCAGAAGTACATGTGATTTGGGTCAGCAGCCTTGAGAGCCCTCGAGATGGGTCCGAAGTAGTTTTCTGCCACGAGGCGCACGAACTGCCTGAATACAATAGCTCAGTGTTTGTAACACAGAAATGAAGGATTGGAACCTTGTGACTTCGATCCCAACATCTGTGAGAGGAGTTGAGGACGTGTTATGTGCCAGCAGCTCCGCGACGGAGCGGATCGTGACGTTCCAGTGCGTTTTCATAGCATCCAGAAGGCTTCCAGGAAACTGCTGCTGCAGGAACGACACCCACCGCAGCTTTGCTGAGTGCTCCGCGGGCAGCGACCACACCTGGTTGAACATACACCACGTCTTGTAGCAGTGCTGCTCTACTCGGCCCCACCACTCGAGCTCGTTGTCCACAAAATGACCGATGATCCACGGGTCATCCTTTGAGTCGATGGACTGTCCGAACATCAAGAACAGGAATTCCTCCCACTGTGGGTCGAAAACATTCGGGAATCCCGTCCACGTAGTCTTGGGAGCAATGCTGCTGTAGTACTGAGTGAACTGCCCGGTACTATGCCAAACAAGAAATGGAAGACCCTTGTACTCGAGGCTCGAACTGTGTCCCGTGGCAATTGAGTTGAAGCCCCATCTATTCAGACGCTTGATCTGTGCATCGCTCCACGCACTCTCGTTCCCATACTTCTTCTCCGCGCTGTTGTGATACGGCGTAGTGTTTAGCGCCTCGCAATAGTGCGCGTTGTAGTTGACGTGGTCCGTTGTCACGGCATAGAACGGGCTTCCCTGGGGGTCCACCATCCACCATTTGTCACCCACCTTGGTCGTCCGGAAGAACCCTGTTGCTGGCAGCTGGTCCCATCCGTCCACAGAGCAGCCGGCCATTGGGGGTGTGTAGGGAGGGATGTCTCTGGAGAATGACGATGGCTGCGACCATCTGGACACCACAGAGTCCCAGCTGGCGTGCAGTGCCCCGATCGACAGCGCCGTCCTTCCCATCACCACTGCATTGCTCTGTACGGCTTGGGATGAGTGCGAGACTGTGAATCTTCCGAGGGAATGAAGGCGCACCGAGAGGTTTGTGATGTTGAAGGTGATCTTAACGTTTGTGCTGGTGGCGTTGGAGATGCGGGCCCGCACAAGCACGGAGCCCGTCTGAGGAAGCAGCTGCATTGCCATGGTGTAGTACACTCCGAACTCCCATTTCCACCCCGGCTGTATCCACGACTCGACCATCTTTCCGTGCTTGCCTGAATGGTAGATCAGACGCTCTCTGTGTGTGGCCCCGAAGACAAACCTTGTGCAAGCCACACTGCATTTGCGTACTCGCCGAGCTCCACGAAGTGCTCGTGGGTGATGGGCTTCTCCACCAGCTGCAGGGCCCAGTAGTTCTTGGAGTCGGCCATGATGGCTATCCCGGCAACCCCCCACGCGGTCCCAGCTGCTGATGGAGCACGCCGCAGCACCCTAACGCGCGCAGACGTCGAGCAGTCGAGGGCCACGTGCGCTTTGATGTGGCGAGCCAAGGCGCGGTCGCCAGAGGGGTTGTCGTACACGTACTGGCTATTGATGACGCGCCACCCCTGATTGCCCGAAATCGCTGAGAAAACGGCGCAAAAATGCCCAAGGTGCAGAAGGGGACCCCTTGCCCTTGCGGTGCCGTGGCTCGCATAAAAAGTCATCGGATGGGCGACTGGCACGGGCGCGAGTGATGGGGAGCGCCGCACCATGGTGGGGGGAAGCCAGTTGGGGCCTCCGATGCTGTTGTTGGGGTAGGAGCCGAAGTCGTCAGTGACCTGCACAGCGCTGCACGGTGCAGGGGCCAGTGCGATCGCCGACAGCAATCCGACGCATACGCACCACCCCGCCACGGGCTTGATCCTGCTTGCCGAGTGCATCCAGAGACGAGATCGGGAGACTGCAACCGCTCAGGATGAACTGTTTTGTGTCTGAGGGGACGAGAATCGAACGTATCTAACAACGGTAACAACCAACGGTCAGACTACAGAGAAAAGCCAAGGACATGAGCACGCATATTCCGGCACCAGTACTTGGAGCAACACCCTTGAGGAAACGCGCAGCGCAACCATTGAGATATTTGTGGAAATAGTTGTTTAGTCGCAGATACACCGACAACTCAGCGTTCAAATTAGTTCTTACATTTGCAGTGCACATGTGGTCAGCACGCAAAGAGTAACGGTCTGCAGAGGAAAGAGGCACCGTGCACGGGACGGTGTTGAGGAGACAATGGGACTGTACGACTGCGAGGATGCGCTCGCCGGATGGTGCCCTGAGAATGATGCAGAGGAGGAGCAGAGCGACGTGGGTGGATGCCACTCAGAGGACTGTGACAGCTCTGGGTCATTGGGCATTGGCGGAGGTACGATAGCTGGGACAGCTGCTTCTGCCTGGAGTGAAATACGAGCGGCCTCGAACCCCTCCCACGGCACGTTCGTGAAAGGGAATAGAAAAGCAGTCTCAGAGGCTTGTGAAACCCTAGACCACTTATGGCCGCATGGCACAATAGGGGAGTTGGTCTCCTCTGCGGCATAGATATTGCCATCTTCCGAATCTGCCACCATGTGGGTACCGATATACCACATTCCCACGCCAACGCCGGTGGATTCGTCCGCAGTACCTGCTCCCATTTGCCAGTAGTAGGTATATGGCACCTGAACGGGGCTGCTCCCTGGCCCGATTTCAGAAACGAAGATAAACTTGGCAGCAGCGAGGGAGACTGAGCGGTTGTCGTTCCTCGAGTTCTGCATCGACAGGACACGCAGTGCCACCCACGCCTGCTTCCCCGTCCCATCCGGTGGCAGCGTCGCACGCACAACGACCTCTATCCCCTCTGCCCGGTACTGAAGGCCCACGTCGATGTCGCACGCCCCCGTGCTCGCCCGCCTCACCCCCACAACTCGCGCCTTTGTCGGAACAAACCCCTGCGTGCTCGCCCCGTCCTTCAGCCACAGCGCTGCCGTCAGGTTCCCCAGCGCCACGCCCTTGTACGCCAGAGACACCGCGATCTCCCCCTTTGGCCCCGAGAACATCGCTGACAGTCCTCGCGACGCCGCGGCCAACGGAGCCGACTCGTTCGCGACAGCGATCTCTGGCCTGTCCTCGTCCAGCACAGCGCTGTGCACCGGGTTGATCCACCTGTCCAGGGGCCCGTGTGCGTGCCGCCTGCACGCCTGGGGGTTGAGCTTGGAACAGCTCGCCACAAGCTCGCTCCACTCGTTGTCGTTCACGTCCACCAGCCCGTAGTTCGAGTCCTCGGGGAACGTGCTCGAGATGCCCAGCGCCGGCTCGTCGATGAACATGAAGTAGCTGTCTCCCACAATGAACGGCAGCCCCATGAACACAGACCGCAGGAACATGAAGCACCGTGATTTGAGTGTCTGGTTCGTCACTCGCATCCCCGCGCCGTGCGCCGACGGCAGGCCAGCGTCCAGGGCAGGGAACGACCACTCGGTGATCATGAGAGGCTTGGACCCGCTGCTGTTGTACCACGTCGTGAGCTGGTTGATCACCGTGTCGGGGACACCGAAGAGCGGGTCGATGGTGGGGTAAAAGTTGAATGTGACCACGTCGCAGTACTTGCCTGCTATGTCAAGCACGCCAGGAGCTGCCCCTGGCCAGCGAGTACAGAAGTACATGTGATTTGGGTCAGCAGCCTTGAGAGCCCTCGAGATGGGTCCGAAGTAGTTTTCTGCCACGAGACGCACGAATTGTCTGTGTTCGAATTGGTAGTCAAATTCGGTTCGATAAAATGGAATTTCGGGTGCGAACCTTGTGACCTCGACGCCCAAGTCTGATAACGGAATTGAAGGTACAGTGTGTGCGAGTAGGTCATCGACGGAATGGATCGTGACGTTCCAGTGCGTCTTCATTGCATCCAGCAGGTATCCAGGGAATTGAGCCTGCAGGAACGAAACCCACCGCCGTTTTGCCGAGTGCTCTGCGGGCAGCGACCACACCTGGTTGAACATGCACCATTCTCTGTAGCAGTTCTGTTCTATGCGGCCCCACCACTCGAGCTCGTTGTCCACAAAATGACCGATGATCCACGGATCGTCCTTTAGGTCGAACAGCTCGGCAAAACGAACCACAAGGAACTCTTCCCATCTAGAATCAAAGACATTCGGGAATCCTGTCCACGTTGTAGACGGAGAAATGGCGCTAAACAGAACAGTGAAGTCGCCTGTGCTCTGCCAGGAAATCCAGGGAAGCCCCTTGTACTCGAGGCTCGAACTGTGTCCAGCAGCAAGAGAGTTGAAGCCCCATTTGTTCAGACGCTTGATCTGTGCATCGCTCCACGCACTCTCGCTCCCATACTTCTTCTCCGCGCTGTTGTGATACGGAGTCGTGTTCAACGCCTCGCAGAAGTGCTCGTTGTAGTTGACGTGGTCCGTTGTCACGGCATAGAACGGGCTTCCCTGGGGGTCCACCATCCACCATTTGTCACCCACCTTGGTCGTCCGGAAGAACCCTGTTGCTGGCAGCTGGTCCCATCCGTCCACAGAGCAGCCGGCCATTGGGGGTGTGTATGGAGGGATGTCTCTGGAGAATGACGATGGCTGCGACCAACTGGACACCACAGAGTCCCAGCTGGCATGCAGCAGTCCGATCGACAGTGCCGTCCTTCCCATCACCACTGCGTTGCTCTGTACAGCTCGGGCTGAGTACGATAGTGCGTATAAACTGAGGGAATGAAGGCGTACCGAGAGGTTGGTGATGTTGAAGGTGATCTTAACGTGAGTGCTTGTGGCGTTGGAGATGCGGGCCCGCACAAGCACGGATCCCGTCTGAGGGAGCAGCTGCATTGTCATGGTGTAGTACACGCCGAACTCCCATTGCCATCCCGGCTCAATCCACGACTCGACCATCTCCCCGTGACGTGCTGTGCGTGATCGTGAATGGTGCGAAAAACGAACAGGAAAGGCGTGCTCTCGGCCTGCCACACCCCTTCGGCGGCCTCGCTCAGCTCCACGAAGTGGGTGTGGGTGACCGGCTGCTCGACCATCTGCAACGCCCAGTAGTTGCTCGCGTCTGCCACGAGAGCGATCCCTGCGACGCCCCACCCGACGGGTGCGCCCGGAGCACGCCGCAGCACTCGCACTCGAGTAGTGGCCGAGCTGTCGCGGGCCACCCGCGCAGCCACGTGCCGGACCAGAGCGCGGTCGCCGGCAGGGTTCGTGTACGTGTACTCGCCGTCAATAACGCGCCACCCCTGCCCGGAAAAACGAACTGAAGATTACTGTTGGCCGATGTGAGGGAATCGGGAACGCTACCATTGAAGGAGGGAGCCAGTTAGGACAGCCGATGCTGTTGTTAGTGTACGAACTGAAGTCGTCTGCCACCTGCACGGCGCCACAGCTGCACAGCGCCAGCGCCACCACGGCCACGGCCACCGCCGAGCCCTGCCACCTGCCCCGGCCTGCTGTGCTCATGACGCGCGCGTTTCCGGTGGACCAACTGACCACTGAGATCCAAAAGAGAAATATCAGCACAAGAAATATCAGGGGAAATTGGCACTGAATGGAAAAGGCGGTACAACAACGGGGCCCTTTGCTGGTTCATTGGCATGCTCTTAAGGCTGCCAGCGCAAATCCTCCCCAGCTCAAGCTCCCCGATCCCGTGCCAAGACTCAAAAGGGAAACAATTCAAGGCGTGCGTTTGCGTGCAATTGCGGTGGCTCCAAGGCGTTGTTGGCACCGCTTCACCAATGCAACGTGTAGTCCTGCGTCGCGTGAGCCGCCCCCTGCACCTCCTGCTGCTGCTGCTGCTGCTGCTGCTGCACCGCCGCGGCTGCGTCGTGCTGCGCCCCGAGGCCGCCCAGCGCCCCGAGCGTCATCTGATCCGCCTGCGGGGCTCCCGTGTAGTACCGCTGCACGTGCTGCATCACCGGATAGGCCTGCTGCTGCTGCGGCTGCTGCGGCTGCTGTGGCTGCGGTTGTTGCTGCTGTGTGCGCTGCGCGGGCAGTGCGACGCGGGGCTGCGAGGCGAAGATGCCCTGGAACGCCTGCTGCTGCTGCTGTTGCTGCTGCTGGACGCTGTCCTGCCGGGCCACTGCCTGCTGCTGCTGGCTCAGCTGCTGCTGTATCGAGTTGAACTGCATGACGATGCTCTGCGCGAGGTGGCCGAGCTCCTCCTCGCGCCTGCGGGTGATCGCGAGCTCCTCGCGGAAGCTCATCAGCAGCTTCTGCGTCTCGTTGTTCTGGAAGTGCAGCTTCGCCAGTTCCAGGAAGACGCTTGCAACGGAGCCTTCCTTGACGTCCGGCGGCGGGGCGTCCGCAGGCGGCATCTGCGGCATCTGGGGAATCTGCAGCTGCGGGATCTGCTGCATCTGCTGGATTTGCTGTATCTGCGCCTGCTCGGGAAATATCTGTATCCGCCCCACCTGGGCGGCGCGCTGCTGCTGCAGTTGCAGCTGCTGCATCTGCACTGCCTGCTGCTGCTGCTGCTGTATCTGCTGCTGCTGCCGCATAGCAGGCGACTGCTGCTGCGGTTGTTGCTGCTGCTGCTGCTGGAGCTGCTGCTCGTCGTCGTCGTCGGACTCGCGCGGCAGCCCCAGCGCCCCGAGCATCAGGTTGTGCGGCGGGAACTCCTCGTTGGACCGCGGGGCCTTTCGCCGGCGCTGTATGCCGCGCAGCAGCTCGGGGTGGTCCTGGCGGAAGCAGTCGTGCGCAAACGCCTCGCCATGGCGCGACTCGATCTTGTGGAACCCGTAGTTGTTGAGCTGCCTGTTGGGCGTCCCGTGAGAATGAATGCGAGTGGGCCGAGAGCATTTGGAAAACAAAGACAAAGAGACAGCAGCCCAGCCAGCCGGTGTTGCATCCATTTTACATCCGCCACGGGGGTGTTCGCCTGGGAAAGGGGCAGAACGGAACGTTCGTACCGAACGAAGCTGGGGAAGTTCGAGTGCTTGAAGAACCTCGGAAGGATCTGGAGAACGGCGCAGGAGAAGAAAGAGGCGAATTGAGCGCCGATACTAAATAATGCAATGTGGCCGCATTTTCGCGAACGCGAGCGCACGCGCGCCCCCCGCGCTCGCGTGGGCGTGAGGAAGGGGGGGCGCTGCCGGGATTCTCCCCCATACCTTGGCGCTGAACTCCACGGTGTTCCCTGCAACCCGAGAAAAAACCCGCCGACGGCGTGAGCGTGTGTGTGGGGGGCTGCAAAACGAGAATGCTGCTTGGCGGGGCGAGGGCGCGCGCCGAGGCGGAGAGGGGGCCGGCGAGCGCACAGACGACGAAGGCGGTGTTCTGGTGCTCGGACGACCACGCGACGAGCGCCGCGTTCTCGGGGTCGTTGACTATCTCGAACAGCTTCCTGACAAACGTCGCCACCGCCCTCGACTTCCTCAGCTTCGCCGCCACCGTCAGCGCCGACGCCTGCGCGTCCTCCCCCTCGCTGCTGCGCCCGCCCAGCGGCGTGTGCTGCTGCTGCGGTGCCGCCGCCGCCGCCGCTGCTGCTGCCGCTGCTGCCGAAGACGCGTCGGGGTCCGCCTTGAGATCGACGGCGGCGCCGCGCGGGGCGGCCGACGGGAGCGCGGCGGGGGACGGGAGGGCGGACTCGGCCGAGCCCATGAGGGCCGCCAGGCCTCCTGGCGAGGGCAGCGCGGTCTGTTCGGCCATTTTTGGGTGTGCGAGGAATATGTGGGTTGGGGTACGCGGTGTTGCGCGAGGGGGTGCAAGATATTATGCTGTGGGGGTTTTCAGATAGTTTTCTGCGTGTTTCGCCTGGCTTCTAGTCTTTTCGTTCCTCTTCCGGGCCCGGATGCTGCTCCGGGGGGCGGGCGAAATGGACTGTGGCCAAGCGAGCACAGTCCAGCCAGCCCGGCGGGCCATCGGAGCCATCTCCAACGGAAAAACAGCAGAACGCCCAGAACAAAGACCGATCCGAAGAACATTCTGCCACAAAACACAAAACCCCAAGCCAACAGCCAGCACACCGAGCCAGTCACAAACGGTGGTCATTGTTCTCTTATCGGGTGAGCCGTGCCAACGCATACAGCATTGGCTGGCGTGTCCTAACGAGGGAGGGAAGCAGAAAGCACTCGTCTTGGGGCTCTTAGTAGTACAGAAACGAACACGAAAAAGCGGTAAGTGAATCGGAATACGAAATACATCCTAGGGGGAGAAGCGGAATCGGAATGGATCCTGACGAGAACCCGGCTTCGTCCAATCGGCACTGTAATTCAACTGTGCTGCTGTAGAAAGGAGATGGGGAGGAAAAGGGAGGGGGAAACAAGGGAGAAGCAGAACAGTTTCTCTGGGGGGGAAGGGTTGCGAGCTAATACTGAGGGCAGGGCCGCGAGCACGGTCAGTCTCGTTGCCGGCTGGGGGCAAAGGTGAATCACTGGGGTTTGTCACCTTTGTCGCCTGTAGGCGCGACCGCATCGACGCCCAGACACCGCGGCACCAGCACGTCCAGGACCGACGAGCAAGACGAGCAGGCGGTCTCGTTAAAAACAAAGGCAGATACTGCGCAGAAGGGCAACTGGAGGGGCACTCACCATCCGGCAGCGGGTGGCCGGTCAGCTGGCTCATCTGGCGGAACAACCCCAGCAGCTGCGACTGCAGCTGCACGTTCGTCTGCGCGATTGCAGCGGCGCTGGCGGTGAACGGCGACCCGCACATGGCGCAATTTAGAACCGCCGACGTGGCCGCGGCGTCGGCCCGCGCGCTCTGCGCCGCCTGCATCACCTGCAGGAGCTCTGCCGGCGAGCACATGCACATGTTCCTCGCCATCACCGGCGACCCCAGCCCCGTCGTGCCCATCACCGCCGCGCGGGCATACGCAGCCTCCTGCATCGCCGCTGCCGCTGCCGCCGCCTCCTGCTGCTGTTGCTGTTGCTGTTGCTGCTGCTGCTGCTGCTGCTGATCCTTGGGGGCGGACTCGGAGCGAGGGGTGGGGCCGACCTCGGACCCAGAGCCCCTCTCCATATCCGCGTCCTCGACCCTGCCCGGAGACGTGATGGCGGAGCCCCGGGAGGAGCCGCCGGACGAGAGGACGGGGTCGAGGACCGCGGGCTGCTGCCCGGCCTGCCTGAGCTGCTCCGCGAGGATGTGCGACTGCGCCTCCTGCTCCTCGGCGCGCAGCCTCATGCGCTCGCGGCGCTTGCGCGACAGCTTCGAGCAGAGCTCCACGGGCGCGCTGACGACGACCGTCCCCGCCAGCTGCATCCTCAGCACCACCTTGCCTCCCAGGTGCAGCCTGCCACGGCAATTAGGGCAGCGGCTCTCGACGGAATTTGTGTAACAAAAGACGCAGCAAAGAGGTGATACGCAGTACGGCAAGCGGTGTTGTGTGCACCTGGAGCTCGAGCAGTGCGAGCGGCAGAGGTCGAAGCGGAAGTGCTCGCAGTCGGGGAGGTCGTCTGTGCGGAGCGGGCCGAACGTGGCGCCGCTCGACAGCCCCAGCGTCAGCGGCGACGAGTGGCGCCCGCCAGTCACCGAGCACCGCGAGCACGGCGGCGTCGCTGCGAGGGGGAAGAAAAGGGCAAAACACAGCACAGAAGCCGCCACACGCAATGGAGGCCGACCGAGTCAGAACGTGGCACCATCCCTCAACCGCCAAACCGCCAGATACGCGGTAAAGAAGGTGGGAGGGGGTGGAGTTCCGTGCACTGCAATTTTTGTCTGAAGAGAAAAAAATTTGCGAGCCGTGAAGAGTTGCGCAGGGGGCGGTGGCCTGCGGATGAGGGAGGGAGGGGGGCGCACGGGTTGCCTGGCCCTCGCGACACACCATCGCGGAGCGGCCTGCCTTCCACACGTCCTCGGGCGTCACGTTGCCCGCTGCCCGCCACGCCTTGCCCATGCGGATGGTGACCTGGCGAGAGAACACCAAGGGCACACACAGTAATACGCAGCGGCCGCAGAACGTGCACACACGCAAGAGTCCAAATTAGCCGCAGTGGTGCAGCGGGACGAAAAAGAAGGGTCGCGGCGGATGCCCCCCGACGGGCGGAGACGGGGGATCGGGGGTGGGGGCGGGACCTCGAAGGGGGAGAAGATGAAGACGCGGGAGGACGAGAACTCGAGCACGGGGGGTGCACCGGCGTCCATCGTAATTCACGGCGAGGGCGTTTCTCACAGCTTTTTGAGAGACTTTTATCTCGCTCTTTCACCCTCGATATCTAGCTTTTCGGCCTTATTTCCTCGATTTCTACCCGAGTTTTCTGTGATGTTTAATGAGCTTTTCTGTGTATGTCAATTGACATTCGAAATGCACGGCTCGCTATTTATAGCTCCGACTCGGGCGGTTTCTGCCGCGGTGATGTGTGCCATATCTCTACATTGACATCGGCCAGAAGAAATGGGTGGTGGTGCCATATGTCAGAACAATCACACGGAGTGCCCCCTCCTCCCTCATAATGATCAAGCTCGCCATGAGTTCATAGAACTGCTTCACCATGAAGAAAGACCTGCTGTCAGACAATAACTGACAAGTTCAACTTATGAAATAAGAGCACAAAATGCAACATCTAGATACTAAAAACATATTCTGATTATCTCTTATTCTGTTTCAGAATGGTTTCTTCCTGTCTGAGTTGGGCTATTTGAGGGTAATAGGAATGAGAGTGAGGCTATCTGAAAACTGAAGAGGGGTGCATGCTTTGCTGGATCCTTTGGTGCTTGATGGTAGGATGGTATTAAGGACTGAAAGCAGTTTAAGATTATTAAATAAGAAACCTGCTTAAATAGAATGTATGACAATACTTGACAGAGACATTTTGGTAACTCTTTTCCCTGGAGATCATCATGTACATCAAAGAGCAGTGGGTTTCTCTTGCTGAGGTAGAGTGTAAGGGGCCAAGAGGCCCAAAATTAAGTAAAGTCATTTCCTCTGGTATGGCATCTAGTGCAATCAGGATATAATTGTGACTGCTTTTGCAGCAACAAACAACAACCAATGGGACTACCTTGACACCCAAACTGCCTACTCCACTCTGCACACATACATCATTACGTTTGTAAAGGAACTGGTATATAGAATGTAAAGAAAACTACCTTTTTCTCTGACGAAATTCGGTCTATCTGAGAATATACAATCGGTCCATTTAACATAAATCTTCCCATCCAAAATTGTTGCACCTGGCCCTGCAAGGATCTATCTATCCCTTACTGGAGGCAGAGAATAAAAACAATGAAACTTCTCTTTATGCAATGTTGTATCACTGTCTCACCTCAGCAAAGGCAAGCTGGAATGATCATTGATTATCCACTGTATCCAAGGAGATAATTTCACCAGGAACAGGGAATTATTTAAAATGCAAAGCCCCTTGTGCACACACAAAGAACGGAATGGCTCATAATATTCAGTGTGAACTGGCGGTGTTCATAAAGGATTGCAATGACAAGGTCGTGGACCGGCAGGTCTGTGAGGAGATGGTCACATCTGAGAAGAAGGCTGAGAAGAAGTACAAGAAGAAGGGGTTGGTTATTAAGACCTTCCATGCCCTTGAGACAGATGACTGGGTAAACGTGTTCACCTGCATCCTTAAAGCTGTCATTGCCCCTCGTGGTGCTGCATTCGTGCCTCTTTGCCTGTGCGCACACTCTCCTTTTTAAGCCCCAAATTCACCACATTTGCCAAATTGACCAAACCCTGTGCTCTAATTGCTCAGGCCACTCAGAGACGGTCACCAAGTACTTCTGGGATATCATTGGGTAGAGTTCATTGAGTACATGTCAACACACATTGAGGATGTCATGAACAAGACATGCAAGGGTCTGCAAGGACCACACTCTGAAGTTGGGCCCTCCAAAGTGTGAGTGCACCTCTCCACGCCCCACCCACAACATACTAATGCTGCACACACGGATCTGTGATACCTGCCTGTTTGCACTCCTCAGAAGGATGCTGATATGCATGATCGTTGACCTCATCACTTGTGGAGGGGGTAAAGCACCAGGCCAGGTCAAGGCAGCAGCAAATGACAAGAGACTCAAGGCGTTCCTTGACCTCCTCAAGGAAGAGAGGATGGGTCACTATAAGACAGCTGACGGGAAGAAGAAGTTCCTCATGTGCTACTGCTGGACAGCATTGACTGGTGCGTTTGAGCACCTCAACAAGTCGTACCTTGCCGAGCTCTTCTCCCATTCATTGTTTCACTTCTGAAACACGATTGGTGCCATGTGGCTCTATCTTAACGAGAGCATGGTCATCTTCACTGGTAACTGTTCATGGATTGTGTTCATTGCCAGGAAGCCCAATCCCTATGGCAGGGTCATCTACGTTGTCAGTGGCCTGTCAACGTCAGAACTGGATCTTCAAGGAGCTTGCTTGACCTTAAGTATCTGGACAAGCAGAAGCACATCACAAGTTTCTTGGGGCATCTTGCTAATGCTAGTGAACGGACAAGGAGCAGGAGATGTCCAGGAACTGAGTTCATCAAGCACTGGGCCTGAACAGAGGGATGATGGAAGAGAGGGGCCAGAAGAGGCAGGAAGGGGCAGGAAGGGACAGGGAAGGGATGAGGGGGAAGGGGGACGAAACAATGATCAGTTCTCTTGTAAACAATCAGGACATTGCTGCTGTACATCTGTCATTGCTGTGGGCACTCTGCAACCTCGTGGCACTACTTCAACACAGCCAAACAAATTCCCCGTCCCTGGTGAAATTATCTCCCTGGATACAGTAGTTATCTTTATGTTCTCTCGTACAGACAGTTTGTTGTTGCTCTTCCAAGAAATGTTCGAATTGGGAAGTCTTTGGCACCTACAGGGCTTTAGCTGGCACAGGCCTCGTCTGTAGGCAAAACTCTTCATTTTGTGACACCGTCTGCGAAGATGAGGAATCGCTGTAGCCTGTGAAAAAATACACTCTTTTTCTCTCTCACTAAATTGAACTGTGATCTGGCCCTTTGTCTTTATTTGCTTTATCAGTCAAGTTTCTTTCCCTGAATGGCAAGTGACAGGTTAAACGACTTCGAACTCCGCGCAGATGCCAGAGCCAGGGTCGTCATGAACCCCTCCTCCTCTGGCCTGCCCTTGCGCTCCCGCATCGTCAGGGCCATCTTCGTCAGTGGTGATGCTGATGTGTAGCACGAAGCCTTGTGGACCAGCTTGTTCCTGTGGGACAGGAGGCCTGACTGGGCCCTCTTGAGGTCGGGATGACGCCTTCCAACTGCGATCAGTGACTTAAGTTCTTCTTCTGTCCTCGCTCGTGCAATGGCATTGACCAGCTCGCAGTCGAACACGAGGTGCGTGTAGTGTGCTCTGACGTCGTCCGGAAGTGGTACGTGCAGAGCTGTGAGCATCTGAAGTTTGTCGACATAGGCAATGTCGTTTGCTCTCCGCGATGCTGGGTCTACGATTTTCTTCTTCATCGCTTCTTGGAGCTGAGCCTTAGCCTGGCTGCGTGCCTCTGTCGCTTTCAGGTTGCTGGTGCTGCGAGCCTCAAGGTTCATGATAGAACTCTTCCAAGCAGCACACACCTCCTGGTATTCCTCGTTGTATTTCCTCTGCAGTTCTGCGAGATCGCGAGAGCAATCCGCGAGCTGTTTCTCGATCTGCCCTATGTCGGAGTCCGCAGTTGCCTGGTTGCGGACCAGGACTTGGAGTAGTTCCATGAGGTCCGATTTCTTGGACCTAGCACACTCGATCTCGCGCTGTGTGTAGCAGACAGAAACCTGTGCGACGACTCGGGAGATGAGTGCAGCCTCTGTCTCTGCTTCCTTCCCGTGAAGGGAGTTCTCGGGCAGTAGTGGAGGGCATTCCATAGGAAGATAGCACGTCCTCGTAATCGAGGATAGAAGGCTCTCGTATGGGCCTGGCTGGGACACAGTCAGAGCCTGTGGAATTCCCGCCGTCGTTGCGGCTTCGAGTTGGAAAATGTCGATGAAGCTTTGGGTCCGTGCTTTGGCCTTCTCGAAACGCGACTCCTCCATCTGAATACAGCTCTCGAGCTTTTTAACGACTGTCCGAAGGCGCACGCTAAGTGCATCCCCTATAACTCCGGAGAAAACAGAAAGGCTCTGGCGTGCCACTTCGAGCTCCTTCTGAGCCCCCACTAGCCTCTGCTCCAGGGGTGGAATACGGGCCGACACGCCTGGTATGAGAGAGAGCGCTGTTCGGAGAGCATCCTGTACGGGAACTGTGTGGTCGTGGTCCTGTGCTGCCAGGTGGCGTGCTCGACTGATGTCCCACTCGATCTCCGAGAGCTCGGTGGTGCACTCGGCCTTCTGGGTCTGCAGCTCAGTCGCTGTCTGTTCCATCGTGGCTGATTGCTGTCGGATGAAGTATATGTGGGCCCGGGCATCATTAAGCTCGCGCTTGACATCTAGGTCTCCCTCGCCTGCGGCCTCTGCCTCTGCCTGAAGCCGCCGAAGGGTTGTCGGGCTTGGAACGTAGTAAGGACGAAGGTCGGGTTTGGGCTCAGCGGCTGCCTTTCCGGAGAACACCCTCGGTACGACTTCGAACACGCTCTCTAGACCCGTGATACCTCGGAGCTGAATCTCTCCCCTCGAGTGTATTTCCAGCATGTGCAGCCTCCCGCCCTGCCTCTCCCGCTCCACCTCTTCGAACGTGGACTTGGAGATGAGAACAGACCCTCCCGGTGTCGACGCCGATATCCTCGCGGCCTTGTTGACGACAGGACCGAAGTAGTCCACCTTTTTGACACCTTGCGAGTCGCGGCAAACGACCCGCTCGGCAGGGCCTGTGTTGAGCCCGATTCGTATCTGCAGCGTGGTGTTCGTGGGCCACTGGCAAACAGACAGCCGCTCTTGAGTCTCTGAGCAGCACATCACAGCCTCAAGTGCCGATGAGAAGACTGCCATGAACATCTCTCCGTCGCTCTTGGTCTCGTACCCGGCGTGCTGGACAATACCCTCTCTGATGATCATCGACTGCGCTCTGAGGGCGAGTAGCATTTCCGAGGGGCTGCTCTCCCAGAGGTCCTTCTTGCCGTCCACGTCGGTGAACACTGCCGCAATTGTGAGTACATGTGGCCAAGAGGGACAGCGGACTTATGGTTACGACGCCAGAGGGCGCCTCGTCCGTGTTGTCTCCTGTCGCCTGGTCGATTTCTGCGAGCCGGGCAGCGCGGAACTGAGCCTGGGTGGCCGCCTGCTGCTGGGTGGCCGCAACGATCTCGTCTGTCTTGGCCAACTCCTGACCGAGCTTCTCCGTGTCAGCCCCGATTCGTTCCCCAGCAGCGGTCTTCCTGCGGATCTCTGGTTTACATTGTCAGGCTGAATCAAGTGGAGACAGAGGGCAGCACCTTTCTCGAGGTACCGGTTCTCGGTAAGAAGCTGAGACAGAATGGCGTCTGGTGGGCGGGACATGGACACGGACATGGAGTTGGCGTTGCTGAGGCTCTCGGAGCACTTTGCCACTCTGGCTTCGAGCTCCGCTACGGCGGCCCGCTGCTCCTCGACCGCGGCCTTGACCCTCGCGAGCTTGTCTTCGGCTCTCGACGTGAGCTCTCCCTGTTGCGCCAGCTCCTTCGCGCTCTCGTCCATGAGCGACCGCATCGACTCGTCCGCCTCTGCCTCTGCCCTGTGCACTGCCCGCAGCTTGGCCTCGGTCAACTCGTTCTGCGGCGTTAGCACGCGCTCCTTGTTGGCCAGCTCCTCGGCCTCGGTGGCGGCTCGGCGCATCGACTCGTCCAGCGCGGCGATGTCCGACTGGGCCTTCTCGATGCGGCATTGCGCGTCGATTAGCTCTGTCGTGTACCTGCGGATGACAGCCATGGCCTCGCTGTGGCTGCTTGACCACTGCTTGGGCGTGGAGACCGGCAAGGGCGACGAGGGCGCCGAGAGCATGCCGGCGAGCCCCCCCATCGGGCTGCTGGGCGACCTGCTGACAGATCTGGAGCTGGACAGCGACAGCTTCTCTGGGTGTGACCCAGACCTCCTCAGGTCGGCGAGCCCGCTGCGAGAGGGGCGGTGAGCTCAGCGGCTGTGCGCGATGCGAAGAGGAACTACATGAGCCCCGGCTTGATGGCCGCGATCAGCGACAGCGGCGAGGGCTCCCCGGACCCGGCAGCGACGAACGTCTTGCGGGACGTCGGCGAGGTCACCTGGAGCGGTGCGAGCGTCGCCCTGGGCGACGACAGGCTCGACGACCGCCTGTGCGACGAGTACGGCGGCGGCACAACAGGAGGCGGCAGGCACGGAGGGCTCCCGGTCCTCGGCCTCTCGAAACTGATCTGCGGGACTGTCGGTGAGCCTGGGGGGCTGGCAGGGCGACGGTGTGCACGGTGGGTGAGGCCCGTCCGGGGCTGCAGGGCGACCTGGAGCCCCGCGGGGTCACCGAGGGACGCGGCGCTTGCTGTGCGCGACACAATTTCAGCGGCCGGATTTATCGGGTTCGCGGATTACCTGAGGAGCGCCGATGGTGATCGGGGGGAGTTCGCCTTCAGCCATCTTGAAACGCGGCGTGCGCCCGCGGAACAAAAAACTATGGTCTAAATTTGCACTTTGTGCCGTTCGCTCCGGACCCGAACACAAATCGCGTGATCTGTGCCCCGTGTATCTCTGGAACCCCGCGGGATCCGCCCCCCTCCCTCCCACCCCCGCAGGGGTCACTGGGACCCGGCTGCCGGCGACCACAGCTGCTCGACGAGCGAGTAGAACACAGGGGCCACGACCACGCGCCTGGTGACCACCTCGTCCTCCCTGCTGCGCGCGGCTGCCGCGGGCGCCGTGCCCTCCTCCTCGGGCGCCGCCTCCCTCGCGCCGGCCGCCGCAGGCGAGCGCGTCGCGGGCGACGGCGAGGCCACGCGCGCCCTGTGGGGCTCCTTCCTCGGCAGCACGGTCCGCGGGCCCGACGTCCGCCTGCGCTTGGCCTCCCTGGCGTCCTCGGGGGCCTCGCCAGCGTCCTCGGGGTCCTCGGCCTGCTGTGCGCCCAGGCGGTGGTCTCTCTGCGGGGAGGCCGTCGCCTGGCGGTCGTCGTCCCTGTCGCCGCGGGTCGCAGAGGCCTCGGAGCCCTCGGACGGCGACGACGTGACCCGGGAGGCGATGGGGGCGACGGGGCCGAGGACCGTGGTGCCGGCGCCCGTGCGCGAGAGCTTGGGGATGCGCGAGGCGCGGTCCCGCTTGTCCGCGTTGTCGTACATGAACGAGGGGTCGTCGTCGCAGAGCCGCGCCACCAGCCCCGGCCGCTCCGGCACCTGCGCAAAGAGCATGTCCCCGCCCCTGCTGGCAGAGTTGCGCACCACGACCCTCCACATGTGCTCTGCGGTTCCCTCCGTGTCAGTCATGGAAATTACTTGAATTCAACAATTGAATTGTGCGGGAATATACAGGGATTGTGTGCGGCCACACAAGTGAATGGCGAGGCTGCGGGCGTACTGGTGCGGCCGTAGGCAAGCGCGTCCCAGTTCTGGGCGATCCAGGGGATGAGCTCGTCCTCGAGGCTGAAGAACCTGCGCTCCTCGCGGCCCTCGGTGGCAGCGTTCTGCTCCAGGTGGAACATGGCGATCTCGACGATGGCCGGCCACGGCTTCGCCCACCTCTCGTACACCTCCCTGGGACCTGTGGGGACAGATTTTTGTCGGTGGCCCCGATTTGCGTATCTCCCGGGGAGATATTCGCGTACCGCCCTCCGCGCTCTGCGCGCAGCAGGGGGCGCACGTGAACGAGTAGCCCCAGTCGCCCGGCAGCAGCGGCGGGTACTCCGCGGCGCTGGCCGCCACCGCGGGCACGCACCTCGGGTGGAACCACCGCGAGCACACGTCGCAGCGGATCATGAGCGGCTCGCGGGGCTTCCCGCAGTAGCAGTGCACGTGTTCCTCGTTCTCCCAGTGGTGCGGGTCCCAGTGCAGCGCGCCCGCCTGCAGGCCCGTGCGGGGGTTGGGGTCGGTGACCGGCGCGAGCGCGGGTGAGCGTACGTCGTAGGTGAAAGAGGGCGACGGGTCCGCCATCGGGGGGCTGTTGGGGCACTGAGACAGCGATATTTTCCCTCCAAAATCAGCGGATAAAGTGGAAACGAGTTTATCTCGGTTTTTCTGTACGGATCAGTGCGAATGGGCAATACAGTTTCCAAAGTAGGGCCTATACACTCTCGGGCCGGCTTCTAACCTCGGGGAAGGCTTTCTGGAACGGTTTGAGGTTGCCGTTGGGGTTGTGGATGCGATGGGAGTTGTGGTCGTCTGCGAGGGCTCGTTGTTAGCGGTATTGGGATAGAAGGCGGGCGGTATGGCAGGCCGTACCGAAGATGGAGAACACAATCTCGCGGAACCAGCCCAGGTAGTTGGGGACCTCCTCCTGGAAGAGCTCCGCGACGTGCTCCGGAGGGTTCCCGTACGCTCCACACCCCAGCGCCCCCAGCACCACCGCGTCGTTCTTGTGGACAATACTGGAGCGCGCCAAACGAGACTAAGCCATCCGAGGCGTGTGCGACAGAGCAGGAAGGGGGAAGGGGTGATAGGGGAGAGTGGCTCTCACGCAGTGGCCAGGATGGCGCGGATTTTCTGTGCTGTGCCCTGCGCGGCCTCGTCGTCGAGCCTCCACGTCTTGTCGGCGAGCGGCATGATGCGGGGCTTGTGGTACGCCGCCGCCGCGATCATGTCCACCCTCTCGGGGACCTCCAGCCACGGGTACCCTGCCTGTGCGTCCGACGGCCAGAGCGAGAGCTGGTCAGGAGGCCTGCGACGGGCGGCCTCGGCATGAAGAGGGCTACGTACAGACTCGGGGCCGCGCATGACGAGGACTCCCCGCGAGTACACCGTGCCGAACTCGGGGATGGGGTACGACCAGCGCCTGTCGGGGTCGAACTCCTTCGAGTCGGGCCCTATGTGCTGCGAGTAGTTGGTCCTGCGGAACAGGTTTTCCTCCTGCGCGCAACGCTGCCAGTAAGATTTCCTGTGCGGATTGGGAGCAGCGACAACGGCCTTGTCCCCCCCCCAACCCCCCACTGCTAGTCATCACCCACTCCTCTCCTGCTCTTATTTTCGCTTTTGAGCGATACGAACGAACCTGAGCGCCGGCACCGCTCATCCAACCGCCGCCGGGTAGCGTGGCGCTGGCCAGGTTGAGCACCGCAGGCCTCCTGCCCGCCCGCAGCAGCGAGAGCGCCGTCTCGATGCAGTCGGCCTCGACGACGCGCACCCTCGTCGACGGCGAGGGGAACGGGGGCGCACGCCCGGGCAGCGCGGGGGCCGACGCGTGCATGGCGCCCCGGCGCACGTCGCCGGCGATCTCTGCGCGGGAGGGCAGCACGACCTCGCGGCCGCCGGCGCTCTCGTAGCGGCCCCTGTACAGCGCGGAGAGCGTGTTGCGGGCGACGAGGACGCGCAGCGTGTGCAGGCCCCTGTGATCGCGCGCCAGCGAGAAGCACTCGAAGGCCGCCAGCCACTCGCGCGCGCGCCACGGGCGGTCCACGAGGTCCGAGAAGACGCAGGGGTCCGTGGCGCTCATGTACGGGTTGGAGGGGGCGTCCATCGTGGACCGCGTCGGCGTGCTGCGGCGTGCGTGGGCCTGCGTGGTCGTGGTGGGCCGAGACTGGCGGTTTGGCAAAATTTCGCTCTACGAAAAATTGCCTCGAATTTCGAGATCTGGTCTGGGATCATGATCTCTTCCTCTTTCCCTCAACACGAGTGAATCAGCTTGACAAATTACCGAGCATGGATTGTGGCAGATGGAGTAGGAGTGGTGGTGGATGAGCGTCAGCAGGGAGAGTTTTGAAGGAGAGGTGACGAATCGATATTTGGAGATGACATCACTGATGAGGTCAGCTCCAGCTAAATATCCTCTACTTCTTCTGAACGCCGCGCGCGGAGTCCTGAGAGAATGCCGGCTGGAAAGAAGGCGAAGGCGCACGGCAAGCCCGGCCAGGTTCAGCCCCCCCGCCGCTGCCTCCCCATCGCCCCCTGCAGCCCTGCCCTGAAATAACCCGACGGACGCGTGCGTGCGACGGAGCAGAAGCGGACGAAGAAGTCGACCTCGAAGGAGTCAGACACCGCGTACATATCGCGCAACAATGCGGTGAAGAAGCTGCAGGTCTCGCTCGGCCAGTTCCGCAAGCTCTGCATCCTCAAGGGCGTCTTCCCCCGCGAGGTCCCCGGGAAGCTGCGCCAGAAGAAGGCACGACCGCTCTCACCCCCCTGAAACCGAGTCACAGTCGCTCTCTGCAATCGAGGAAATCGCGTCCGCCAATCGGATAAAGGACAGTCCCCGGGGAATCAACTGATTCCCGGGCTCGTCCGAGAGAGAGAGATGCCTGCGCCACGTCACGAGAAACACGCCTGCAGCAGGAAACACTGACCGGCCGCCCTCCTCGACGCACCACAGCGCATCTACTACCTGCGCAAGGACATCGTGTACATCTCGCACGACCCGCTGCTCAAGACGTTCCGCGAGCTGCACGTCTACAAGCGCAAGGCCAAGCGCCTGGAGGCGCGCAAGGAGACGGCGGCGCTGGACACGCTGCGCGTGACCAAGCCCAAGTACCGCATCGCGCACGTGGTCAAGGAGCGCTTCCCGACGTTCGCCGACGCGCTGCGCGAGCTCGACGAGGCGCTGTGCATGGTCTTCCTCTTCGCCAACCACCGCATGAGCGCCTTTGTGCGCGCCAAGCGCATCGCCGAGTGCTGCAGGATCAGCAAGGAGTGGGAGGCCTACGTCGTGGCCACCCACACGCTCAAGAAGGCCTTCCTCAGCGTCAAGGGCATCTACTACCAGGTCAGCGCGCGGCGATTTTCTCTCTGTATCTTCCCCCTGTGCTGACGTCACTGCGCGAAACAACGCAGGTCGAGATCTGCGGGCAGAGGATCACGTGGCTGTCGCCGTACCCGTTCCGCACGCGCGCCGCGTACCGCGACGTGGACTACAACGTGATGGTGTCGTTCCTGGACTTCTACCAGACGGCGCTGGGCTTTGTGCTCTTCAAGCTCTACAAGGAGCTCGGCGTCAGCTACCCGCCCATGGTCAGCACCGACCGCGTCGACCGCGGCGAGGAGCTCAGCGCCATCCTCGTCGCCATCAAGTCCAAGCTCGCCGAGAAGGCCGCCGAGTCCGCGACCCACACCCTCGCCCCCGCCTCGCTGCTGCCCCCCACCGCCTCGGACGAGGCCGAGGAGCAGAAGGTCCGTTCCCCCCCCGTTGCTCCTCCGTCCGGCGGGGCGTTGGCTGTTGCCTGCCCTGCCAACTGCTCAGGCGCTCGCTGACGACGCCCGGGGAACGCTCTCGCAGAAGAAGAAGCAGACGGAGACGCAGAAGAAGTCGGAGGAGCGCCTGGCGACGCTGGGCGAGTGCATCGCCAAGATCGACAGCGCCGCCAAGGAGACCGCCACCGACGCCGACGGCGACGCGATCGTGAGCGACGCGCCGGCCAACAGCCACGAGGGCGCGGGCGAGAAGCTGCTCTTCGCCGGGCTGCGCTTCTGGCTCTCGCGCGAGGTGCCGCACCGCGCGCTCGAGTTTGTCATCCGCGCGATGGGCGGCTCGGTCTCGTGGGAGGGCGAGCACACGCCCTACAAGGAGAGCGCCCGCGACATCACGCACGCCATCATCGACCGCGACACTCTGCAGAAGGCACGCAGCACGGAGCACCTTGCCATCGACAGCAAGCCTCGCAGCGACTGACAGTGCCTTTCTTTGCGCTGTGTGCAGAGGATCTTTGGGCGCGAGTACGTGCAGCCGCAGTGGGTGTTTGACTGCGTGAACGAGGGCGTGCTGCTGCCCGTCGACAAGTACGGGCCGGCGTGCGAGCTGCCGCCGCACCTGAGCCCGTTCGTCAACGACGCCAAGCGCGGGTACATCCCCGAGCGCCGCAAGGAGCTCAACGAGCTCAAGGCGCACCTCACGGGCGCCGAGCTGCCGGTCGCCGACGCCGCCACCGCCCAGGCCGCGACGGGCGCGATGCCCGCCGACGACGACGCCGAGGCCGCCGACTCGGACGACCAGTCGGAGAGCGAGAGCGAGGAGGAGGAGATCGACGAGGAGTTCCTCGACGAGAAGGAGCGCGAGGACAGGCACCAGGCCGAGATCGAGGCCGAGCTGCAGGGCAAGACGTTCACCGAGGGCTCGGCGCAGGCCAGCAAGGAGGCCCGCCAGCGCGCCCAGGCACGGGCGGCCAAGGCCGAGGAGGAGCGCAGGAGGGACGAGAAGTTCGACAAGCTGCGCGCGTTCTCGACCATGTCGTTCAACAAGCGCAGGCAGTACAGGCAGCTCTCGAAGCGCGCCGACGTCAAGGCCAAGATCATGAGGAAGCTCGTCACGCGCCGCGACGAGATCGAGGCCAGGAAGGCCGGCAAGGAGGCCCCGGCCAAGAAGCAAAAGGTCAATTAAGAACTGAACCGTGGGTTTTTCTTGCCTTGGAAGCACGCGGCTGGTCAGTCGTTCTTCTATATTCTGGTATGACTTGTGCCTCGGGTCTTCTAAGAAGTAAGTTGTGAATCCCGTATAGTCCAACCGATATCAGTTGAGCCCGCACTAAGGTACCTCACTCAAGTCAAGACTGGGAAAAAGACCGCAAACAGATCGGAGGTTTACGTCAATCTTGACAGTTTACGGCACTGCACAATGCCGGGGACCCGTTCTTGGCAGACGCGCACGCCGCTCGCAGACGCAGGGCGCCGCGAGCGCGGGCGGGCGCGTCCCCCAGGGCCAGGCCGCGCGGAGGCGACGGGTCCCAGTCTGGCCCCACCGCGTCGCAGCAGCGGTGCACGCGACGCAGGACAAGCAGCAGACCGCCGTGCGGGCATCTCTGCCCATGCGGCAGCGCCGCTCGTCTCCTGCTGCTCGTGCTGGTCGCGCTGGTCGTGCTGGTCCGACTGGCTCTCGATCGACACCACGGGCGTGCGTGCATGGCCACGAGGGAGAGAGGCACGCAGCGCGGCAGAGCGGGGTGCGCAGAGCGAAGGCGCGCTTGAGGAGGGCTGGCATGAGCGCCAAGCGACCTCCGACCCCACCCCGCTGCCACGGTGAGCACGGCCCCGCGCTGCCGCGGAGCCCGAGGTCGGCGGAGGGCTGACATGAGCGCCAAGCGACCTCTGCTTCTCCCGAGCCCCGCGGAGCCGGCCCGGAAGCCCCCTGGTGCCGGGAGGGCTGACATGAGCGCCAAGCACCCCCCGGGCACCCCGGAGCCCCCGCGGGGAAGCCCGGGGTGGCGACCTGGCGAGGGGCTGACATGAGCGCCATGCCCCCCGCCCCCCGGGCCCCCCAGGCCGGCCGCGGAGGAGCCCCCGAGGTGGCGACCTGGCGAGGGGCTGACATGAGCGCCATGCCCCCCGCCCCTCGGGCGCTCCCCCGACCTGGCGGCGTCGTGCACGCGGCCCTGCGCGCTCCCTCGTCGTGACCATGGACACGCGAGGCGGAGACTGCGAGACACGGCGCGAGGCGCGAGGCGGGAATTTTTTTTGAATTCCGCGCCGCGCCGAGGAGGGCCGACACGGGCGCCGAGCGACCTCCCCGACCCCGCCCCGGTCCCCGCAGTGAGCACGGCCCCGCGCTGCCGCGGAGCCCGAGGTCGGCGGAGGGCTGACATGAGCGCCAAGCGACCTCTGCTTCTCCCGAGCCCCGCGGAGCCGGCCCGGAAGCCCCCTGGTGCCGGGAGGGCTGACATGAGCGCCAAGCACCCCCCGGGCACCCCGGAGCCCCCGCGGGGAAGCCCGGGGTGGCGACCTGGCGAGGGGCTGACATGAGCGCCATGCCCCCCGCCCCCCGGGCCCCCCAGGCCGGCCGCGGAGGAGCCCCCGAGGTGGCGACCTGGCGAGGGGCTGACATGAGCGCCATGCCCCCCGCCCCTCGGGCGCTCCCCCGACCTGGCGGCGTCGTGCACGCGGCCCTGCGCGCTCCCTCGTCGTGACCATGGACACGCGAGGCGGAGACTGCGAGACACGGCGCGAGGCGCGAGGCGGGAATTTTTTTTGAATTCCGCGCCGCGCCGAGGAGGGCCGACACGGGCGCCGAGCGACCTCCCCGACCCCGCCCCGGTCCCCGCAGTGAGCACGGCCCCGCGCTGCCGCGGAGCCCGAGGTCGGCGGAGGGCTGACATGAGCGCCAAGCGACCTCTGCTTCTCCCGAGCCCCGCGGAGCCGGCCCGGAAGCCCCCTGGTGCCGGGAGGGCTGACATGAGCGCCAAGCACCCCCCGGGCACCCCGGAGCCCCCGCGGGGAAGCCCGGGGTGGCGACCTGGCGAGGGGCTGACATGAGCGCCATGCCCCCCGCCCCCCGGGCCCCCCAGGCCGGCCGCGGAGGAGCCCCCGAGGTGGCGACCTGGCGAGGGGCTGACATGAGCGCCAGGCCCCCCGCCCCTCGGGCGCTCCCCCGACCTGGCGGCGTCGTGCGAGCGCGCCCTGCGCGCTCCTCCGCCCCCCAGCTCCCGGCTGCCGACCCCTGCTGCGGCCCCTCCCGCCCGCCCGCCCCCCAAGCTGCCTGCTCCCCGCACCTTCCTGCAAAGCAAAATGCGCGCGCCGCAGCGGCGAAAGTTAGTTGTGACGAATGGCCGATCCGCGGGTGCGATTTTCCCGATCCGTGTGGATTCTCTGCCCCTCGCGCCCGCCCCGCAAAACATTCAAGCGATTCGTGCCACGCACGCCGTCGCCGTGTTCACCCCCACCCACCTCCTGCTCCATCCACTCGCGCTCTCCTTTTGCAGTCCGCAGAGCCCTGCCCTGCTCTGATGAGCGCCAGCAGGCGCACCGCAACCACCACCGCGTCCGCGTCCCGGCGCTCGGCAGGAAGCACCCCCACCACCACAGTGCAGCAGAGGCTGGTGGAGGCTGCCCTGAAAATATCTGCAATGACACAGAGGGCAGTCGAGCTCGGCGTGCCGACCCAGGACATTCCCACCGGGACTGCAGCAAGGCTCGGTGACCTGGCGGGCGCATTGGACACACTCGAGCACGCAGTCGCGCAGGCCGCGGTGACCCAGGGGATGACGGAGGTCGAAGTTCGCGTGTACGCATCAGCCATCGCAGGCTTCGAGGGCAAGCCAGACAGCGTCGTGCACGTGCGATGCCACGGCAACGGCAACCGCACTGTGGCCCTCCGGACCAAGTGGGCCAGTGCAGGAGGGACTCACCACACCGAGGCCCATCGCACCACAGGCCCTGGGCGGGGGCTCAGTCGCGGCAGCCGTGGCCGCGGCCGCAGCCCTGGGCGCGGAAACCTCCCCACCGCCGAGGTGCACCTCTTCGGGGTCGAGCAGGCCCCAGCCGAGGAAAGCAGCGACAGCAGCGCAAGTGGTGTCGAAGGCGGCGGCGGCAGCAGCAGCAGCAGCACGACCGAGGCCAGTGTGTCGCACTTCCGGGCCGTGCCAGCGAAGCGGCAGCGTAGCGAAGAGAGCAAGAGCGAAAGCGATGATGAGTACAGTCCACCTGCTGCTGTCAAGGTGAAGCCCGCCAAGGGCACTGGCGTAGCACGCAAACAGAGCTAGCTGGTTTGTCCCACTGGGTTGAGTTTCCGAGTGTGAACACTTGTACTTGAATGGAGATCCGGCATGACTGTGTGCGTGCGTCTGGCTCCCCAGGGGTCCCTCCTCCATGCCAGGAGGCATCGGGAAGTGAGCCCACCAACCTGTGGTGCTCAATTGGTGAGCACTGCTCCGGGGAGGCAGAGACAAACAGTATCCAATGATTGTAAGTGGTTACTTAATACAATAATGATGAAATTCATACAAAACATTTGGTCATCACTGTGACTTTTGCGCATGAAGTGCTATCTTTAGCGATGCTTGTTGGGTGCTACTTAGCGATTCAATCACTAATTTTGTGCTACAGCACTAATTGCAATTTTCGCACTACATGTGACCCAAATTCAGCGTAAGAGATATATTTTACCCAGCACTATGCATCACTTGTAGCACTACTAGCACAAATATTTGTGCTAGTCGTGATTGTAGTGCTAAATTAGTGATGTAATTCCATCACATGCATTGTATGTAGTGCTATATTGCAATAAAAGTGATGAATTTATTGCATTTAGTGCTAATTGTGATAAAGCTGTGCTGTATTTCATCCTTCTTCTCTGTTTTACTTTAAGTCAACTCTGTTGAACCATGAACCATGATGTCCTGGATTTCAAAGATATCTTCGCTGTGATATCATCATATCGTAACTCTTCTTACACTCACCACTCACTGCACAACTCACATCTGTCATCTTCTTCCCCTTGCCCTTGCCCTGTTCCTGTGCCCCTCCTCCCCATTCTTCTTTCCTCTCTTTCCTCACAGTTCTCACATATGTTCCTTATGCCCTTTCTGCATACTAACACATGTTCCTTTTCCACTTCCCTTCCTGCAATTCAATCTGTCCCTTCACCCCCCCCCCCCCCCCCCCCCCCCCC
>CACRSC010000064.1:134654-159038 GCA_902651635.1 Mastigamoeba balamuthi | reverse complement strand
CCGTGCTGCAGATCAGTGCAACCTTGACTGATGGAGCATCCACGTTTATGCATTTGCCTTACACTAATTTCCGTCGCTACTTGGTCACAACATGCCTTCTCTTCTTCTGTCTTCAAGTATCTTCACTGGACTGCGGGACAAAGGATGCAGCAAGCTGTGGGTCATAGGACGTCAGCCAAGTGTGGTGGCACCCTCACACGAGCATGCCGAGAAAGGTGAATTCTGTTTTCTGTGTGGAAGTGGACCTTCGCATCGAGGACTGGGCCCCCGCCAGACACTGTCTTCTACTGGCACCCGGAGCGGTTTTTCTGAAATAACGTAGGACAACCTGCTAGCCGCCGCGATCTCAGGCATATTCTCTGAAACGGTGGTAATCCCCGAGCCGAATTTCCGCTGGAATTCGTCCAATGCAAGGCTATTGTGTACTAAGGCACCAGCTTTATGGAGCGGGATGCAGTCACAGGAAGTCTTCCGGCATGCTCTCTCCCTGACTGAACACGTGGACTGTCTGTGGACTCTTTCAGCATACAGATAGAGGGCGTGTAGATGGCGCCTTGTTCGAGTAGAGGAAAACGCCAAGCCCGACCGACCCTACGTCGGCGACCTGAATTCCGGTCCAATGCAGTGAGAGTATTATGGCATCATTTGAGGAAAAACCGTAACTTTTAAAAGGGCTGGAAATACCTTGAATCATTGCCGACACGTCAGAGGAGAACCAAGATCGCTGATTATCCTCCATCACTTTTATATTCTTTTGCGAAGCAGAAGACCATTACCATCTAAAACTCAAAGGAAGAAGACAAGCGAGCGGACAATGACACAGCCCATCCAGTCGACGTTCACAAACGCCAATGCCAACGCCAACATCAGCGAGATACCTCCGAAGCCCGAACTCACAGACATCGAGCTTGCGGCCCCCGGAGACCTCAAGGCCATCGACAAGGCCCAGCCAGAGCCCACGCTCGAATACAACGCGGGGCACGTGTCTCTGCGAACCCACCTGCTCTGGATGCTTGCGTTCGTTGTCATTCAAACAGCTGCACTCGCCAGCAACATATGGTGGCCCCCCGTCATGTCATCGCCGGTATTCTCCGAGATCTACAAACCATGCCGTGATCTCAGCAGCGACGTCTGCAAACGCTTGTACGTAGAGAGAAACCACGTGGCCGTGGCTCAGTGCGCACGTGCAGACGGGTTGTGCAGGCATCGGAGGCATTCACAATCATCGCGGATGTGTGCGGCGGCCTCGGACTCGTTATTCTCGCAACCGATGCTGCTGCCAGGCTGAGGTTCATCCCCAAGTGCCTCAAGGCTCATAGAATTGTCCTCAAGGCCCCTCTTTATCTATGGGTTGTGTCCGCCATCAGCGCATTCATAGGTATGACTGACGAGACCTCTTGGAGATGACAAATAGATGCAGGTGTCATTGTGTGGCCGGCTTATTTCGCCACAAGCACAGAGATGAGGCTGAGATTTCCGGTCCCCGATTGGCTCGGTATGCAGATAACTGCCACTACCTTGTCGTTTGTTTGCAGCATTGCCTTTGCAAAGGATGTTCGTCCGTTCATCGTGCGATTTCGACCTCATCAATCAGCCACTAATGAGCTTGCAGACCCCGTCGCTGTTGCTTGTGTCCCTCACTCTCGAAATAACTGCTCTCTCAGTGATTCGTTGGAAGACAGGAAACGACATTCACTCTAAGAACCGGGATGATTGTTATGATGGAAATCTCATGTGCAAGAGTGAGATCATCAGAGCAAAGATTGCAAGCGAGGCTTTTGGAGTGTGTACGGCGGTCATAGCTGCCATAGGGCTCTGTGTAACGACTCTTGGTGCTCTGGCATCTGAGAAGATAATTCGGAAGTCATCGGACCTCTTCACCAGCAGACGTATTTCTGGGCTTCTGTGTATTATCGCCTCCATTTTCGCAATAGCTGGTACCCGTCTCGATATGATCGATGAAACTGATTGCCTTCCCAGCAACGGTTGTTTGGAGTGGTGTTTGGACACGAACTGACCGTGTTTCTAAGTACAAGGGTTCCCAATTTGCCTACGAGAGTAGTGAGCAGGCTGTCTGGCTTGCTTTACAGATTGCTTCCAGTGTTACAGCTGTGGGCGCAGGGTTCTTCTGTGTACCGTTCAACCACTGGAGAAACTACCTTATACCTCTTTGTGTTCTCTCGTTCACCGCTGTCCAAGTCTCTGCTGTTGCATACCCCGTGTGGCCGACGATTCATGAGGTTAATGATAAATGCAGCCATATAGAAACTCAACAGGATTTCATCGGTTGTAAAGAGATGTCAGTTACTCTATATTATTATGCAGTAGAAATAACATCCTATACAGGCGCCTTGCAGTAACGGCAGCAGCATTCGGAGCAGCAGCGTCCATTGCTGGAGGAACCACATTTGCAATCTCACTGATCAGTGCACTGGCTGTGGACAAGGTTATCTCTTTTGGCAGAAACACAATCCTGGTTTTCTCGCTGTGCTGTTTCTCATTGGTTCTTTCAACAATTTGTACGATTTTTTGTTCAACCCAATTTTCTCACTTTCATGTACAGCCACTGTTGTCCTTCCTGCTATGATTAAGCATCATGGCCTGCTTCTCACAGATGAAGTTCCAATCGGATACGATATTTGGCTCCAGTTGCAACTGTCATCAGCATCCCTCGCCTATATTGCATGCTTCTTATTTATCCCGATGCGGAACTATCGTACCTGGATGAACTCAGCTCTTATGTCTGCATTCGTTGCCCTTCAGATTGCCGCTCTTGTTTATCATGGCAATTGGCCAACTGTGAATGACATTAGAACAAGACCGAACAACGAACAGAGGAGACTACTCGTCAGCGAGGTTTTCAGCATTTTGTCAATCATCGTGGGCTCTGTTGCGTGGATTTCCTCACTGATCAGCGCTATTGCAATAAACTTCCCAGCAGGAAAAAAAAGCCATACCATTAAGATGACAACCAGTGTCTCAGGAGTTATCTCATCGTCAATAGCCACGTTGTGTGCAGTCATTGGTACAGTTCTACTTTTTCAAGTCATCTCAATTATCCCTATAGCACTCTCGGTCTGGTCTTCCGATGTTTTTAGTGATGGTACTTGGGCACAGCTGCAAGCAACTGCATTAGCCGTAATCATAATAACAAATTTCTTGCATATGCCATACAGCAACTATCGACGCTATTTCGTCTCTTTTTTCCTGCTGGTGTTCTTGATTCTGCAGATTGTTGCCCTTACTACCTTCCATGGAATGTGGCCCAGCCAATTAGATGTGAAATGCGCCTGTCAGAACGAAAATAACAGAAAGAATGATGATGATGATGATTATTATTATCGTGATAGAAGGTCAGACTGTATCAACTGGAACGAAGATAACAGAGAATTAGAATGTAAAGAAGCGTATGTTGTCGTTTGTTTCACAGCATACTCATATTTCACAGACGTGCACTTATTGCAATGGAAACATTTGGGTGTATTGCAGCAATACTTGGCGGACTCGGATTTATCTATACAGCCCTGGAGAGGTTTGCTCAGAAGACTGTTATGCATTATGTTCCGACAATTGTTTGCATTAGCACAAGCATTACAGCACTAACAGGTGGGGAAAAACCTAATATCTATTTGGCTAATTATACAATTGTCAGTGTCTGTTATTGCTGCATGCATCAATGAGAGCAACCATTACAACTATGCATATTCCTTCCAGCAACTACAGGCAACAGCTGTCGTATTTGCTGTTCTTTCAATTCCATTTGCTCTTCTTAATTTCTTTTCACCTGCATGGAATAACTCAGGTTCACAATCAGCTGCAATGAAGCAGTGATGAATACAGTAGCACATTGATTGCAATGGAAGAATAGAAGGAAAAAACGAACGAACAGAAGAAGATTGGGAATAAACAAGGTATTCTTGTATTCTTCTTTTGGTATAGGTGGTTCCTGTAAGAATTAGCTATTTACAAACCAATTAGTTAGAGGGAGTGCTTTTATTCCAAATAGTGTTTTCAACCCGAACACCCTAAAACGAACGGGGTTCTCCATCCCAGCTCAGAACCCCACTGTGCCAAAACGGCAGCAGAAAGGATGTATTAAGGGTATAATTGCCTAAATGTTCTTAAATTGCTCTTTAAGTGTAATATTGTCCGAAATCTTCAGTTTTCACTTAGCAGCAATATTCTCTGTAAATTGAAACCCATTCCTCTATTTTTCATATGACCACTACATTCATTACTGAAACCAGCAATATTTACACTCTGGCCACGAAAAATTTGGCAGCTGAAATAGGCACGTTTCATTGCAATGACAGCAATAGTAGCATAGTAATACTCTACTAAGAATATTGTACTACTCCATGATAGAAACCCTTTATCCACTGGTCTGCAGGGTATCTGGAATCACATGCTTCTTCAGCAGCATCATGAAGTACTGAGCATTATCAGTGTGAGCCTGGGAATAATGAGTCTGAGGAAGAAGTAAGAGAATAATTACCTTGAATTTCTCCGTACCACAAGGACGGTTCTTGCTTGCCTGAGCAGCTAGAAGGATGTCTTCACAGGAATACAAACCAATACACCCAGTAAAGTTATGGTCAGGACGCGGCTTTGCCACCGCTCCCAGGACCATGACCTTCTTGCTGTGACTCTTGCTCTGAAAAAGATGAACAGGTGCCCATTGCTCATGTTGTTGAGCCAATCCTGCACTATGGAGATCCACTCTGCTTATACCTTTTATTGTTGTTCTGACTGTCTATCCTTACTTCAGGCCCCGTATGCCACTGTGTATTATTTGAGTGTGGCATTCTTGTATTTGTTTGCTTAGATGTGCACCTACTAAACATTTGGTCATCACTGCATTTTAAGCACTGAAGTGCAAAAGTAGCACATGTAGCACTACTTTTCAGTGCTAGAATTAGCGCTGAATTAGCACTATTTAGCGCTATTTTTCCATGTGCATTTAGCACATGAAATGCTACATGTGTGTAATGTGTAATATGTGCAATATTCGCATGTACCGATGCATTCATACGTAGCACATGCATTACTACATGTGATTAATGTGCAATATGCACATTAATCGGAAAAAATCGAACAAAATGATTAATGATAATGATAAATGCGCTATATGCATATGATGCACATTTCGCTCATTTAGTAATTAATTTATTAAATTGCTAAATGCAATTAAATCGTTTTATCACAATTAGCAATATAAAATCAGATAAATATTTCTACATAATTTGTAAATTAATTTATTGTTTTCTTCTGCTTAGCAGAGAGGTGCCACACATCCTCAGGAGCCATGTTGTCCAGTATGGTCAGGTCGTCCCAGTTAATGTTCTGCTACTGCCCTGCTGCTCCTCCTCAAGGGCCCGTTCTGTAAAAATAAAGTTAGTATAAACATAAGAAAGAGGGCAGTGAAAGGGGCAGAAGGAAGAAGGAGGAGGGACATACCTTAACAGCAGCAGCCATCTTGGCTGCTGCCTGTACTTCCTGTGCTGCAATCCTGGCAGCTGCACACTCGTGCTGCACAGGGTTGCTGATGAGGTCAAGGGCACAGAGAGGAGAGACCTCCTCCCTGCGCCTTTTGACCAGCTTGGCCTTGGCTTTCTTCAAAGCCTCAGCCGCTGGCCACTACAGAAAAGTGTTAGAATTGATTAATGCACATAAATTAAACATTTGGTCATCGCTGCGACTTTTGCACATGGAGCGATAAATCTTTAGCGATGTTTTTTCAGTGCTAATTTAGCGCTCCCATCGCTAATTTAGCGCTAATTCTAGCGCTAAATAGCGCTACATCGCTAATAGCGATTTTAGCGCTATATGCGACCTAAATTCAGCGTTATTGCTTTTTTATATATATCGCTATGCATCGCTTCAATCGCTACCAGTGCAAATATTTGCGCTAGTAGCGATTGTAGCGCTATTTTAGCGATGCAATTCCATCGAATGCATCGCATGTAGCGCTAACAATCGCATGTAGCGAAAGTTCAGCACATTTAGCACATTTTTGCGATTATTCATCGCTGATGTCTGTCTTTTTTTTCCAAGTCAAGCCTCTGTTTTGGCTTTTTCACTGGGGTGGTCTGGGAAACCAGGCCTCCCTGGGAATACGGCGCAGGGGGTTCTCACTGAGGTACCAGGCATCAAGGTTCGTGATGATTGTTATGGCTGACCTCAGCAGGTCATTGCTCATCACCTTCTTCCCCTTGAACTTCTTGCCCACGATGTTGAATCGGGACATGAAGCCCAGGTAGTGCTCTACCCTGCTTCTCCAGCGCCTGTGAACTCGGTTCCACTGGCGTTCGAACCTGGTGTACTTGAGTGCAGTTTTCCTTCGCCTTCCATTGATGGAGTCAAACAGAGAGGCGTGCTTGAAGGGGGTCAGCAGCTCACTGCTTGGGACACTGACATAGGCATTGTCAGCCAGCAGCCGTGTCCCTTGCAGTTCCATGCCTGGAGCTGAGCTTTGCCAGATCTTCAGGTCGTGGCGAACCCCCTCGTACAACCCTTGAATGTCCATGGGGATGCCCTGGTTGTTGACCACCACCTGGATCTTCACCACATGACCCTTGTACTTGCCGTTGTAGAACTTGTCCTGCTTCTTGCTGGGCCGTGAGATGTCAATGGCCTTGACATCCACAGACCCGTGGATCGTACGAGACCAGGGTGGTGGAAGCCTGTTGGCCTCAGAAGTCCGGGCATTCCAGACACTCTGTGATAATTTTCGAAAATTAGTTATCAGGTTGATGCATTTATAATAAGCAATTGAATTGATAAATGCACGTTTTAAATTTTAGAATTAAATTAACACACGGGTACATGCGTGCCCTGAAATTATCATTTGATTTAATAGTGAATTGATACTGATTTCATTCAGATGAAATTAAAATTGTGTTGTGTGATGATTTTTAACTGGGCCTTACCTCCATCTCGTTGACATGCTCTGCCAGGTAGAGCCAGCGTCGAGCCATCATGCGCCGGAAGTTGCTTGGGTCGGGAGCCTCCAGGGACGTCTCAGAGGCAAGCACTCCATAGCGTTTGAAGTATAGCAGCAGGTCCAGCAGGTCTCCCAGCTTCTTGAAGGGGGTGTCTGGCCCTCCATAACGCTGAAATACCCGTTCCAGGAATTGGACAGGGTATCCCCAGCGTGCTTTGGCAATGGACTTGTGCAGCTTGTGCAGGAGACGCTGCTGCCTGGCTACTTTTGCAGCAATGATGGGGTTGTCCTGGGACTTGACCATGTTGGTTGGCTGGGTTTTTGGCAAGTAGGTTGGCTGGGCTTTTGGCAAGTGCTGTGTGTAGCGATGTATGCGCTGAATGCGTATTTAGCGAATGAATGAATGATATACAAGCGCAAAATGCGTTTTATGCACCTGCAGTGCATGACACGATTGACGCGATGTGACGTTGCCATTTTCTCGGATTTTTCGCTGGAAAACGATTGGAGCGATGACACACCTAGCCTGATTTTTTCTGACACCTTAAAAACACTCTCTACTTCCCTTTTCATTGGACTACAACAGTCACGCATGTCTGCGATCCCCCCTTCCGCCCCCCCGCCCCCGCCTGTGTGCATTAATTAAATCAATTTATTTTGTGTTTTTCAATTGATGTGCATGATGCGCATTAATCGTTTATAGCGATGCATGCACTACATATGCATGTATCACTATAAACAAGTGATGCGCACCATGCGCATCATGCTTGTCATGCGAATCATGCACATTGGAAAATTTGTGCTAAATTAGCGCTAAATTAGCGCTAATTCTAGCGCTGAAAAATAAGCGCTACATGCGCTATTTTAGCACTTCAGTGCTTAAAACGCAGCGATGTCCAAATGTTTATTGCATTAATCACATTAATCACAAAAAGTGCACAATTTGGGGACAAAAACCCCCCTTGAACAACTAACTACAAACAAAAACTCCAGGAAGGGAAGGAAGGGGGGGGGGGGAACACACATCTTTTGGCCCAGGCTTTTTTGCTGGGCCTGGGCCTCCTTCTCTGAGAAGAAGCTCGAGCTGGTGCAGCAGGTGCTGCTGAGGCAGCACTTTCTGTTTCCAGGAGCACTCAAACCTGTAAAAAAACTAGAGTGGCAGGGATAAATGTTTAAAATGGGGAAAAACCAGATAAAATGAGAAAGAGCAGAAAGGAGGGCAGGGAGGGCAACAGAAGGGAAGGACGCACCCCGCCCAACTTCTTCACGAGGTGCTGCATCTTTGCCTCAGACAATTCAGAGACGGGCAAGTCTTTCTTACCTGGAGTCGTGCCACATGACCAGCAGTGCCCACGCACAGAGCTGCCAGTCGGTTGGCTCCCACTTAAACTTAGGGCTGTACAGCATAGTCATGTACTCAGTGACAGCCCACACCAGACTGTGGAGGCTGTCGCCTTTCCAAGGCCGCACTGCACTGCAGAGGGGCAGAAGGGGGGACCCAGCCAACCGCAGACATGCATGACTGTTGTGTGTGAATGCGGGGGAAGTAGAGAGTATTTTTAAGGTGTCAGATAAAATCAGGCTAAGTGCATCATCACATGAATCGTTTTCAGCGAGAAAATCGAGAAAACAGCAACGTCACATCGCGTCAATCGCGTCATGTGCTGCATGTGCATAAAACGCATTTTGTGCTTGTAGCTCATTCATTCATTTGCTAAATACGCATTCAGTGCATACATTGCTACACTCGCTGCACTCGTCAAAAGCCCAGCCAACCTTCATGCCAAAAACCCATCCAACCAACATGGTTAAGTCCCAGGACAACTCCATCATTGCTGCAAAAATAGCCAGGCAGCAGCGTCTCCTGCACACGCTGCACAAGTTCATTGCCAAAGGCACACAGGGNCCCACTTAGACATTTTATTCATCTAAATGAAATCAGTATCAATTCGTTTTTAAATCAATTGATAATTTAGAGCACAAATGTACCCATTTGCTAATTTATTCTAAAAATGTAAAACGTGTATTTTTCTCATTTCAATTGCTTATTATAAATGCAACAACCTGAAACTAATTTTCGAAATCAATGCACAGAGTGTCTGGAATGCCCGGACTTCTGAGGCCAACAGGCTTCCACCACCCTGGTCTAGTACGATCCACGGGTCTGTGGATGTCAAGGCCATTGACATCTCACGGCCCAGCAAGAAGCAGGACAAGTTCTACAACGGCAAGTACAAGGGGCACGTGGTGAAGATCCAGGTGGTGGTCAACAACCAGGGCATCCCCATGGACGTTCAAGAGTTGTACAAGGGGGTTCGCCACGACCTGAAGATCTGGCAGAGCTCAGTTCCAGGCATGAAACTGCAAGGGACACGGCTGGCAGACAATGCCTATGTCAGAGTATCTGAAAAAAATGAGTAAATAAACAGAAAATACAAACTGATCAAAAACAGCAGTGAAGATTCGTGCATGGTGAACAAGCTCCAAAAACCGAGTTTCTTCCAGTGGCTCTGAGACTGCCTTTTCATAGTGCAAAATGGTTTCTCCAAATGTACCCCAGTCAGTAAACCGTAGTGTCTTTCTTCCAGACTGCACAGCAGTGACTGAGAGAAGCCATTTTTTCATTTCCTCGGCAGCCTTAGCTAAATAAATATGAGAGAAAAATGAGAAATATCATACTGGTTGGCCACTTGGAGAATCAGTCTCTCTCCCCATATGCATCCTCTTGGGCCTTCTCTGCTTGTTCCTCTTGTTGCTCAGATAGCAGATCAGGGAAGTGGATTCCCTTGCGAACATGACTGATTGTCCGTGCTGATAATCCAGTCAAGCTTGCAATATTCCTGTACTATTAGAGACTTTTTTATAGAGATGATAATAACCGTGATGACAGGCAAGAATACATGCAGCATGCAATTCGAGCCTGGTCTCCTGCAGAGAAGTAGTAATTAAGCATCTGAAAAACCCCCAAGGGGTTTTCAATTCCTCCAATGTTCCACTTCTCACAGAGGCACTGTAATGTTTCTTGTTTAAAACAATTGCATAGCATTATTTACCTTCAGAAGATAGGCTGGATTATCATGACCAAGTTGAGTTACCTGCTGCTCCTCAAGGTCTGATACAATGCGTCCCAGACTGCGGGATGAGAGTTGCGTGATTGGAGCCTCTGGTCGTCCTCTTGTTGGCTTTGTTGGAATAGTAATTGCACATTCTAAAAGCAGTTCTTACCTTCTCTTGCTGAATTTGTTCTTCTGATCTCTGTCTTTTTGGAAGAACCACATAGGGAGGGTCCTGATGCAGTAAACACTCAGAGAATGTGCTTTTTGCTTCCAGGAATCCATCAACAGAACGAGGACCCCTATGTGAAGCTCTTTTGGCTGCATTCCTCCGTCCTGCCTCCTGTCTCTGTCGTTTTTTCTTGCTGGAGAGAGGCATTCTAATAACTGTTGATGAATTCCGGCTATGAAGGCGAAACAAGTACGAAATGTTGATCTCGATTTCTTGAAACTTTGCTACTTGTTTCAGTTCGACTGCCAGATTTCCTGCAAAGGAGTATCAAAAATGAAACTTGAATTGAAACTGTTCTGGAGCATCACCGTGATCAGTTTCGACCAGTATGATGCGTGGGATGAAGAGCCAGGTACAGGTCCTCTTCCTTCTCACAATTACAGGCAGCACAGTGCTCGGGGCCCTATGCTAGGGCCCCTGCTGCTGCACTGCACAATCGGCGCGGTTTTCAAAATACTGAGTCAGAAGATATTTTACCACAAATGAAAATATCTGTTTCACTCCATGGCGTTTATCTGCCAGTAGATTCCAGTAGGAATTGTGGAACAGAAGCAAATAAGTCCCCAAGACATGCCACTACATGATCCCTCAAGCCCTGACCAAATGCAAGGAAGGTAACTGATCGGGGAATATATTGCACTGTATTCCACTGATTCTGAGCAAACTGAAAAGTGAGCAGTGTCATCCACACTTTCCACAGGGGGCCTGCTCCCAGTCCTGATGGGGGCAACCTGAATCCGGGAAATGTCTCCCACATCGCCGCCATGATAAAGCAGGATGCCAACACTGTGGTCGCGCAGGCCGTGGTCATTCAGGCTGGGGTCACGGAGCATGATGAAGGACCTGGAGTCGATTGCCAAAAACTGGGAGATGTTAACAAACGAGGTCATGGAGGCTGGCATCGTCTATGTGCTGCCTTCTCCCGCTGACATCGATGGCATTTACTGCATAGTGTGCAGGCCCCTGCGCAATGACCACATTGCATACCAGATGAACGCAGACTTCTTCACAAGTAGACCATATACCACAGCCATGATGATCGAGCACCTGCACGTTGACTGCACGATCCGGGTGGTAAACTCACTCGAGTACGGTCTGGCAATGGCATTCAACTGCGACATGCACATCATCTGCCATGGCAAGCAGTACGCCATTTTCCTTTTCCAGTACTCCATCGGGCTGTGGGAAACATATCCCATGGCCCTTTCGGAGCTGGTGCCAATGTTCAAGAGGTGCTACCCCGTGGTGGTGCTGGATGGCAAGACCCCCATCATATACCACGATCCCCTGCCTCTGCCCCAGTGAGGTCTGCTCTCACAAGTGCCTGAAGTCCCCTTCCCAGTGAAAAGTCCCTGAAACATGAACTCTCCTTTTGAGGCCCAGGGTTTTCCAGCAAAGATCGTCATGTTCCTTTTAGGCCTCTTTGAGTATTTCTACTTCGGTGTGTGGTCTTGATTTTCCACTTCGGTTTTCCTTTCAGGAGCATTATGCACGTGATGTGGTGTGGGCTTCTGATGCAGGAATTCCATGGCGTGACTGGCACAGAGTGATGTTCTCTCCTAAAGGGCCCTGGGTGGGGCACCCTTAAAACACTGCTCAGAGGTGCTTCGGAAGCCGCAGTGTGTTGTGCATGTTTCAGGGAAGTAAGGCTGTATCTGCGTGGCAGGGCACCCATTAAAAGGTTTTTTTTGAGTGCTTGGAAAGCCACGGTGTGTTGTGTGTGTTTTGGAGGAAAGTGAGGCTGTGTCTGCATGGCAGGGCTCTCATTAAAAGGAGGGTTGACCACTTTTTCTCTGGAAGCTGGGGGTGCGTGTGCGTGTTTTGGGGCAGGTAAGGGGGTGGAGCCACGTGACAGGGCAGGAGGAGATGTTCAGAATTCTTAGAGAAACACATACTCACCACTACACACACACACAGAAAACGCCAACTGATTTCAGACACCCACTGTGCCTCACCCAGAGCCCACACACCCCGAATCCTACTCTTTAACAGGACACACCCACCTACACGCAGTCAGGGCACCAAAAACACCTTTTAAGGGGAGCCCTGCCCTGGGGCCTTACCGAGACATGCCCCGACTCAAAACACAATTCCTGAACAGCATTTCAACACGAACACACAATGACTGAGACAGTGGAACTCGAGGCACCTGGTCTGGGAACTGTGCATGCTGAGTTCAGGGCCACATACTCCAAGAGTGGGAACAACACCGAAGACAGCTCTGATCGATCTGAGGACGTGTGTGTGTCCTTCATGGTGCCCTCTGTGTGCCGGTGGGATCTGGGAACACAGGCCAAGTATAACACAGCAATCCAGTTCATGAAGAGCAGCTGTGCACCAGCCAACCTCCTTCAGTGAAGACTGGGACGGTGTGCAGTGGGGCTGATTGGGAGGGCACGGTCTGCTCAGAACACTGGCAAGACTGCTTCAAACATTGGCAAGGATGGTGAGCAGCTGGAATGGTTTGAGGTCGTCATTCCGTATACCCCAAAGGAGGAGAAGGAGGACCTGGCCAATAAGGTCATAGTGATTCCTGTCAGGTGCAGGGCTGGTAGGTGGTGAAGACTTGGACTCCGTGTGTATGCACCACCAGAGAAGAGGGATGCCATCCTCAAGGTGTTCCTGGGCAATGGAGAGCTGGTCCCACATGACCTGAAGGTGGTTTATGCACGAGTGGCTCTTTCATATGTGGGCATCTTGCAGCCTGACATCACAGTGTATCTCAGGTGCCTGGTGAACCACCAGCTGTACAAGCCCTCGTCCATGGTATCCCACAGGTCGAGCATCATCAACATGATGCAGTATCTGCACTCGCATCTTCTGCTCAACGAGTTGTTCATTCCCAGCGAGGCATGCAACGGGACAAGTGGCCCGTGGTACCTGTTCATGGTCGACAGGTTCACAAAGCTTGCATGGGCATACTACATGATGAGCAGCCAGTCGAAGGTGGTGTGAAACAATGCAGGGAAGGACATCATCCAGGAGTTTGTCATGCCAATGACGATCTGGGGGCGTGAGCCAGAGAAGTTTGTTGTGTACACCAACAACAGCTCTGAGTACAGAAAGTCATTTTGCACAGAGCTGGAGAAGCTGGGCTGCTCAATTGTGTATGGGACTGCATACAACTCATGGGCACAGGGCACAGTCGAGGGTGAGATGCACTCTTAAGCGCAAGGTGGTCATGCCTCTGACAGCACGAGGCTCTAAGAACTGGCAAGCAACACTGAAGGAGGTTGTCGAGGACTACAACAACACAGTGCACTCAGCCACGGGGTTCATGCCACACTTTGTGCACGAGCCCATGGCACAGGAGGATGCCCCACGGAACCCCCGGGCACTTCAGCTCGTGCAAGCCATCCAGGAGGAGTGTTTTGCGAAGCAGCAGTAGCAACTGAATGCAAAGTGGTACAACAGGGATGTTCTGCACCAGGGCGACCTCGTGTGCATGCTTCGAGAGGACGAGAAGCAGGCACAGGGTGACAGTGTCTTTTTCTGCAAGAGGTTTCTGCAGAACTGGTCCACCGATGTGTACCTCGTGCTTCTCATGCACGTGGGCAGGACAGTGACCGAGAGCACTGGTGTTCAACCTCAACCCCATCATGCAGCAGGACCACCTACAGCTGATGGAGCACGGACCCATCTACTGGATCAAGAAGCTCAAGAACCTGTGGGACAGAGGCAGCCACCCAGTGATTGTGTATGGGGACTGCCTGCAGCACATCCCAGGAGACACTGTGCGTGGTGGTGAGCAGAAGGACCAGATCGACCTGTGGGCAAGCACACCGAAATGCAGGCCAGGTCAGGGCACATCACATTCTGGGACAGCATGCCCAAAACGGCAGAGTGGGAATCGAGGAGAGATGAGATTATGCATGCTATCATGGATGAAGTGGACTGCGACATTAAGTGGGTGTTTACGTGAGTCCAGACATGGGTGTCTGAGTCAGCAGCAAAGAACCATGTGAGAGTGAACTCGTGCAGCATTTTCGCCATGATGCTCATTGGATTCCTGACTTCGCACGAGATACACTTTGACGAGGAGCAGTTCGAGTCAGAGCACAGCTAGGAGACTCTGCTGCACCAGAGGAGGTATGCCAAAAGCACACTAAGGGACAGAATGCACCAAATTGCCAAGTGATTTTCGTATCCTAAGGGCAGAGTGCTAGTCCACAGATGTTTGGTGGTCTTCCCTCCACTGCTAAGCTCGTAGGGGCACTGTTCGGGTGGGGCAGAGACAGGAAAAAGAGTGAAGGCCAGGAGAACTGAGACCTGGCTGACGATGTCAACAACCAGGACAAGATCGATAAGCAGAACAACAAGTGCAACAAGAACATGTACACACTCCTTGCAGGGTACAGTGCAGTGGCTGTGATGGGCATCATCATGTTGATTTTCGTTTTGCACAGAGCATAGGGCACATGGAAGTCAGCCACAACCTTCCATGGCACCTCTGTGACCATGCCAGAGAGTGGTGGAACAGGATAAAACACCTGCCGGACTGGAATCGCAGCAACATCTTATGGGCAGAGTTCAACGAGTGGCTCAGAGAGCAGGGGTTCACTGGGCGCACATATTCTGAGTGGGACAGATGTAAACACCCACACGATGGACGACTTCTCCTATCCAGACACTGTGCAAATCATGCTGCTCATACTGCTGATGGTGCTGAGCACCATACAAACCCTGTTGTTGTTCTTTCGAATGTGATGTATGTGTGGAAGAGAGCATGTGTTCAGTCTCAAGCCCAAGGATGCCCCAGCATCCCCAGGAGGTGCCCAGAGCCCCAGTGTACAGGGCAATCCAGTGCGCACTGAGGGGGATGCTCTTGTCAGCACCCCCCACTTGGAGGGAAGCTGGGTATAGAGGAGTCTCAGTCATCAGTGGCCATGGATGCCATGTCAGCATCCACTCGAGGAGGATCCAGCCCACGGATTTCTGTGTCGCCTTTGACCAGAGCAGGCAGTACCTCGTTGTCGTGCCATCTAACCCTGTCTGGAACTGTGTCGTAGAAGGTAGCACCCGTGCAGAAGTGCCTGAACATCTCCTTGCATGCTGGGAGCTTGGGGATGATGATGTACGTGCCATGCATTCTGTCCATCATTCTGGGCCTGCGGCTCTCAAATTGCAACACTAGATGCAACCACTTGAAGAACACCAAATTTGTGCTGATCTTGTTCTTCTTTCCACACTTGAGCACCCACACATGGTAGACACCCCACAGGTCGTTCTTGTCGACCTCAAGCCTGTTGGTGCCCCAGAACGTGGTATTAATTCCCTTTGTGTTAACATGCATGAGGGCATTGGGTGAGCACTGCGGCAGGCCCACGAGGCAGTGGTAGCTGATCTTGCCCATAGAGAGGCACTCGTGCCACCAGGTATGAACAGAGTGCATGAACACGAGCTTCTGGTCCACGAGCGAGTCAGTGATCACGATGCAGTGTGAGTTGAAGTCCGCGATGTTCACATTGTAGAGGTAGTCAGCAAAGCACTTGATGCCATTCTTCATCATCAGCTGCCCGTCTGTGATACTGAGCCAGTACGACAGGCCCTTGAAGTACTGCGGCTGCTTGTTGACCAAGCTGTTGCACAGGCAGTGCACATACTACTGACTCTGCAGGCTGAGGTCCAGGATCTTCTCTGAGGTGCCGTTGGAGAAGATCAGGATGTTCACCATGTTGTTGATAGTGTACGCATCCATGAACTTGTGCTCCACATGCAAGTTCTTGTCAGTGATGATTGACTTCAGCTTGTTCACCTTGATCGGGTCCAGTGAGCACGCCTCGTTGTAGACCACATAGATCTTGCCCTCAAGGACTGCATTGAACTTTCCCATGATGTCCTCAGGGCTGGTTGTGTTGAGCGAGTGGTATTTACTGATGATGGCCATCATGGCGTCTGACAGCAGCAGGTCCTTGCCTCTATGTCCTCCTCAGATATGAGGATGGAGATGAAGCATGACCTGTCAAAGGGGTGCTGCAGCCTCTGCACAAGTCACTCAACCAGCCACCAGTACACATCCTCATTCTTGTTTGCGAAGTAGATGAAAATGTGCTTGAGGCACGTCTCAATTGAGAACTTTTTGCCCCTGTACTTGCTGCAGTGCCCTCTGTACTTGCGCGCCTCATTCTTCAAGATGCAGTACCCTTGCCAGATGTTAAATGTGCTGGGACTGCACTTCTTCAGGTCTGCGAACACCATCTCTGTGAAGAAGAGCCTCCACAGTGAGGCATTCCACAGGTCGAATGCATCAAGCTTGATAATGCACTTCTTTCCTGGCAGGTATGCCACGTGACTTCCACCAGCCTTGAGGAATGACATCACGTCCATGGCGCCCTTGTGCAGATAGCGGTTGTACCCCAGGCAGTGCATGGGCTGGGCCAGCTCGAACAGTATGAACAGCATTGTGGAATCCTGCAGCCAGAAGGCACATGCTATCTTGTTCACAAGGGTCGGCCACTCAGACTGCGGGATGTCATAGAACGTGCATGTGATGCAGCACTAGAACGCCAGCCTCCAGCAATCATGACACACTCCGTGTCCAAGGGCAAAATGGTCAAGGAAGAGCCGGTCATCACAGGAGTGCACAGGAGTGCTGCTCATTCGTCTCAGTAGGTGGTGTGGGCTGGGCAACCAATGGCGTGGTGTGATGTTGGGATGCGCACTTTTTTCCCACCAAAAAAGAGTCATGTCCCACAAATTCTGAGGTGGCAGCTCTTATATCACAGATGGAAAATATCTCAGCATCAGCAGCACAGAAGCAGACGCCTGTGAAAAGGTTCACTTTTATAACAAACAGTCTCAGCAACACAGCCATGAGTGCTTCCCTTTGCCCCTGCGGTTCTGTCTGCATTCTGTGCCAGTGCAAGAAGAAGACACCCAACAAGGGACACTGGTTCTACTCATGCCCAGTCATGAACTGCCTGCTGCACCAGAAGAAGGTGTTTCAGTGGGCTGACATGGTGCCATCGACCCTGCCTGCAGCCGCAGCTGCACCAGGCCCAGTGCCCTCATACACCCTGTCATTTGCCCTGTCATTCACTTCGTCACTTCCACCATGCAAGAGGCCCATGAGACCAGCTGCCGTGAACACAAATATGGATGAGCCAGAGACAGAGGAGGTCTCAGCTCCTGATGCTGCCTCTGAGCTCACAGATGTCCACTCACAGCTGCGTGACATCAAGACCATGCTCGACATCCTCACCAAGTCAGTGGCATCTGCAGCCACACTCATTGGCAGGTCAGACATGATCCTGTGCTGCCTCAACCAGCTTGAGACAAAGCAGGAGGCACGACTCCAGCACCAGAAGCAGCTCGATTCCAAGTTTAAGTCCACTGTACAGGCACTCATGTCTGTTGCCCTCAACAGTGGTGCTCCCTGCTCCCCCAAGGAAGAGGATTCTGCCCCCAATGTGGCCAAATGAAAACAACATTGTTACTTGGTTGCCTCAGGCTCAGGCTGTGCCCTCTTCTCAGGCTGAGTGGTCTTGGTGGGGATTATCATCTCATTGATGCACCCAAGATGAACCTTGAGGTGCTAGGATGTGAAGTACAGGCCCATCATGAACAGGCAGAATGAGCTGGGATCCTGGACGAGCTACGGCATGGCGTTTGAGCATAAGTGCGTGCCAACAGAGAGGATGCCGACATGCAGAAGCAGACTAAGCACATCATCAAGCAGCAAGCAGTATGTTCTTGAGTGAGTCAGAGATGCGCAGCCTCTTGTTAATGACAGTTACCAATCTGTTAGAAAGTGTTCCAATGACATCTCCGGCTATCAGGGCCAGCAAGCTCTGGATGATCGCATTGTCAGTCATCTCGTTCTCCTCTCTACCTGCATTTCAGAATTTCAGAGGTGGTTAACTTCTTGATGTTGTCAGATGTCACCCATGCGTTGATGCCCTCCGTCTCATATCTGTGTGCATTCTCCTCACGTTTTCTATGCTCAGCAAAAATGATCATCTTCTGCTCGACTGAGCCCAGTGCGTAGGTGGAGTCCTGCAGCTTGGTCTTGTCACCCGTAGTCTTGAAGAAATTCTGCATGATGTCAGCATTCAGGTTCGTCTGAATGGCCATGAGGGCATTGTGTTCCATGCAGTACTTGGCCATCATGGCATGGGTAAGGTCCTTTGTGGTGTCGTTCATGAAGTCTGCCCAGATGGACTCCTTGTTTCTGAACGTCTTCTGATTGAAGATGACTGCCACATCCACGTTATCACAGATGCAGGGCCCAATGGCCTTGGGGTCCTGGGTCATAAGAATGATAGAGATGAGGTGGTGCCTGCCCTCAACAGCGAGCTTCCTGAACATGGGGTCGTTGTGCACCTTGGCAGAGATGACATCGTCAAGGATAACCAGCACAGATCCCAGCTCTCTTGCTTGCTTTGTCAGAGGTCTCACCATACTTGCCTCCCAGAGTGCCCTGCAAATGCATCGCCAGTATACTTTCTTGAAGCAGTGAGCGTGATCTCCTTATTGATCCTGCTCTGCTGTGGGTTGCCCTCTGGCCCAGTCGCGGGCTTGAATGGAGTAGTAAGATCCACCATCTCTATCAGCCTCTTCATCTCGTAGGAGCTGAAGAAGCCACGAGTGAATTTTTCACCCAGGGGTTGCAGTATGGCATTTGCAACCTGGGCATCCCTGAGAACACCACCAGGGCTGTTGATAACGTTCTGGATCTCTGAGACCTCGGTGAAGGTGATCCTCTTGGCCATGTTCTCGTAGTTGGGCAGCTCGAACTTCAGCATCTCGTACTCCTTGGCTGTATCAAACCTCTTGCCAATAAACTCCTTCCAGCGGTCGACGATGGGCCCAAAGTTCGAAATGAAGTATGCCAGGTCCTTCCCGGGCTTCACAAAGTCGATCATCTGCAGATCCAGCTTTGCCTGAGTGAGCATGTCCAACTTCTCCTTCAGGACGGACCTTCATGTTCTCATTGGTCACACTCACCATAGCATTCGGGTTCAGCCCAGCATTGAGTATGGCTGCATTCTCGATGATGAGTGGCATGTGCTGGGCATTGTAGCCAATGGGAAACGTGACATCCTTGGAGTTGCTGATCTGGAGGTATATCTTGCCCCCAACCAGGTCCTCCAGGTGGGCATGGAAGGCCCTCATGGAGGAGAGTAGCTGGTGGTCAACTCCAGATGCAGCCATGTGTCTCTCTCTTTATTGGTATTCGTGAGAAAATAGGATTACCCATTGCAGTTGTCTGTCTCAACGTCTATCCAGAGAAGGACGAACATGTCTGCAGGGATGGCCAGGGGAGACAGATTCTTCCTGGGGCTTTAGAGCTCGACAGTAAACCTTCTGCACCACAATTGCAGTCTGAGATACAGATGCATGAGCGTGAACAGTGTAGCACAAGGTATCTGCAGCATGGATGGGTGGGCCCCAAAAGCCACAGACCTGGTCTCAAAGCAGCCAGTGAACTTCAGCTGTATGAAGGGCGGGAATCCCGAGGGGTACTTGTTCAGGTCCCAGTGCGTGATACAGGCAGTCTTGATGTTGCTGTAGATATCACTGGGCAGTTCCATATTTGTGCTGGGCGGAGACGTTCAGGAATACAAGGTGCTTCATTCTCTCTTCATGGCCACCAAGGAAAAACAGGGGATCCTCATACCACAGATACCCATTGAGACATATCTGCTTCACGTGTCCAGGCTCCCTTTCCAGGTTTGGAGATGGTGTGGGCATGGAGTCTTTTACCTCTGGCCTGTAGTACAGGTATATGGATATGACATAGAGGACATAGGGATCTCATACAGACAGAGTCATTTTCTAAAAGACTATCTTAGAAAAAGAAGTAAGATGGACTGGTTTGAGGAAATTATGCAGCGTCTCGTCAGGGACATTGCACAGCTTGCAGAGGAGATTGAAAGGCACACGGGCATTGAGATGGCCTGGGACGACTCCTTCAACAGGTGATCAACATCCATGGAGAAGATGCTCAAAGAGCTCATGCATCACGACTTAAGGAGCATGATCTTGGCGTGCAGCAGACCCCACATATGCAGCAGCCACAGCAGCAACTTGTGGTCGACCTGTGCTCTGAGGCTCACACTGAGCCTCCACCTGTTGAGTGGGTCCAGGACCCCACTGGGCAGGACGACAGTGTGCAGAGTCCATCACTGCTTGACCATTGCATCAACGTCAGGGGCAGCCATGTTGGCCACCAGTCCGTACTGCTTGATAACAGGCAGGGGCACTGGAGGCTTGCCGTGATGGGCCTTTCAGGTCGCTCATGCCCAGTTCCTGTAACTGACATTGTCCTTCTTGTCCATGTCACTGTTGTTGGAGTTGGAACTGCCATTCTCGTCATCATCACTGGCCCTGACGTGCTTGTGGTCCATGTGCATCACATACTTGAATGGGCCCTCCTCATCATACTCCATCTGGTGGACGTCCTCATTGATGTAGCAGTTGAATGGCAAGTCCTTAGGTCCATGCTCATTGTGGTACTTGTCCCACTCATCAACCTCAGGGCTCATGTCCAGGTCGAGCATCTCAAGGGTGATAATGGTTGTCCTGCCTCCTGAATGACTTCTCTTGTTCGACATGTTGCTTCAGAAACTGGGTATTCAATACTGTGGTGACGTTACAGTATGCCAATATTTATATGGCAGCTGGAGCATTTCCGGAATTGCTCCTTCAGTACTGGATTGCCCATATCTTGGACAATCAACTAAAGGTGCACGATTCCTGGAATATCACGTCAGGACAAATATCTGGGACATGCAGCTCGCATCTTCTGATCATTTGATTCTCTCACTCACTCATCAATTGAATTGAGATGGTTGCTTAATAATTGATACGTTCTTTATTATACTTGGTGTCTGAGTGTGTGATGTGTTGATATATGAGTGTGTGGTGTGTTTGGGGTGCTGTGCTACCCTGCCATAGGCTACAGTCAGTTGGGGCCGCCTTAAACCAGACAAGGGGCCACCCTACATTATACAGCACTTCTTTAATGGGAAGCCGCCCTCTATAGTCTGGGGCAGGGTAGCAGGGGGGGTTATGATGGGTGGTATGTTTGGGGGTTGTCTTGGGGGGTATGTCCAGGGGCGGTTCTGGGAAGACTGGTTTCAGAACCGTGTTCTGTTCTTGGTTTATCACTTTGTCTGTGTATCTGTTGAACATACTGGTTATAGTGTGGTTGTAGGTAACATTGGGGGTTTGGCAGCATTTGAGGGATTTTTGATGGTGATGTTGTCTGGTACCATAGAAGGTTGTGTATCAGGCATTTTTCTTTTATTGGTCGTGGTAGGGGTTAGTTCAACAACTTGTGCTATCTACTACAGCCATCGCCATGTTGCCTGTGTCAGGGTCATAGGATCCATCTGTAGCTATTATAAACCAGTTTTTCCAGGTGCCCACTATCATATTTGACGTGATTCACCATTGTAGTTCCAGGTTAGTATTGAAGCAGTATCACAGTTTATTCATATTGGCACACTGGCATGTTGGAGCACCTTGGTTATTTCGTACCAAGTGGCATGCTAGTCCTTCTGCTCGTTTTCTGTTTATTTGCCACTCTCTGTTCCCTGCTGAGTTTATAAAGGCTTTGTTCATAGTTGTTCCAATCTCTGCTGGCATGCCCATGTTCAGTAGGAGGTTTCTTTCTGTTTTAGGAAGAGTGTTCCATTGGGCAAGGTGCTGCCATTACCGTGGGATGTAGCCAATTGTGTCTGTCATCAGTCTCATTTTACCAATGTTTTGCTACAATGGGAAGGCTGCAGTGAACTTTTTTTCTCTATGTGGTATAACCAGTGTAGTATCCGTTTCTGGCATGAGGCTGTTTGGGGTTAAGGCAAAAAGCCATTTCAGTGCTTTCTGTGCTCGTTTGCTCCAGACGACATCAGCCATGTTTCAGAGCCCTAGACCTCCTTTCCTAGTGGGAGTGATGGGTAATATTAAAAGAACAATGCATGAAGAGCAGCCCAGTGGCACAGAATGGACCCAGAACTGCGAGCTATGCCATTCTGAAGGTTCAGGACCTTGTGCTCCAATATGTTGATCAAGGCATATGTCCAGAGCAAGTAGGACCTGCAGCCAGACTCTGAACAGCATACAGAGCACCTTCTAACAATGGTACATCCATGGAAACAGTTGAGATGCTCATACTGCTTGAACAAACACTGCACAAACAGCATAGAGTACATGCGTGCCATGTATGGAATGCCATTGCATTTACGCTGCACACCACACTAGATTGAATGCAGTAATAATCACATACTTATAAGAAGAAAGAGAAGGAAAACACAATTTCCAGTACCCATGCAGTCATCCACACAGAATTGTGCACCACATGGTTACCTGCCAGATACACTGCATCTCTGACAAGGTGATCTTTCACTATTTTGCTTATCTTTCATTTTCTTTTTAAGTTACAACTTGGGAACCACATGATTCCACCAGGGTACTACTGCTCACACAGTGTCTGCCCTTGACAGCCAGACTGCCAAGAATATGGCCAGTCACCTTGAAGAGACTGATTTTGCCACCTTACCTACCAGAGAAGCAGAACCACTGTGGTCATCTCTGATGATGGCCATTTCTGATAGCCCTTCAGAGAAAAATATTGAAACTGTCTGTCTTCTTCCCATTTCCCCCCTGCCTCATTCCCTCAGTCTTCCTGCTTGTTCCAGTTCCAAGGCTTGAACACACCTGAGGAGGCCCAGTACATTACCACTTACATCAAGGCACTTGCAACAAGCTTCTCATGAAGGAGGCGATGAGTAAGAACAACTATTTGAGGTTTGAAGGGGGAAAATCCTGAAGCATCCCACGCTCACAAGAGGCATCTGCTGAGGGCACTGCTGCTACCTCGACTTGCCCATTGTGTACTTAACGTCACTCAAGTGCATTTTCACTGAGCCAGGCAGGCAATAATTGCCTCGCACAGCCACTGGGGGTGGGTGTAGGCCCTCCTGTAGAGGGCCAGGGGTTAAGGCATGTGCACGGTCCTGGCACATAGCATCAGGAGGAAGGCACGATCATTTCCGAGCTCATCTACACATGGCAGCTGTCACGGCTGCCCTGGCAGTCTGACTTGTTGGCTGCCCAAGAATTTATCCATGCAATTATTTCCCTCAGGCAAAAATCCTCGCTTATCAGCGAGGAAGAATTTATTCCTTGAGGTGCTGTGCAACCCCGTTCAATGTGATTACTTTTGTATTCCTTTCTTTCTGGTCATCACAGTGATGGGCAAGTGCTTTTACGTTATCTTCGCTAATCAAAGCTCTAAGGTATCAGTAACACCCGATACAACTCCTCACAGAGGTACAGTCACGCAATGTAACGGCTGTCAGAGAACACACTGACTCCTCGGCATATCGAAAGAACGAAGACGGGCGTGGTGTATTGGCTCTGGGGACAGCGGCAGTGCGTGGGGAGTCTAGACGAGGAGGACGGCGTTGATGCAGCCGTCGTTCTCGGGGTTGTTGGTCACCTGCGCAAACTTGCCCCAGACGACCTTGCCGCCCGGCGTCACCAGGCCCAGCTCGCTGACGTTGACCTCGAGGATCGTGCCCCGCGTGATGACGCCCAGCTGCGTGTACAGCGGCGACTGCGGGTTCTTCTTGACGCCGATGATGTCCAGGTAGAACGTGCTGTTCAGCTCCGGGTGCGTCACGTGCGCCTTGCGGAAGCGCATCGCCATCGGCCGGATGAACCGCTCGTACTTGGGCGGCTTGCGCGTGAAGCCCTCGCCCACGTACGTCGCCTTGGTGACCAGCCTCTTCCACGATTTCTCTGCCCAACGTCACCGCCACCCCGCGTTGCGAATCAGAATCTACACGTCACCAGAGCGTAGCAAGCCGGGCGGGGGAGACACTCACGCCTGCGCTTGCCCGAGCGGTAGACCTTGAAGAGCTCCGACTCGGGGATCGGGCGGACCTTGGGCAGGGGCACGTCCCACTTGCCGGCCTTCTCCTTGCGCTTCTGCTTGATCATGTTGCTGAGCACCTTGGCCTTGTTGACGCCCTGGCGGTCCATCAGGTACGCGGGGATGGCTCCCGGCTTCTCCGTCGGCGCCGCCGCCTGCTTGCTCTGCTTCTGTTCATGCATCGCGATTCTGCACGGCCGTCAGTTAGCCCCAGTCACGTGCGTGGCGTTGCGTGTGCGTTGTGACGGGCATCGGCGATGGGAGCGATGGGTGA
>CACRSC010000064.1:57421-134528 GCA_902651635.1 Mastigamoeba balamuthi | reverse complement strand
GGAGGGGAGGGGATTGCGGACCATTGCGGCGCTCTGTGATGCCGAGACTATGTGCTGCTGGCAGCAAGAATTGCTGATGTCATCTGAAATATCTGGGCGAGATTTTGGTATCGGCAATAAATCGTGCCTGTGGGGCTGGGGGTCCGCTCTGCTCCGTGCGTGTTCCCGCGAGTCGATCGATGCGCCCGCTGTGCCATCTCGCTTGTGGTGCCACCCCGCTCGTCGCCTGTCCAGGAGAGGTTCTCGCAGGGCCTGCGGTGGGCACAGCAGTATCTATGGCCTCGTGGCCAGCAGCAGTTGCTCAGGTGTTCTCTGGATCGTTCGCTCTGCCACAGCAGGCGCCAGTCTGGACCTGATACCTCCAGGTGACTTGCGTGGTGGAGTGATTCGCCACGCAGCAGCTCACGTACAAGGGTGGCTGTGGTGCTTTGTGCGGGACACGGCATGCATGTGTGTGGTCTTTGTGACCAGAAGCCCGTGAGCCGTCTTCGCGTGATTGTGCATCTGCCAAGGGCTGTAACTTGGAAGAACCAGTCGGTCGTTTGGCAAAGAAGGGCTTGCGAGCATCAATTCCCGGTGTGATGGTCTTGCATTGCATCGCACTCTTACTGCTCACAGAGCAACCCCACGGGGGTGCCCAACAGTCGGAGTGCGATGAAATGCAAGACCATCACGCTTGTTCACATACAATTTTCCCCACAATAGGGCAGGCTTTTTTGTCCAATAACACAAATCAATGGAGTGTACAATTCATAAGATCAACAGCTGTGTGCTCGGATTTCAGATACCTGACAAGATTTATTGGCATAAATTGATCTTCACAACCAAGACAACCTTTGCTCGCGATGCAGGGGATCTGTTGTTGCAGTGAGGAGGAGAATGCGAGGATGCTGACCGAGGCCCTGCGCCGAATCGTTGCCACGTATCGGTCTGGCCTTGCCTGGGAGTCCGCAGCCATCGAGCTCCTCGTCAGCCCCATCGCCTCTCAGGTCGTTTTCCCGCCAAACGTCCACGACCCCGAGCCCGCCCAGCGTGCTGCCCTGGGGCCCCTGTTCCTGCGCCCGCTGCCCGTCGTCGGCAAGACGTTCTGCCCGCCACTGCTGGGCTGCCTCGCTGGCCAGCACCCGCGCGTGAGACGCCCGTTCTACGGGGAGAGAACCAGCAGGACAGTGCGGACAGTCGTCGACGAGGACCGCGACAGCCGAATGTCTTTCGGGAACACCGTCGTCCTCATCGGAGGCCCCGGCACAGGCAAGACGGCCACGGTCGTCGACGTGGCCAGCAAGCACTTTGTGGTGTACATGAGCGCTGCTGGCCTGTCGGCAGACCTCCCGGACCCGCACTACTCCTCTCTGGCCCGCGACGTCGAGAACATCGCTGCCACGTACGACTCGATGCACCCCACCAACTCCAGCGCACCCGCGACGCCCGAGGAGGTGTGGCGGTACCTGCAGGACAGACACCACAAGGTCCACGAGGCAGCGAGAGCGCGGATCGAAGCGGACCTCGTGGGGCGCCTGCTGCTGCTGCTGGCCCTGCTGCGCCGCGACGGCTGCGCACTGAGCCCCGTCGCGTTCCTCGACGCGCAGGTCCGCGGTGTCGGAGCAGGCGCCGTGCAGCTCGCAATCAACGCCGTGTGGGCTGCCACTGCTGGCGATGTGTACAACACGCAGAAGCTGCTGAGAGCAGTCGTGGAACGTGTGGTCTCGGCTGCTGAGGGCAGGGCTGCAGTGGTCTTGGCCTGCGATGACATGCAGCACGCCCGCCGTCTGCTGCGGGGATACCTCATGGATAGGGAGGTTGCCTTCCATGACGGGGACCACCCTCTGCTCGACAGCTCCGGGACGGGCATCAGAGAGTATTTCAGGCGCGACTTCACGTCCGCGTTGGCGCTGACGCTGGCGTCGTATGGCCTCACGTGCGTGCTGCGCTCAAGCCCCGAGTTGGGTGTGGCGCCAAGCTATCATATTAAGATCGGTGTGAAGTCGCCCATTGACTGGATCACGGTGTTCCCGCCCCCCGAGGACCCCTGGGCACTCCTGGGCCTCCTCATCAACACACGGGGCTGCACGCTGTCCCCGCAGCAGCTACAGGCACTGGGGAGCAGCCATAAGCTCGTGTGCTGCGTCGTCGCGAAGCTGCTGGCACAGCGAGACACCATTGCGGACAGGCAGCAGCGCCTCAACTACGCGATCCACGAGGCCATCGACGAGCACGCTCAGAGCGTATGCGCTGCTGTTGCCACTGCGATGGACAGCAGCACCGAGATCTCCACACTGCTGAGGAGGCTGACAGTGATGCAGAGGCTGCATGGAGGCAAACTGCGGTTCAGGGCCGAGCAGTCTGTTGACTGGGTTGGACTTGGCCTCTGCTTCGTTGACGACAGTGAGAGATACCCTCCCTGGCATGCTTATGAGCTCAGCGACAAGACCGTCATCAACGCCATCGGACGGGAGGCAGCCAGGCGGGATCCCGTGTGGTGGGGAACAGCGCAGGCCAGTGTCGATGCGATGGAGAGAGCGCTGGCACAGCTGGGTCCTCGCAGTGCTTCGCACGGCTTCTCGGTCGCGCATGCAGCTGTGCAGGTCCTCGTCTCCGTGTTCAGGGGATGGACTGTCGCTGAGCTGCCATTCCTCGCAGAGTACAAGAGGCAGCTGCCCGAGTGGTGCCAGGACGCTGTGGTGGACTTCAATGCAGTGGGCACTGCAGAGGAGCTGGGGCTCCCTCCTGGAGACGAAGGAGACAATGAGTTCCTCGCCAAGCCAGAGAGATGCAACGGGAAGCTCCTGCTTCCCGTGAAAGGCCATAGGGGGCAAGATGCCATTGGATGGCTTGCGTGGGCGCGAGAGTCACCACGCTGCAACTCGGGTGCAAGGGCGGTAATGCTGCTCAAGAGCTTCTGGCGTCCCGATTTGACTGAGTTTATGGAGCATGGGTCACCAACGCTCGACAAGAAGCTTGCCGTGGGCTGCCTACACGTGTTTGTCGAGCTGCCAAGGGCTGCCTCGTCATGGAGCAGACTGCAGGTGAGCGGCAACAACGTGATTGTGCGAATCGACGCCCAGAGGCTACAAGAGTTCTTCTACACTGGGAGCAATCCCACAGGTGCGCCAAACAGCCAGAGTGCGATGGCTCTAGTGATGCAGACCATCATGCTCGCCCTTTAGGAAGGCGCAAACAGTGGGCGTCGTCATAGGGGCACCAACACTACAGTTCACTGTTGAATTTGCTGCCCACCCAACCGTTTCATGTGGTTGAGGCAGAGGAGAAAATAACTGAGGAATACCTTTTTAGGTGACTCGCAGTAGCAGCACTGGCAGGACCGCGGCATGATGTAGTGAGCTTTGCCACCCGGGGGAGTTCAGAGGCCCATGATATTTATCGTTTGAGGGTTGTGCGACTCATCCTGGAGTACCGAAGGGCTATGGGAGTGGAGATGTGAATTTCCGCATAATTACAGAAAACCTAGATAGGCCGGACCACTTACCCGAAATACCCGAGTGGATACGGAGGAGCTGCTTCTGTGGGATCCCAGATTTTGTTCATTTTAAATGACCTAGCTTGGAGTATCGAAAAGTGGTTTTCATGCGATGCCCGAGAGCATCTATGATGCAGCAAGGAGGAGGAAGCGCGGCTGCTGACGGAGGCTCAGCGGCATCGTTGCCACGTTTAGGTCCGGCCATATCTGGGAGCCCGCTGCCATCGAGCTCCTCGTCGGCGTTAGTGCCTCTGGGGTTAATTACCTGCCAGCAAGCGCTGACCCCGAGCCGAGCCAACGGGCTGCCCTTGGGCCTCTGTTCCTGCGCCCGCTGCCTACCGTCGGCAGCGCGTTCTGTCCACCTCTGCTGGGCTGCCTCGCGGGCAAGCACCCACATGCGCTCAACCGTACTGGACAGACTGTTGTCAACGAGTACATCGGTAAGAGTACAGCGGATGCATGTCCACCATCATCGTCGTTGGAGGCCCCGGCACAGGCAAGATGTCCACGGTCGTCGACCTTGCCCGCTCGGAATTCGTGGTGTACATGAGCGCCGCTGGCCTGTCGCGGACCTCCCAGACCGCACTACTCCTCTCTGGCCCGCGACGTCCAGAGCGCATCTCTGCGCACGACGCCATACACCCTGACGACGCACGGGATGCCCAGGAACCCGATGAGGTGTGGTGGTACCTGAAGTACAGACATCACGCACTCCACGGGGCAGCGAGAGTGCGGATCGAGGACCTCGTGGGGCGCCTGCTGCTGCTGCTGGCCCTGCTGCGTCGCGATGAGCCCTGCAGCGTTCCTCGACGCGCAGGCCAGCAGTGTCGGAGCAGGCACCGTGCAGCTCGCAATCGACGCTGTGTGGGCGGCCACCGCTGGCAACGGGTACGGCGCCCGGTCGCTTCTGAGAGCCGTCGTGGACCGTTTGGTCTCGGCTGCTGAGGGCAGGGCTGCCGTTGTCTTCGCCTGTGATGACATGCAGCACGCCCGCAGTCTGCTTCTTACTCCATGAGGTCTCCCCGCATCAGAGTCCACCAGGGACCACCGCTGCTCGAGAGCTCCGGGAAGGGCATCAGAGAGTATTTCAGGGGACATTTGTGCAGCCGTTGCCACTGCGATGGACAGCAGCCCAGAGGCTTCCACCCTGTTGATGAAGCTGCTTGTGATGTGAAGGCTGCAGGGAGGCATGCTGCGGTTCAGGACCCAGCTGCCCATCGACTGGGTCGGGCTTGGCCTCTGCTCCATCTATGATGCAGACTGGTTCCCTTCTTGGAATACCTTCGAGCTCAGCGACAAGGCTGTCATCGATGCAATTGGATAGGAGGCGGCCAGGTGGGATCCCGTGTGGTGAAGCACAATACAGAGCAGCATCGATGTGATGGAGAGGGCTCTGGTGCAGCTGGATCCTCGCAGTGCTTCTCAGTTGCTGCCTCAGTGCTGCATGCCAAAATGTGGTACTATTGGAAATTTCTTCAGCTGTGCTTCGATTTCAGCTATTCCTTTCTTGTATTGATTAAGTGGTCATTCACAGCCATTCGGAATCACATTATACTATAGTGGTCATAAGGGCACTCTAACTTGGCTTATTTCATTCTTCTCGAGAAAGGACTGAAAGAGGTCATGAGAGGGAAGAGGGCACAAGATAGAAATTAGACAGAATAACCCGTTTGCTGCCCTGCAGCCACCTCATAGCACAGATTGTGCTGCATATAGACTATGCTATATAACCCCTGGAAGAAATAATAGTTTTGAGTACTGGGAAGGAGTCGTGAGGGAAAAGGGGGAAGTGAAGGGAACATTTGAAAGAAACTTAGAAGTTCCGTATCAAAAATGTGATAGTACTTTAAGAGTATTATTAAAAGATGGCCCATGATATGCAGTATAATATGCACTGAAGCCAATATGTGCTTCAAATACCAATATTCTTTTGTGCCTATTGCTTTAGCACTGACTGCTCTCCTTATGATCTTCTCTTCCTTCCTTCTCATAAAAAAGCCTGATTTACATCAGACTCTGAATGAGACCTACATTGCCGTGTCTTTTAACTGTTGAGAGAAGGCTCTTATCATCTCATTCCTGGTTCCTGAGGCATCCCATATCAGGTTTGTCAGATAGCAAAATTGGACTGAAGTTCAACGCCACAGGGCAGAAGACAGGACTTCTCTGCCATTATTGCTGCTTCCGTGGCCACTCCCTCTGTGGTCAAACGCAACCGCAAGGCAGTTAATGCCAAATATACTTCCAGTTACATCTTCTCTTTTAGAATATCAGATCACTTTATTCCTGACCCTGTAAGTGAGCCTATCCTTCGCTGATAGAAGGAATGCCTGTTCTGTTCTGTTCTTTTTTCATAGTTAAGGATCTTGAATACAATGTAAGAAGAACTACAACTTCGAATTTGGAATGAACCCCAATGCTGTTGAGTGTGTAGAGAAAACGAGGTTAGAGATAACAGTGAGCATGAACTCACAGTTGTATCACAACTCCTCACCACAAGGACACTCCACTACATTTGAAGAGACTGTTTGCAGTGCATTCAGTGTTTATTGCGGAGCTCGAGTGCGTATACTCCACATCGTCGCGATGCCCGGCTAAACTCGGTATCAGGGCTATTAATAGACCAGATATTCCTCGAACAGAACCCCGCGGGCACGATGGATCACAACGCCCCGAGCGACGAGGTGCGTNGGGCAGGGCTGCCGTTGTCTTCGCCTGTGATGACATGCAGCACGCCTGCAGTCTGCTTTGTACTGCATGAGGTCTCCCCGCATCAGAGTCCACCAGGGACCACCGCTGCTCGAGAGCTCCGGGGAAGGGCATCAGAGAGTATTTCAGGCGCGACTTCACGTCCGCGTTGGCTCTGACGCTGGCGGCATTTGGCCTCACGTGCGTGCTGCTGGGCACAAGCCCCGAGCTGGGTGTGGCGCCAAGCTTACGTATGGAGGTCGGCTTAGAGCGCCCCATCGATTGCCTGACAGTGTTGCCGACCCCGAGGACCCCTGCGCGCGCCTGGGCCTCCTCGTCGACACGCGCGGCTACACGGTGTCCCGGCAGGGGCGAAAGCCGCTGGGGAGCAGCCACAAACTCGTGTGCAACATCGTCGCGAAGCTGATGGCGCAGAGAGACACCACTGCGGACAAGCAGCAGCGCCTCGACTGCGCCATCCGTGAGGCCATCGACAAGCACACTCAGTGCATTTGTGCAGCCGTTGCCACTGCGATGGACAGCAGCCCAGAGGCTTCCACCCTGTTGATGAAGCTGCTTGTGATGTGAAGGCTGCAGGGAGGCAAACTGCGGTTCAGGACCCAGCTGCCCGTCGACTGGGTCGGGCTTGGCCTCTGCTTCATCTATGATGCGGACTGGTTCCCTTCTTGGAATACCTTCGAGCTCAGCGACAAGGCTGTCATCGATGCAATCGGATAGGAGGCGGCCAGGTGGGATCCCCGTGTGGTGAAGCACAACACAGAGCAGCATCGATGTGATGGAGAGGGCTCTGGTGCAGCTGGATCCTCGCAGTGCTTCTCAGTTGCTGCCACAGTGCTGCATGCCAAAATGTGGTACTGGAAATTACTTCAGCTGTGCATCGATTTCAGCTATTCCTTTCTTGTATTAAGTGGTCATTCACAGCCATTCGGAATCACATCATACTATATTGGTCATAAGGGCACTCTAACTTGGCTTAATTCAATCTTCTCGAGAAAGGACTGAAAAGGGGTCATGAGGGGGAAGAGGGCACAAGATAGAAATTAGAAAGAATATAGTTTGCTGTCCTGCAGCCACCTTATAGCACAGACTGTGCTGCATATAGACTATAATATATAACCCCTGGAAGAAATAATAGTTTGGAGTACTGGGAAGGAGTCGTGAGGGAAAAGGGGGAAGTAAAGGGAACATTTCTAAGAAACTTAGAAGTTCCGTGTCAAAATTGTGATAGTACTTTAGTAGTATTATTGAAAGATGGCCCATGATATGTAGTATAATATGCACTGAAGCCAATATGTGCTACAAGTACCAATATTCTTTTGTGCCTATTGCTTTAGCACTGACTGTCCTTATTATGATTGTCTCTTTCTTCCTTCTTATAAAAAAGCCTGATTTACATTATGACTCTGAATGAGACCTTCATTGCCGTGTCTTTAAACTGTTGAGAGAAGGCTCTTATCATCTCATTCCTGGTTCCTGAGGCATCCCATATCAGGTTTGTCAGATGGCAAAATTGAACTGAAGTTCAACGCCACAGGGCAGAAGACAGGACTTCAGACATCCCTCTGCCTTGCTTTCTTGTGAAGAACCTCAACTCGAGGGCAAATCATACTGCTCTTAAGCCCTTAAGAAAGCACACTTCAACATCTGGATACAGCTGAGTTACACCTTTACATCCTTCAACCTCAAGATCAATAGGTGAACCTGATCTACAAGAAGATGCAAGACAAGATGCTTACATTCCCTGTCATGGCCACAGTATGAGAGATGCCAGGCTCTGCTTGCAGTAGTGCTTCACACCTCGCAAGAGGCTCTTCTTGCTTGTTATATATTGGTGAGCTTCGATCATACTGGCATCTGGCCCCTTGACAATTACAGGAACACAAAGAGTAAGTACATGATGACCAATGCCCCTACACAGTGTCCCAAGCCCACAAAGTTTCACCTGTCAATGAAGAACAAGCTCATCATAAAGGTAATTTGTCAGTGAGCTAACCAAGGCAGAAAATAAGCATGTCACAGCCAAGGCACGAAAGCATCCATGGTGCAGCTGCAGCTGCCATTATTGCTGCTTCCATGGCCACTCCCTCTGTGGTCAAACGCCACCGCAAGGCAGTCAATGCCAAATAAACATCCAGTTACATCTTCTCTTTTAGAATATCAGGCCACTTTATTCCTGACTCTGTAAGTGAGCCTATCCTTCACTAAGAAGGAATGCCTGTTCTGTTCTGTTCTTTTTTCATAGTTAAGGATCTTGAATACAATGTAAGGAGAACTACAACTTCGAATTTGGAATGAACTCCAATGCTGTTGAGTGTGAGAGAAAACGAGGTCAGAGATTGCAGAGATTACAGCAGAGCATGAACTCACAATTGTATAACAACTCCTCACCACAAGGACACTCCACGACATTTGAAGAGACTGTTTGCAGTGCATTCAGTGTTTATTGCGGAGCTCGAGTGCGTATACTCCACATCGTCGTGAAGCCCGGTAAACTCGGTATCAGGGCTATTAATAGACCAGATATTTCTCGAACAGAACCCCGCGGGCACGATGGATCACAACGCCCCGAGCGACGAGGTGCGCGCCCTCCCCCGGCCCCGCCCCCCTCCGCGCGGCTCCCCTCACACTCGGCGCGTGCGGCGCGCCTCGTGGGCCCCCCGCAGCCGTCGTGGCCGCTGCCAGTGCCCGGTGTACCAAATATAGCACGCCCCACCACCGTCTGCAGAAGGCACGAGGCCCAGTCGCCCCCCAGCCCTCTGACCCCTCCCCCTAGGCCTGTCACTGTCCATACGTCACAGAAAGCAGCCCCGCCGCCGTCACGTGCGTTGGCCCCCGGAAACCGGGGGATATTTCCCGGATATCTCGCTGTTGACGTGGCGGATTCCACACAGGGCTGCCGACGCTGGGGACGCAGCAGGGAGCGACGACGGCTGCCCCGCGCGAGAGAGGGTGGTACAGCGAGACGCTGCACATGGGAGTGCCGCCGCCGTCGGCGGTGGTGCAGCAGATCGTGGCCACCCCGGTGACGTCCAAGGAGGAAAAGCCCGGATCTCCGTCGAGGAAAATCAACTCGAGCGGCAGCGGGAGGACCAAATCTCCCAGCCCGCCGGGGTCTCCGCAGCGGAGGCTCGAGCCCATCGGAGGCTCGCCCAGGACGGGCAGCACGCTGGCCAACCTCGAGAAGATGATCGAGCCCAAGGTCATGGTGGCGTTCTCGACGCCCGCGGGCAAGACGCCGCGCAAGGTCGCCATCGAGAGGTGACGGGCTCACATCCCCTCTCCGTGGGCGTTCAATTGGGCGGGCGCTGATCAATTGTCTGGCGAATTCGCAGGAAAAAGAGGAAGTTCGCCGAGCTCGAGATCGGGAAGCTGCTGCACGACGAGGGCCTGCACAAGGCGTTCGACAAGGAGCCCGGCCGCCTGCTGGGCTGCGTCCCGCTCGAGCTCTTCGACGACTCGGAGTACGACACCAAGAACCCCGAGGAGTGGCTCTCGCTCGTCGTCGTGCGCCCATCACCTCCGCCCCACGCCACCTCCCGTGACTCAACGCAGGCAATGCCCAATTCCCAGAAACGGGGCGAGGAGGTGCACGGGGTGCCCGCGCAGGCGCTGCTGGCGCCCGAGGGCACGCAGCCCTCGGTCTCCGGCTCGTGGGTGCCCGTCGAGGTGACCGACTACGACCCCGCGACGCGCGCGTACCAGGTCACGCGCCCGCCCAAGCCCGCCGCGTGGGTCTCGAAGCTGCGCCTCCTCTTCGCGGCCGAGGACCCGCTGGTCCACGTCGAGCGCGTGCGCGCAGCCGCCGCCGCGCGGGGCCACGCAGAGGCCGCGCTGCAGTACCGCTGCTACGTCGACAGCATGCCGCACGACGAGGCGCCGCCGCTGGCGCGCAAGCACATGGGGGCGGCGCTGCAGGTGGCCATCGCGCCGGCCAAGTACGGGCACCTGCGGGCCCACGCGCGGCCTGCGGTCCAGGAGGCGGTGCGCGAGTACTCGTGGGTGCTCAACAAGCTGAGCTTCGACGCGACGCTCGAGACGGAGCTGGGCGACGCCGTGCGGTCGACGCTGGGCGAGACAGAGGACCCGTTCGCGCCGGCCGTGTTCGCGCGGACGCCCGTGCGCGAGAGCGAGCTGTGCGCCGACTTTGGGGCGCGGCAGGCGGACTTCGTGTTCCGGACGTTCCTGACGCGGCCCGAGACCATCACGGTGATCCTCAAGATCCGCAGCGAGAGCCTGCAGCTGCTGCAGCCGCAGAACGACATGTTCACGACGCGCATCACCAAGAGCGTGCGGCTCGAGGAGTTCGAGACGATGCAGATCTCGACGTTCACCAACGTGGGCATCTCGGTGCGCGACCAGTACGTCAACCTCATCAAGAACGCCGTCACCAACAGCCTGCGCGGCCTGGGCAAGGGCTGGTTCAACCTCGAGGAGACCAGCCGCGAGGTCTACGAGATCAGCAAGCTCAAGAAGCTCTTCGAGTACATCCGCTTCATGATGGAGGACACGCTCAGGTTCCTGACCGAGGGCTCGCTCGAGAACCTCGCCGACTTCCTCGAGATGGCCGCCGACGACGCCGTCACCGTCACCGACACCGACGACGTCGACGTCAAGCGCTCCATGCGCGCCCGCGAGGTCCTCCGCTTCCCGCTCTTCATCGTCGACCTCATGGTCAAGGACAAGACCATCGTCCTCAGCACCCCCTGCGAGGCTGTGCGCTCCCCCCTTATCCCACCCGTTGTTCTCTCTCTCTCTCTGCTCTCTCTGCTCTCTCTCTGCTCTCTCTCTGCTCTCTCTCTGCTCTCTCTCTCTCTGCTCTCTCTCTCTCTGCTCTCTCTGAACTCGTGTGGCGGCAGTTTGAGGAGAAGCTCGACACCATCTGCGAGAAGATGCTCGGGGTGTTCGCCAACATCACGACGATCGAGCGGCAGGTGATGAAGAACCTGTTCTGGAGCCACATCCCCGTCCTGGGCATCGTCGGCAAGAGCGACCCGCGCATCGACTCGGCCCTCAAGAGGATCCGCGCCGCAATCGGTACCCTTCGCAGCTGTCATTTGACTTTGCCCTGGGTGGAGTCGATTAACTCGTTTGCCGCAACGACGCAGCGACTGCGCTGAAGCCGCTGGTGCAGTACATGAAGCTCTACGACAAGTACAAGGAGTTCCTGGGCATGGACACGACGGCGTACCTCGAGGCGTTCAAGAGCACCGAGCACAGCCTCGACGAGTTCAAGGAGGAGATCCTCAAGCACGTGGGGGCCCGCGACGAGATCGAGAGCCGCATACCGTCGTCGGTCTCGGTGGGCATGTTCCTGGTGAACAACGTGGCGGTGCTGCAGGCGCTCTCGGAGAAGTACCGGTCGCTGGCGAGCGGCGTGCTGGACGTGCTGACGCAGAAGACGCACGGCAACGCGATGGACATACACCGCGAGTTCGACGTGCTCAAGCGGCGCCTCGAGGAGCGCAACACGACCATCGAGATGCTCAACGACCAGAAGACGCTGCTGACGCAGGTGCCGGGGCTGGTCAAGGCGCTGCAGCGGCAGGTCGACGGGCTGGGCGAGTACTACGAGATGCTCGACGAGATGCTGCACCCCATCAGCAACGAGCACCTGAACCTGCGCTGGGACCTCATCGGGTGGCCCGACCGGATCCTCAAGCGCATGGACGAGACGGTGGCCGTGCAGGACCGCGACCGCAGCGTCTTCTACAAGCAGTACGTCGAGAACCGCGAGCAGTTTGAGGAGAAGATCGGGCAGCTCTCCAAGTCGGCCAACGCGGTGATGCGCGTCTCGGAGCTGTCGCAGCACGACAAGGTCGTCGTGCAGATCAACTCGGTGCTGTCGCAGATCAAGGAGGCGCAGGAGATGATCAAGGTCTTCAACAGGCGCGAGAAGCTCTTCGGCATCGAGCAGACGTCGTACCCCGAGTTCAACACGGTCATCAAGCAGCTCGAGCCCTACACCAAGCTCTGGCAGACGGCGCACGACTGGATCGTCTCGTACGACGCGTGGATGAGCGCCTCGTTCGCGTCGCTCAAGATCGAGCAGATCGAGGACCTGATGAACAACGGCGGCAAGACCATGTACAAGCTCGGCGAGTACTTCAAGTCCTCGCGCAGCTTCGCGCAGATCGCGCACCAGATCCGCGACCAGATCGAGGCGTTCCGGCCGCACATGCCGCTGATCACGGCGCTGCGCGACTCGTCGATGCGGCCGCGGCACCTCGACATGCTGCAGAACGAGATGCACATCGACCTCAAGTTCGACGACTCGATGACGCTCTCGACGATGCTGACGCTGGGCCTCGAGGAGAAGCTGCCGTACATACAGAAGATCACCGAGCTCGCGGGCAAGGAGTACATCATCGAGGCCGCGCTGGCCAAGATCGAGCGCGAGTGGCAGTCGGCCTCGTTCGACGTGCGGCCGTACCGCAGCCCGGGCACGTACGTCATCCGCGCGACGGACGACATCTCGCAGATGCTCGACGACCACCTGGTGACGATACAGACGATGGGGTTCAGCGCGTACAAGGCGCCGTTCGAGTCGCAGATCGCGCTCTGGGAGGACAAGCTGCGCATCGTGCTCAACTGCCTCGACGAGTGGCTCTACTGCCAGCGCCAGTGGCTCTCGCTCGAGCCCATCTTCGGCTCCGAGGACATCAGCCGGCAGCTGCCGACCGAGGGCAAGCGCTGGATCACGGCCGACCGCATCTGGCGGCACATCATGAGCAACACCAAGGCCAACCCGCAGGTGCTCGTCATGGCCTCGCAGAAGAAGACGCTCGAGGACCTCACCGAGTGCCACAAGCTGCTCGACCAGATCCAGTTCGGGCTCAGCGAGTACCTGGCGACCAAGCAGGCCGCGTTCCCGCGGTTCTACTTCCTCAGCAACAACGGCCTGCTCGAGATCCTCTCGCAGACCAAGGACCCCACGGCCGTCCAGCCGCACCTGCACAAGTGCTTCGAGAACATCTCGTCGCTCGTCTTTGTCGGCGAGAAGCACGAGGTCACGGCCATGCAGAGCGCCGAGGGCGAGGAGATCAAGTTCCTCGCGCCCATCACGCCGACCGTCTTTGTCGAGAACTGGCTGCTCGAGGTCGAGTTCCAGATGCGCCAGAGCATCCGCGCGGTGCTCATCGACGCGCTCAAGGACTTTGTGCCCGAGAAGCGCATGGACTGGATCCGCAAGTGGCCCGGGCAGGTCGTGCTGGCCGGCAACTCGCTCTTCTGGACGCGCGGCGTCACCGAGGCGATCCGCAAGGGCATGGACGCGCTCAAGGTCTACCACGACCAGCTGCTCGAGGGCCTCAAGGACCTGACCAAGATGGTCCAGATGGAGCTGACGACGCTCGAGAAGCTCACGCTGGGCGCCCTCATCGTCATGGACATACACCAGCGCGATGTCGTCGCCGCCCTGATCAAGGCCAACGTCGAGACGGAGCAGGCCTACGAGTGGGTCTGCCAGCTGCGCACCTACTGGGAGAGCGACAACCTCGTCGTCAAGATGGTCAACTCGGCCCTCAACTACGGCTACGAGTACCTCGGCAACACGACCCGTCTCGTACGCCTCCCCTTCCCCCCCCCCCCTCTGCTCGACAGATGTCGAAACAGATTCAGTTGATTGCTAACGCGTTCTGTGCCTCATGCAGGTCATCACGCCGCTGACGGACAAGTGCTACCTGACGCTGACGGGCGCGCTGAACCTGCAGCTGGGCGGCGCCCCGCAGGGCCCCGCAGGGACGGGCAAGACCGAGACGTCCAAGGACCTCGCCAAGGCCATCGCCAAGCAATGCGTCGTCTTCAACTGCAGCGACGGCCTGACCAACCAGGCCATGGGCAAGTTCTTCAAGGGCGTCGCCTCGAGCGGCGCCTGGGCCTGCCTCGACGAGTTCAACCGCATCGAGCTCGAGGTGCTGAGCGTCGTCGCCGAGCAGATCGGCGCCATCCAGCGCGCCATGCACGCCAACCTGCGCACGTTCATGCTCGCCGACACGGTCATCTCGCTCGACAAGACCGCCGGCATCTTCATCACCATGAACCCCGGCTACGCTGGCCGCACAGAGCTCCCCGACAACCTCAAGGTTCTCTCTCTCCCCCACTGCCCTCTCTGGAGCGCCGCTGACGCACGGGGCGGGTGCAGGCGCTGTTCAGGCCGGTGACGATGATGGTGCCCGACTTCGCGATGATCGCCGAGATCAAGCTGGTGTCGTTCGGGTTCACCAACTCGCGGATCCTGGCCAGCAAGATGGTCGCGACGTTCAAGCTGTCGAGCGAGCAGCTCTCCGCGCAGGACCACTACGACTTTGGCACGCGCGCGCTCAACGCCGTCATCCGGACGGCGGGCAGCCTCAAGGGCCAGTACCCGCACATGGACGAGCAGCTGATCCTGCTGCGGGCGCTGCGCGACTGCAACATCCCCAAGTTCCTGGCGCAGGACATACCGCTGTTCGAGGGCATCCTGTCGGACCTGTTCCCGGGCCTGTCGCTGCCGAGCATCGACTACGGCGAGCTGATCCCGTGCCTGATGGAGTCGATCCGCAAGTTCGGGTTCCAGCCGGTGCCCACGTTCATCACCAAGGTGCTGCAGATGTACGACACGATGCTGGTGCGGCACGGGCTGATGCTCGTGGGGCTGACGGGGTCGGGCAAGACGGGCCTCTACCGCTGCCTGATGAGCGCGCTGAACATGATGAACAAGGCCGACGCGGTCAAGAACCCCGGGGTGCGCATGAGCGTGCTGAACCCCAAGGCCATCACGTCGGGGCAGCTCTACGGCGAGATGAACAAGACGACGCTCGAGTGGACCGAGGGCGTGCTGGCCGTCATCATCCGCGAGGACGCGGCCGACCGCAGCCCCATCCGCAAGTGGATCATCTGCGACGGGCCCGTCGACGCCATGTGGATCGAGAACATGAACTCGCTGCTCGACGACAACAAGAAGCTCTGCCTGACCAACGGCGAGATCATCACGTTCAACCCGACGCAGACGATCATCTTCGAGGTCGACGACCTCTCGAGCGCCTCGCTGGCGACGGTCACGCGCTGCGGCATGATCTACATGGAGCCCTCGGAGCTCGGCGTCGACGCCATCATCAAGAGCGGCCTGCAGCGCCTGCCGCAGTGCATCGCCGCCGAGCACATGCCCACGATCGAGCGCCTCTTCGAGCAGTACCTCGCGCCCTCGCTGCGCGTGCTGCGCGCGGGCGGCGTGACGGAGCTGGCCAAGACGACGGACATACACCTCGCGCGCAGCCTGCTCAACATGTTCGAGTGCATGCTCGACCAGTGGATCCCGCCGCCCGACGACTACACGGACCTCGCCAAGGCGCGCATGAACGACGTGGGCGAGGTCGTGCCGCTCGAGGCCGCGTTCATCACGCCGCTGTTCGTGTTCAGCCTGATCTGGTCCGTCGGGGCGACGGTCGACCACGTGGGCCGCATCGAGTTTGACAAGCGCCTGCGCCAGCTGATGCACGAGAACGCGACCGAGCCGGAGCTGCCGCCCGATGACCTCGTCTACGACTACCGCTACGACCTGGGCGAGAAGAAGTGGGTGCACTGGATGCGCGACGTGTCGACGGCGATCAGCGTCAAGGAGAGCGACTTCTCGCAGCTGATCGTGCCCACGGTCGACACGGTGCGCTCGGCGGCGCTGATGGAGATCCTGCTGCGCAGGAGCAAGCAGATCCTCTTCGTGGGCCCGACGGGCACGGGCAAGTCGGTCGTCGTCAAGAACAAGCTGCTCAGCGGCCTCAGCGACAAGTTCCAGGCCGTCATGCTCAACTTCACGGGGCAGTCGACGGCCAACCAGACGCAGGACATCATTGAGGGCAAGTTCGACCTGCGCCGCAAGGGCGTCCTCGGGCCCTCGGCCGGCCACAAGCTCGTCATCTTCGTCGACGACGTGCACATGCCCAAGAAGGAGACCAGCGGCGCCCAGCCCGCCGTCGAGCTGCTGCGGCAGTTCCTCGACCACGGCGGCTGGTACGACCTCAAGGCCCTGCAGACGCAGACGCAGCCCTTCAAGGAGATCGTCAACACGACGCTTGTCTGCGCCATGACGCCGCCCGGTGGCCCGCGGCCGCCCGTCTCGGCGCGCTTCCTGAGGCACTTCAACGTGCTGGGCTTCCCCAGGCTCTCGGACGGCACGCTGCTGCACATCTTCCGGACCATCCTCGGCGCGTTCCTGCAGCCGTTCAAGGCCGAGGTCAGGGAGGCCGTCGACAACGTCGTCAAGGCGACGATCGACGTCTACAACACGTGCATGGCCGAGCTGCTGCCGACGCCGTCCAAGTCGCACTATATGTTCAACATGCGCGACCTCAGCAAGGTCTTCCAGGGCCTCATGAGCGCCAGCCCGCAGTACGTCGTCACGCCTCAGGAGCTCGCCTGCCTCTGGTTGCACGAGTGCAGTAGGGCCTTTGAGGACCGCCTCGTCGACCGCACCGACCGCAAGTGGTTCCGCAAGATCCTCAAGTCCTCGCTCTCTAACCACCTCAACATGGTGCCCTCGCCTCGCATGCCCCCCTCCGCTCAGTCGCTGGCTGACGCCCCACGCCCCACAGACGACGGAGATCATACCGTCCAAGCCGCTGATCTACGGAGACATCCTGGACAGGAACATGGACGTGGAGAGCAGGGTGTACCGGCGCATCGAGGGCGTGCAGACCATCACGACGGCCGTCTACGACGCGCTCGAGTACTACAACCAGACGAGCCAGACGCAGATGCGCCTCGTGCTCTTCATGGACTGCATCGAGCACATCTCGCACATCAGCCGCATCCTGCGGCAGCCGCAGGGCAACGCGCTGCTGCTGGGCATGGGAGGCTCGGGCCGCAAGAGCTGCACGATGCTGGCGGCGTCTCTGGCGCAGTGCGACGTGGTGCAGATCGACGTCACGGACAAGTACGGCGCCGAGGAGTGGCACGAGGACCTCAAGAAGGTGATGAAGATGGCGGGGCTCGAGAAGAAGAACGTCGTCTTCATGATCGACGACGCGCAGATCCGCGACGAGTCGTTCCTCGAGGACGTCAACAACATCCTCAACAGCGGCGACGTGCCCAACCTCTGGGCCTCGGACGAGCTCGACTTTATCTACTCGCAGATCACGCCGCTCATGGAGTCCACCGGCAAGGCCATCTCCAAGGAGTCCATCTACAACTTCTTCATCGGCATCGTCAAGGTCCCCTCTCCTGCCCCTCTCTCTCTCCCTCTTGGATGTCAATTGACTCCCTGTGCTCGCAGAGGCACATTCACGTGGTGCTGTGCCTGAGCCCCATCGGGGAGCAGTTCTACGAGCGCATCCGGCTGTTCCCGTCGCTGGTGGCGTGCTGCACGATCGACTGGTTCTCGGGCTGGCCCGACGAGGCGCTGGTCAGCGTCGCGCAGAGCGTGCTGGCGCCCGTCAACATGACCGACAGCCAGCGCGACATCGTGACGCGCATGTGCGCGTTCATGTTCCGCAGCGTCGAGCGCGCGTCGCTGGCGTACAAGGCCGAGCTCAACCGCCAGAACTACGTGACGCCCACGTCGTTCCTCGAGATGCTGGGCCTCTTCAAGGAGCTGCTGGCGCTCAAGCGCCTCGAGCTCGAGAAGACCGTGCGGCGCCTGACGCTGGGCCTCGAGAAGCTGGCCTCGGCAGCGAGCGACGTCAGCGTGCTGCAGGACGACCTGCGGGCCGCGCAGCCGCTGCTGGAGAAGGCGACGCAGGACCTCGAGGAGGTGATGCACCAGCTCGACCGCGAGACGGCCTCTGTCGATGAGGTGCGCAAGAAGGTCAAGCAGGACGAGGCCGAGGTCGAGCTCAAGGCCGCCGAGCGCCGCGTCATCGCCGAGGACGCGCAGCGCGAGCTCGACGAGGCGCTGCCGGCGCTCGAGGCCGCCGTGGCGGGCCTCAACTCGCTCAACCGCAACGACATCACCGAGGTCCGGTCGATGGTCCGGCCCCCGGCGGGCGTCAAGCTGGTCATGGAGGCCATCTGCATCATGAAGTCGGCCAAGCCCAAGAAGATCGAGGCGGCCAAGCCCGGCGGCCCGCCGCAGTACGACTACTGGGACTCGGCCAAGCTGATGCTCAACGACCCCGAGTTCCTCAAGTCGCTGCACACGTTCGACAAGGACAACATCCCCGACGCCGTCATCCAGAAGCTGCAGCCCTACATCCAGAGCGAGGAGTTCCGGCCCTACGCCATCAGCAAGGTCTCCAAGGCCTGCACGTCGCTCTGCATCTGGGTACGCGCCATGGAGCGCTACTACCACGTCGCCAAGGCCGTCGCCCCCAAGCGTGAGCGCCTCGAGCAGGCCGAGCAGGCCGCCGCCGAGATGAACGCCAAGCTCGCGGCCACAAAGCGCAACCTACAGGTAACAGGGTGTGGGAGGGTGGGGATGCGGGCTTTGTTCCTCGGGGATCAGTGCGAATGAAGTGGTCGCGAAAGCCTCCCCAAACTTAACTTCAGGATTCAACTGAGCGTTTGAAAGAAGCTCTCAGCGAAGCTCGGCACACAGGCTCCGCTGTGGCCTCCATGTCTGCACTATTCAATTGAACTGGATGAGCTGTGGAACTACATTGATTGCGCTGCTCAGTTCACTCGGGCGGGCAATACGCAGAGAGCAACTAAATTGTGTTGTGTTACGACCTGTGTTCCTTGAGCTGACTGCGGGGAGCCTTGCAGGAGATTGAGGAGCGCCTGGCCGAGCTGTGCAACCAGAAGGACATGAAGGCCAAGGAGCGGGCCGACTACCAGCAGAAGGTCAGCGACTGCGAGGTGAAGCTCGACCGCGCGCACAAGCTGCTCGACGCGCTGGCCGAGGAGCGCAGGCGGTGGGAGGACGGCAGCCGCGGGGCCAAGGAGCGCCTCGAGAGCCTCGTGGGCGACGCGGTCATCTCGGCGGGCAGCATCGCGTACACGGGCGTCTTCACGGGGCACTTCCGCCAGCGGCTGCTGCGCGAGTGGCAGGAGGAGATCGAGCGCAGCGGCATCGAGCACACGCCGCGGTGCACGATGCGGTCGACGATGGGCGACCCGTTCAAGGAGCGGCAGATGATAATCGACGGGCTGCCGTCGGACTCGATCTCGCTCGAGAACGCGCTGATCGTCTTCAACTCGCGCAGGTGGCCGCTGATCATCGACCCGCAGGGCCAGGCCAACAAGTGGATCAAGAAGCTCGAGAAGGACCACGGCCTCGACGTCGTCAAGCTCACCCAGGACGACTTCATGCGCACCCTCGAGAACGCCATCAGGTGCGATTATTGTTTCCTGGATTTGCCAAGAACCAAGAATCAGCTGGCCGGATATCTGTTGCCTGCGTTGAGTCATCCGGTCACAAGTCTGCGAACACTGGCAAGCTAACACATGCGGGCAGGTTCGGGAAGCCTGTGCTGATCGAGAACATCGGGGAGGACATCGACCCGTCGCTGAACCCCGTGCTGCTGAAGCAGACGGTGAAGCAGACGGGAGGGCTGTTCATCAAGTTCGGGGACTCGCTGATCCCGTACCACGACGACTTCAAGCTGTACATGACGACCAAGCTGCCCAACCCCGTCTACAAGCCCGAGATCTCGACCAAGGTCACGCTGATCAACTTCACCATCACCAACGAGGGCCTGCACGACCAGCTGCTGGGCCTGGTGGTCTCGCGCGAGCGGCCCGACCTCGAGGAGTCCAAGAACCAGCTGGTGGTCCTCAACACGAGCATGCGCACGCAGCTGCGCGAGGTCGAGGACAAGATGCTGCAGCTGCTCAGCGACAGCAGCGGCAACCCGCTCGAGGACCTCAGCCTCATCAACGCGCTCAGCGAGGCCAAGAAGACCAGCGCCACCCTCAAGGTCAAGATGGCCGAGAGCGAGGAGAACGAGAAGAGCATCGACCAGGCCCGCCAGCAGTTCGACTGCGTCGCCTCGAGCGCCACCGTCCTCTTCTTCGCCGTCATGGACCTCAGCCTCATCGACCCCATGTACCAGTACTCGCTCGGCTGGTTCATCAACCTCTTTGTCAACGGCATGAAGTGCGCCCACTCCCCCCTCCCTCCCTCCTCACTGCTGTCATAAGGATCTGGGCAAATCTAATTGTCCGATCATGAAATCGGGAAATGGAATCTCGGGTGAAATCGCCTCCGTTTGGCACAATGCCCGATGTGGTCGTTGGCTAACCGCTCGCGTGCAGGATGGCCGAGCCTGCCGAGTCGCTGCCGGTGAGGCTGGAGAACCTCTCGGCGTACTTCAAGTACAGCCTGTACTGCAACGTGTGCCGGTCGCTCTTTGTCAAGCACAAGCTGCTCTTCTCTTTCATCCTCTGCATCCGCTTCATGCAGAGCAAGTGCGCGCCTGCCTGTCGTTCCCCCTCCCTCCCCACAGCCCCTCCGCTGAGTTCACACCCCCCGCAGGAAGCAGATAGACGCGATGCAGTGGCGGTTCCTGCTGGCAGGAGGGGCTGCGATCGCGGGCAAGCTGGAGAAGGTGGCCAACCCCTTCTCGTGGCTCGAGGAGAAGTCGTGGAACGAGCTCGTGAGCCTCTCGCAGCTGAGCGGCCTGACGGGCATACACGAGGCCATGGCGGAGGTGCCCGAGCTGCTCAAGAAGTACTACGAGAGCCAGACGCCGTTCCAGGAGAAGCTGCCCGAGCCCTGGAACACGAACCTGACGACGCTCGAGAAGATGCTGATCCTGCGCTGCCTGCGCCCCGACGCGCTCATCGGCGCCATCCAGCTCTTCATCACGCAGCACCTGGGCTCCAAGTTCGCCGAGCCGCCCGACTTTGACCTCTCGGGCGCGTTCAAGGACAGCGCGTCCAACATCCCGCTGATCTTCGTGCTCTCGACGGGCGCGGACCCGCAGGCCGAGCTGATGCGCTTCGCCGAGGAGATGCGGTTCGCGCGGAAGCTCGAGGCCGTGTCGCTGGGCCAGGGCCAGGGCCCGCGCGCCGAGGCCGCGATGAAGGACTGCATGGAGAAGGGGTTCTGGGTGCTGCTGCAGAACTGCCACCTGGCCGAGAGCTGGATGCCGACGCTGGAGAAGATGGTCGAGGCGGTGACGCCCGAGAAGGTGCACAAGGACTTCCGGCTGTGGCTGACGAGCATGCCGACGGCCAAGTTCCCGATCAGCGTGCTGCAGAACGGCATCAAGCTGACGATCGAGCCGCCGCGCGGCATCAAGGCCAACATGATCCGCTCGTACTCGACGTTTGACGACTCGTTCCTGGCGTCGGTGACGGGGACCAAGAACCACGCGTGGAAGCGGCTGCTGTTCAACCTCTGCTTCGTGCACAGCGTCATCCTCGAGCGGCGCAAGTTCGGGCCGCTGGGCTGGAACGTGGCCTACGAGTTCACGAGCGGCGACCTCAACGTCTGCGTCAAGCAGCTCAAGATCTTCATGACCGACTACGAGGACATCCCGTGGAAGATGCTGCGCTTCCTGGCAGGCAACATCAACTACGGCGGGCGCGTCACGGACCCCTGGGACCAGCGCACGCTCAACACGCTCATCTCGACGTTCTACACCGAGGCCTCGATCGAGCCCGAGCGCTACCCGCTGACGCCGTCGGGCACGTACGTCTCGCCGGCCGACGGCACGATGCGCGAGTACATGGCGCACCTGCGCAGGTTCCCCATCGACGACGGGCCCGAGGCGTTCGGCATGCACGACAACGCGGACCTCTCGTACCGCCAGGCGTCGATCCGCGCGCTCTTTGACGACATCCTGGTGCTCGAGGCCAGCAGCAGCAGCGGGGGGTCCAGCGAGGCCGCGTCGATCCGCGAGGCGTTCATCCGCGACGTGGCCTCGGACATCCTCGCCAAGATGCCCGAGTCGGTGCCGCTGGACAAGCCGCTGGTCATCAAGCCGCGCGACTCGATGGGGCTCGTGCTGGTGCAGGAGGTCAAGCGCTACGACTCGCTGCTCGTCGTCATCCGCAACTCGCTCAAGGAGCTCATCAGCGCCTACCGCGGGCTCGTCGTCATGAGCAAGGCGCTCGAGCAGATGGCCAACAACATCTACGACAACCAGGTGCCCATGCTCTGGTCCTCCAAGGGCTACCCCTCGCTGCTGCCCCTCCGCACCTGGGTCGAGGACCTCCAGGCCCGCCTCAAGTTCCTCTCCAAGTGGGCCAACGAGGGCGCCCCGGCCGTCTTCTGGTTCTCGGGCCTCTTCTTCCCCCAGGCCTTCCTCACCGGTACCGCATTGTCGACCCCCCCTCCTCCCCCCGCTTGCGTCCTCCGCTCTCGCTCGCGACCAACAGCCGGACGTGTGGCGCTCGCCCACAGGGGTGCTGCAGAGCTTCGCGCGGAGGTACCACGTCTCGATCGACACGGTGGCGTTCAACTTCATCATCATGGACAAGCCCCTCGAGGCCATCACCAAGGGCCCCGACGACGGCGTCTACATTTAGTGCGCTGCCCCGCTCAATTGCACCCGCCTCTTCTGGAGCCCGTTGCACCCCCTCGGGCCGGCGGCAGAACCCCGGGTGTTCTCCGGCCCCGAGAAGAACCCGCGAAGGAACGGGCGTCGGTTATTTTTGCACTGGAGCCGTGAAAACGGGCACACAACGGGCTCCGCGAAGCAGCATTCTCAGCCCGCTCGCCCGCTCTCCCTCCCGCCCTCCCCGCAGCGGCCTGTTCATCGAGGGGGCGCGCTACGATCCCACGAGGCGCGTGCTGGCCGAGTCGCAGCCGCGCAAGCTGTACCAGCCGCTGCCTGTGGTCCGTATCGGGCTTAAATTTTGCGGAGGCTCTTTGCACGTGGCCCCTATTTTTGACGCACTCCTCTCGCCTCCCCCCTGTGTCGTTGTCGCTGCTCGCTGCCCGCTGCCGCCGTGCGCGCAGATGTGGCTGAAGCCGGTGCAGAACCGCGTGGTGCCCGAGACGGGGGTGTACAGGTGCCCCGTGTACAAGACGCTGACGCGGGCGGGGCTGCTGTCGTCGACGGGGTACTCGACCAACATGGTCGTGACCATCGAGCTGCCGACCGAGCAGCCCGAGTCGCACTGGATCAAGCGCGGCGTCGCCTCGTTCTGCACGCTGGCCTCGTGAGCCGGGCGGGCGGGCGCGGGCGGGCGGACACCGGTGCGCTGCCCGCACACGCAGGGGCCGCAGGAGCGGGAGCGGACGCACGCAATAAAAGTGAGCGGGCATGGACATACGCACCAAACAGGAGTGGATTTGCATTGCAGTGGCTTTTCTGCGGGTGCGTGTTCGGGTGTGGAACGTGTTAAGCGCGGCGGGGCCAGATTTGGGGCGTGGCCGCATGGGGCCAAAGGGCAAAAAGGCCCGGTCCAAAGCGGGTAGCGAAAAGGCAGATTGCACAACGGGCACGCGGCGTGTGCGCACTGCACAGTGCCGTCGGTCTTTTCCTGCGCGGAAAAACCCCCTCGGGGCAGAGAGACACGCGCCACCACAAGAAAAAAACAATTTGGGGGTCAGGCGCAGCTGGCGTGCTGAATATTAGAAAAGAAAAACCACACCCCCAGCTCAACAGCAGGCACTTCTCAACCCCCCTCAGCGCACAGCCACCCCCGCCGTCAGCCCCCTCCACCCCCTCTCGCAGCCCCTCCCCCCCAGCCCAGCGCGCACACACAGCGCACGGCCGCCACACACAGCCCCCCGAGATGCTCGTGCACACGCAGTCGATCACGCGCGACCAGCTGTCGCTGTACTTCCACCTGCCCATTGTCGACGTGGCGAAGAAGCTGGGCATCTGCGCGACGATGGTGCGCCGGCAGGGGCAGTGGAAAGGGGGCAGGGGGGAGGGGGGGCAGTGTCCTCCCTGTGCGTGGGGTTTATTTATTTCTTTTCCTGCGTTCTTCCCCCCACATCACGCACCCCACACCCCCACCAACCCACCACCAGTCCGGGGCCCCGACAGCCTTTTTCGACCGAGGGGCGCGCCCCTTGCCCCTTTGGCCCACGGAGCCCACACTGGGGGGTTCCCCCACTCGCCCCGCACGCTCATTTATGACCCCCCCTCTCACCCCCCCATCCCACACCCCACCCCCGCGCAGCTCAAGAAGGTCTGCAGGCGCAATGGAATCCCGCGCTGGCCCTTCCGCAAGGCACGCCCCTACGCCCCCCGCACCCTCTTGGGCTCTTCCTGTCCAACGGCACAATGCACTTTTCGGCCCGCTTTTCGGGGCGACGTGGAATAAGCAGGTGGTGGCCCCCCTGCCGTCGTCGTCCCCTTCCTTCCTTCCCTCCGGTCCCGCCGCCGCTGACTCCGCTGCCCACCGCGCAGATCAAGAGCCTCGACAAGATGATCTCGGGGCTCGAGTCGGCGCTGGACAAGTCGCCCGAGGACTCGCAGGCCATCGTGCGCGAGCTCGCGGCGCTGCGCTCCAAGCGCGCGCAGATACTGCGCAACCCCGAGGTCCTCGGTGAGCACAAAGCCACTCCCAGCCCCGCTTCCCTCGCCCTCGCGCATTTTATGGGCGCAACTGAACTGAACCCACGCGGCCAACGCGGCGCAGCCAAGAAGCGGTCGAGCGGCGGGCTCAAAGACGACTTTGTACGCTCTCTCAGCGTCCCTGCTGGTGCCTCCTTGTCGGAAATACACACACAACAGCACTGCACTGTGCACCTTTCGTGCACCTCCCCCCGCTGACGTGTACCCCCGATATTTTCCACCCCCGCCCTCCACGTGCCCCCCGGGCGCTGACGCGATATCTCCGTGACGTGGCGCAGGACGCTGACACGGACGATGAGCTGGCGCCGCCCGTGTACCGGCCGTGCGCCGGGGCCCCGCCGCCGCCGTCGCCCCCGTCTGCGGTCGCCGCGGCGGCCGCGCCGTTCATCGGATCGGCGCCGTTCCAGACAGCGGCGGCGCCCCCGGCGGCACCCCAGGGGCCCCAGGGACCCGCCCCGCTGCAGGCGCCGGCGCCCGCGCAGCCGCAGCCGCAGGCGCCGCAGCCCCAGGCCCCGCAGGCGCAGACGCCGCATCAGATGACGCAGCTGACGTCACCGATGACGATGGCGGGGGCGCAGGGGTTCCAGATGAACCCGCAGATCATGGCCATGATGCAGGCCGAGGCCCAGGCGCAGGCACAGGCGCAGTTCCAGGCGCAGCAGATGGCGATGGCCAAGGTGGGGGCGACTCAATTGATTCGTTTGATTCAATTGATTGTGTATTCACTCAATCCTCTCTCTCTCTCCCCCCCCTCTGTCTCGCGTTCTCTCGCAGGCGCAGCAGCAGTACCAGCAGGCGCAGATGGCGGCGCGGATGCCGGAGCTCATGGGCTCGGTGCCGCAGATGGACCCCTCGCTGGCCTCGCACGGCCCGCTGCTGCGCGAGCTCTACGCGCAGTACAACCCCGCACTAGTGCGTTCAATTGATATTCAAAATTATAATTAAGCCAAATATTATCGCACGCGGCTAACCTGACCCGGTTGCGTTTCGGCAGCAACGACCGGGGCCTGCGCCGCTGAGACCAATGGTGGGGACGGCGTCGGGACTGACGATGCGGGAGCTGACGCTGCCGCCGCTGGACTTTGTGCCGCCGCCGCCAGAGGCGCTGCTGGCGCAGATGCAGCAGGCGCGAAAGGAGAGCCTGTGGGCCGCGCCGCCGCAAGCAGCAGCGGTGCTGGCGGACCCCTCAAAGCAATGAGGAGCCCAGCCCAGCTGTGACTCTCTTTCACTCCCCCCCCTCCCACCTCCCCCCCACCTAGGCGTCGATTTTACTGTGTTAGGACGTTCGTTATTCACGCATCTTTCCCCCCTATCCTTCCCTATCCATCCCTCCCTAATGTTACTCAGACAGACTCAATAGCACACAGATCTATCCCTGGTGCGTACGTGGTCAGCTACTGGCCCTTGCTTTCATTATACCGCGTTCAGTAGGATGTTGCCCTGTGCCGCTATGCTTTACTATGGGCAACGCAAGTGCCCTAGAATGAACCAGTTGAGCCTCTTGGCCGGGAGATAGAATACTGGCAACCTTTATCTTGTCACCACAAACACAGCGACAACACAGCGACGACAGCTGTAGCATACCAGCGCCCGCAGGGGCTTTGCGAGCACGGGGGGAGCGCAGTCTCCAGCAAGGCGTTGGGGGGTAACACAACTCTTAACACGCTGCTGCGCGTCCCGCGGATCAGTACTTGGCGCCGCGGGTGGTGAGCTCTCTCTCGATGGCGGCCTTGCGCATCTCGTGCTCCATCCTGCAGGCCACGAGCTCGCGCCTCCACAGCTCCTCGATGTACTGGCGCTTCTGGGCCGCCCAGTGCTCCGTCACGTCGAGCTCCTCGCGCCCCTTGAGCCTCTCGACGTCGGCCAGCTCCGCCTCGAGCCTCCCGAGCTCGGACATGAGCAGCTTGCGCCGCTCGCTCGTCGCCTCGCTCTCGACCGCCGCCGCGCTCGCGCTCGCGCTGCCCACGCTGTGCAGCGACCCCACGGCCCCCGACGAGCAGCTCGACGCGCTGGCGCTGCCCGAGGCGCTCGGCTGGTGCTTGTGCCCGCGGCGCCGCGACTCGGGCGTCTGCGGCGAGGCCGGGGGCGCCGCGAAGCCCTTGCAGTCGGCGGCGAGGGCGTCGGCGCAGCGCAGGTGCACCGCGCGGCGGCACTGCGGCGCCAGGCACGTGTAGCCCGTCTTGCCGATGCCCCAGATCACCTTGCCGCACGCCGCGCAGTACACCGGCGGCAGCCCTCTGGTCCTGTGCATCGTGTGGTGCTTCTGGCCCTCTGGGCATCGCAGGCAGGCGTCAAAACAGAACCAGAATTCCCTTGGGAAATCGAATTGAAATTGGAACCCGCGCTGTCTAATCGCGGAAAATAGCAATGGGCGATAGGCTTGTGAGGCGAGCCCCCCCTCTCTGCCCTCCGCCCCCCCCGGGCACGCACGGCTGAGGGCCAGGGCGCGGCTGATGGCCGAGAGCCACTCCGAGACGACGGCGGCGCTCTGCGCGCGGAACCTGAGCTCGCGCGCGGGCGTCCTGAGCACGAGCACGGTGCCCTCGGCGCTGACGGCGCAGTCCGCGAGCGCCACCTGCCCGCTGGGCTCCTTTGCCTGCGCCACGTCACAACAACGCAAGAAACGCGAAAACAAACAGCCCACAACAACCACCGCCCGCGCGGCCACGGAACCGGCGCGGGCAGCCCGCGCGCAGCGGCACGGCGTCAGCGGTGACCTCCCGCGGGCCGAGGGGCGCGGGAGAACCGTGGGGGACTTGAAGTAGCAGAAGAGGCCGGGCTGGGCGATGCACCACGCGCGCGACCAGCTGCTGCTGTGCCGCTGCTTGTCCAGGAAGCCCTCGAGCTCGGCCGTCGACATGGCCCCCGGCTGCTGCTGCTGCGCTGCGGAGGGAGGCGGGTGGGTGGTGTGTGTGTCGGCCCCCCCAGCGCTGATTCGCACAAAATATCTCGATCTTTATCTCGATCTTTGGGCGGGAAATATCGCCAACGGGGATTTCTGGACCTCTGACCAGTGCTGTTGCCGGTAGAAAAGCATGGTGTGGCAACGAGTCATCCTCCATAGATCGGGAAATAACTCCCCTTTCTGGGGTTACGTGGCACCACATCAACAGTCCCACAGGCAACAGCTCTGCCTCTGACCGGCCTTGCAGTAGCAGTAAAAAAGCTGGCTGCTGCTGCTGCTGCTGCTGCTGCTGCTGCGCTGCGGAGGAGGAGGGTAGGGTGTGTGCGTCGGCCACCCCAGCACTGAATCGCCGACAAATATCTCAATCTTGGGCGGAAAATATCGCCAAAGGGATTTCTGGGCCTCTGTCAGGCCTGGCAGTACGAAAAGGTCGGCTTGCTTGTTGGCTCGTGGCCGGGCGGGCGGAGGGCGGAACGGCTGTGCTCCTGTGCGCACGCCTGGGAGGGGGAGCTCACCTGCTGGCTGTGGGACCCGCGACAATGATTGTGGGCAACGAACCCACCGGTTCCCAAGAAAAACCCACCAGAGGCAAAGGGAAAAACAACGCAGGGACTGAGCATCTACAGCACCAGCCACGCGAGCAGCAGCAGCAGGAGCAGGCGAGGGAGGACAGCGCGGGGAAGAAAGGAGGGCGCGTGACGGAGGGCAAAGAGCAGCTAGCTTGATTCGGGAGCGGGCAGCGGGTCCCCTGGGGGGCGGAGGGAGGGTGTACTCACTGTGCCTCGCCGTCGAAGCGGTACTTGGCGTGCTGTGCTCTGCTCTCCTCCATCGACACGGCCTCGTTGTCGTAGACCAGCACAAACTGCGGCACCTGCTGCTGCTGCAGTGCCTCTGCCGCCCCCTCCTGCTGCTCCAGCTTGCCTGCCTGAGCCTGGGCCTGGGCCTGAGCCTGCGCCTGCTCGGCGGCCTGGAACACGTTGAGCGGGGCGGCCTGCGCGGCAGGGGCCACGGGCTGCGGCACCGGCGCGATCACGAACGACGTCTGCGCCTGCGGCGAGACGGGCATGCCGGGGGGCACCAAGCCGGGCGGGCCAGCGGGCTGCATCTGCTGCATCTGCATGCCGGGGAACATGCCGCCGACGGCCTGCGGGAACATGCCCGGGGCCCCGGGGACCATGCCGACGGGGGGCATCTGCATGCCGGGGAACCCGGGCATCATGGGCATCATCCCCGCGCCCATCATCATCATGGGGGGCGCTGCCCACGGCGGGTAGCCCTGCGGGGCCATGCCGGGCATCATGCCCGGGGCCACAGGCGGCGCCGCGCCCATGGGCGCCATGTGTGCTGCGCTGCAAGTGGGAGGGGCGGCCTGAGACGAGGGAAGGGGAGGCTGGGCGACTCACGGGACGGTGCCTGGGATGGGGAGCACGCCGACGGCAGCGGGGGCGGCTGCAGTGTCGTCGTCGTCTTCGGCGTCGCTGCCCAGCACTGCGAGAGATAGAGTGAGAGGGTGATAGAGGTATTGGCGTGAGTGCCATGGAGGTGGAGGAGGGGCAGATGGCGGGGTGGGAGGCAGACGCAACTGCGACGCTCGTACTCCTTGAGGTCCTCGGCGGGAATGCCCTCCATGCCATAGATCTCCACGTCGAGCGACTCCCTCCCGGGCTTTGTGTTCGGAACTCTGCCGGGTGTGACAAAACGAGCTCAGCCCAAGCCATCCACGAAGCAGCGGGAAAACAAACCAGAAATCAATTGGCAGACCAAAACAAAACACAACGCAACGAATAATACAGCCAAAACCAATCAAAAACCGCAGAAAAACACGCAGGAGTGGGTGAGAAACGACTGGCAGCGACAAATCGCACCCGAAAAATCAAATGACAGACCGGAAGAAAACAATCTGACGATAAAAATACAACCAAAATCAATCGAAAACCCCCAGAAAAAAGCAACGCAGGGGAGAAAAACGACTGAGGAAGCAGAGGAGGTGGTGGAGGGGGGAGGGGAGCCCGCACTTGGTGATGGTCTCCTTGTGGACGTTGGTGACGTGGGTGAGGAGGCCGCTGGCGGTGTTGAGCTTCTTGTGGCAGAGGTGGCACTTGAGGTGCTTGGCCCGCTGGTGCTGTATCAGGATCTTCTCGTCCTCGAACGTCCTGTCGCAGTACCAGCACCACGGCTTCAGGTCCTCGCGCGTCTTCCGCTTTCTCTTCTTGCCCATTTCCACCCCCACCGCCGCGCTCGCGCCGCTCTTTCAAAAAAAGCACGCAGAGATAAATAAAGATATTTTGTCTGGGGAGAATATCTAGATATTCAGCAATCAATAAAACAACTGCGCGCAGCGATGGAGGGAGAGTTTGTGGTGCCGCTGGTCGAGACCGACCTCGAGGCCCCGGGCGTCTCCAGCGAGTACCGCGTCTCCCCGGACTTCGACATCGACATCTCACCCGGCCCGCTGTCCAGCCTGCTCGCCGGTTAGCTTGCCAACCCCCTCAAAAGCAAAATGCCTGCGCCACGTCACCTGCATTTCCAGGAATCCCAGGAATCCCAATTTGGGCCGAATTGAATCTGAATTCTGGGTGCGGCCAGAGATCGAGGACAGGCTGCGCAACGACCCCACGGACATCACGGCGCACGAGACGTTCGACCCCCTCTACCGCGTGGCCACGCGCTGGGCCTCGGTGCCCGCCGACGCCCGCGCCCGCGCCTCGGACGCCGCCTGCAGCGCCCTGTCTCTTGCCTCGCGCCACGCAGCCCCCAGGCCACCCCGCGGCGACGGTGGGGGCGAGGACGAGGACGGGGACGACGACGGCGCCCCTGAGACGCGCAAGTGCCTGCGCAACGCCTTGCGGATGCTGACGTTCTTGGCTTGCTGGTTCGTGCGCCTCTTTGAGCGCGAGGACGCGGCAGAGGCGTCCGCTGCGGTTGCCGCCGCCGCCTCGAGGACGCCCGCGGGCGCCGGGAGGAAGCGGGCGCGCGGCGGTGCAGCGGCCGAGGGCAAGGACGCGGCGCTGGGGCCTTGGTGGGGGTCGGAGGACCGCAGGGAGCGCGCACTCTCGGCGCTGTCCGAGGCGCTCGAGGCCGCGTGCTCGGGCGACCTCTGGGGCCGCGCGTGCCAGCCCGAGGACGAGTTCCTCGCCGCCGTCACGCGCGCGGTGCTGCAGGCCTTCTCGTCGGCGCCCAACACCAAGGCCAGGGGCGTGCGCAAGTGCATGTGCGCGCTGTTCGGCGCGCTCTGCAGGCGCGGGCAGGTCGGGCTGCTGGCCTCGGGGCTCGTGCAGACCCTGCACCAGGCGTCGGCGCAGCACGCGGTCGCCGCGCTCGCAGAGGCCGTCGAGGCCGCGGTCTCGGACTACGACTGCGAGAACGCGGCGGGCGCGGTGCTGAGGGAGGTCGCCAAGATCGACACGGCCATGCTGGAGAAGGACACGCCGCTCGCGACCAACGTCTCGGACCTCGTCGTGGAGCTCGCGCGGAAGCTGCCGTCCCTCGTGCTGCCCGCCGTCTCCGTCCTCACGCCGCACCTGGACGGCCCCGTGAGCCTGCAGCTGCCGCGAGCCCTCTGCCTGACAGCGTGGGGCGGGGGGCGGTGCAGAGCCACATAATGAGGAACGGAGTGCTGCAGGCGCTGGGCGTTCTGGCCCTGGAGAGCGCGCGCAAGGACCTGGCCGCAGGCGAGGTGCCGGATGCCGCGAGGCAGGACTCGCTGCTGATGCCGCTCGAGGAGAGGTTTCACGACATCTCGTCATACACGCGCAGCAAGGTCATCCAGATCTGGGCCGACCTCGTCAAGCACGCAGCATCGGACCCCCCCACAGCGCGCGTCTGACCGCTGTCCTCCTCGGCGCAGAGAGCCCGGCGTCGTCCCGCTCAAGAGGCTGCGCCGCGTCGTGGTGCTCACGATCGAGCGCCTCGCAGACAAGACCTCGCAGGTGCGCAAGTCTGCCGTGAAGTTCCTTTCGCTCCTCGTCAAGTACAACCCGTTCTGCGGGAAGCTGGAGCTGTCGTACTTCACCAGCAAGCTCGCCGAGGCGACCAAGGTGCTGAGCGAGGCTGGGGAGCGCCCCGAAGCGGAGCTGGAGAGCCAGAACGCGCTGGTGCCAGCGGACGACGACACCCTGGTGGGCCCCATCAACGAGGCCGCCCTCTCCCCGCAGGCGCTGGACCCCCTCTTTGCGTCGACGCCGTTTGCCGCCCACGCCAAGGACGTGACCCCGGAGGAGATGTACAAGAAGGTGCAGCGCTTCAGGAACTGGGCCAGAGACGCCGCCGAGTTCATACAGCTCGTCGAGAGCTCCGTGCCGACGCTGTGCACCCTGCTCGGATCCAAGACGAGCACAGACGTGCTCGAGGCCACGCAGTTCTTCGAAATCGCCCACGAGTTTGGGCTCGAGAAGGCCAAGGTGAGCTGCCGTAGCCGCGGCCTGTCTCTGCGCCCGCCAGTGCCTGAACGAATAACAGGAGGGGGAGAGGAGAATGCTGTCGCTGGTCTGGTCAAAGGAGACGGGGATCAAGGAGGCGCTGATAGACGCGTACAGGAAGATGTTCCTCGCGTCGCCCAAGGGCCTCGTTGTCGCGCGAAATCTCATCGAGTGCGACGCGTTCCCGCCCTTTTGGTTGCTGACACGGGTGTCGCCAGACTGGTGCAAGGAGCGACCCTCGGAGACCTCACCTCGCTCGAAGAGCTCGTCACACTGCTGATCGACGGGAAGCTGTGGTCGCACGGCATCACGCAGGGGCTGTGGCACATACTCGGTAAGCCCACGGGGGTGCCAGAGAGCGCCCTGTCCTGCCTTTCTGAGACCCTCCGCCAGCGCACACGCAGCAGGGCGAGGAGAGGCGCGGCGCCATGATTGTACTCGGGATGATCGCGTATGCCGACCCTCTGAGCATCGCGGAGAACGTAGCCCTCATCACAGCCATCGCGCTGGGCCCCACGTGGGCGGTACGCGGCAGCACAGAGCGCTTTCGCCGTGGCTGACGCGCTGCGCAGAACGACGAGGTGCTCGCCAAGTACGGGTGCATTGCCCTGCAGAGGCTCAGGAGAGGGGCGATGGAGCAGAGCCAGCAGACGACCGCCGAGGCGGCGGCAGCGGCAGCAGCGGAGGTGAAGCCGGACGAGCCGCCGCAGAGCACCTCCAAGCGGGCGTCCACGCGCAAGCGGACCAAGGGGGCAGCAGCGGCGGCAGCGGCAGCGGCTGCGGGCGAGGAGGAGGAGAAGCAGCAGCAGCAGCAGCCGGCAAAGCCAGCGCTGCCCACGGTGGCTGTCAAGAGGCCGTCGACCAAGAGGCTGCCCAACACGCACAGCCTGTTCGAGCTGCTGTCGTCGATCGTGGCGGACACGGAGGCCCCGTTTGAGCGGTGGCTGCCGGTGGCGGAGCAGGCGATCAACGCCGTGCACGTGCTGGCCGAGTACCCGGACATGATACACGAGGAGCTGATCCGCAAGCTGTACCGCAAGGCCCTGGGCGGCGGCAGGGAGCGCGTGGGGGCCTCTGTGCTCAGCAGGCTCTTCTTCGTCGTGGGCCACGTGGCGCTGAAGCAGCTGGTGCACATCGACATTGTGCAGCGCAGCATGAGCGAGCGGGCCAAGAGGGAGGCCGAGGCGCGCAGCGAGGCCAGCGCGGCCAGGAAGGGCAAGAAGGCCAAGGCGGAGGACCTCGGCGAGGCGACCGAGGCCGCGCTGGTCGAGACCGAGGCCGAGAGGCGGCAGGAGAGGGCCGAGGAGGAGCTCATGTCGCGCGACAACCTGCTGGGCCTCTTCAGCCCGCTGGTCATCGACGTCTGCAAGAACAGGAGCGCCAAGTACAACGACCCGCAGCTGCGGGCCTCGGCGGCCACGGCGCTCTGCAAGTTCATGTGCACGAGCGCCAGGTACTGCGAGGAGAACCTGCAGCTGCTCATGTCGATCCTGAGCTCGGCGCCCGAGGAGACGATCCGCTCGAACATCGTCATCGCGCTGGGCGACCTCTGCGCCAGGTTCCCCAACCTCACAGAGCCCTGGACGCGCTTCCTCTACGAGCGCCTGCGCGACAGGGAGGCGCGCGTACGCAAGAACGCGGTCATCGTCCTCACGCACCTCATCCTCAACGACATGATCCGGGTGAGCACCGCGCGCCCTCCCGCTGCCCTGCCCTGCCCCTGCTGCTGCTCTGCCCTGCTCAACGGGGGGCCTCGCAGCTCAAGGGGCAGATCAGCGAGCTCGCCCTGTCGCTGGAGGACCCGGACCAGCGCGTGTCGGACCTCGCGCACATGTTCTTCAGCGAGCTCAGCCAGAAAGGCACGGCACAGAGGGCACCCACAGAGCCGCTGAGCAGCATGGGGGCGGCGGGGGGACACAGGGTCGGGCAACTCGGTGTACAGCATACTGCCCGACACCATCAGCTCGCTGTCGGTCTCGGAGGCCGTGTCGACGGAGACGTTCCGCAGCATCGTCCGCTTCCTCTTCTCGTTCCTGCAGAAGGTGCGGCGCCAGAGACGCACGGCGCACGAGCACGCTCACCCGCTGGGCCGCCGCAGGAGAGGCAGTTCGAGACGCTGCTGGAGCAGCTCTGCCAGCGCTTCAGGTCCACGCTCAGTGCGCCCCGCGTCCTCCCTGAGCAGCGCCCTGCCCTTGCTCCCTCGCGGAGGGCACTGACGCACCTGACGCACCTGACGCACTGGCGCACCGACGGGCGGCAGGCATGAAGCAGTGCAGGGACGTGGCGTACTGCCTGACGCTGCTCAACTACAACGACAAGTGCATCAGGAAGCTGGGGGAGCTCTACCCCTGCTACCAGGAGAAGCTGCAGGACGACGAGGTCCACGCGTCGTTCACGCAGATCATCGCCAAGGCCCGCAAGCTGGCCCGCCCCGAGCTCAAGACCGCCATCGAGGAGCTCGAGAAGATGATCGCCACGGCGCGCGGCGCCAGCACGGCCGCTGCCGAGGAGGGCCAGGCGGCAGCAGCAGCAGCGCCCGGCGGCGACGGCGCGGACGAGGGCGCAGCGGCGGCAGGGGCAGCGGCAGGGGCAGCGACCGAGGCGCCCAGGACAGCCAGGAAGGGCAAGAGGGCCACCACGGCCAAGCCGCGCACGGCGGCCAAGAAGACGGCGAGGGCCAAGCGGAGGAGGGCCGAGTCGGAGGACGAGGAGAGCGAGGAGGAGCTCGAGCTGGACGACGACGACGACGACGAGGACGACTACGGCAGCTCCGAGGCAGAGGCCAGGAAGCGCAAGCGCAAGACGCCCGCCAGGCCCAGGGCCGCTGCGGCACGCGCGCGAGGCGCCAAGGCGGCGGACAGGGAGAAGGAGAAGGAGAAGGAGAAGGAGAAGGAGAAGGAGGGGGAAGAGGAGGAGGAGAGGAGCAGGGACGAGGGGGACAAGGGAGGGCAGGCGGGGGAGGAGGAGGAGGCACCGCGCACGGCGCAGAGGCCCAGGCGGGCGGCAGCCGTGCAGGCAGCAGCGTCGGCCAAGAAGGCTCTGAAGAAGCTGGAGCTCTCGTCGTCGTCGTCGTCGGACGGTGCGCAACACCACGCCTGCGCCGCCTGCTGACGACGCGCACCGCACCGCTGCCGCACAGAGAAACCGCGCAGGAAGAGGGCGGCCAAGGCCAGAGACGACGACGACGAGGAGCAGCAGCAGCAGTCGTCGCACCCCGCGGAATCGAGCGGTGCGACTGGCCACCACACCTCCCTCTCTCCCCTCCTCTCCCACATCCCCCGGCTGCTCAGTCGGCTCTTTCTGCGTGGCCACGCACGAGTGCTCACGGAGAGGCCGCCGCCTGTGCGGAGCAGGGTCCGAGGCACCGAGGAAAACACCCATGAAGCCAAAGAGAGCAGCAGCCCGCAGGAAAGCAGCGGCCGAGAGCGACAGCGACGACAACTGAAAATCGTAATCGACTGCCAGCGGAAGAGCAAACCACCGGACCACCTTCTTCCTCTCCCCTCCTCCCGTTGGACCCATGGCGGGCACCGCACAGACCAGCACCGGAGCACAGAGCACGCAGCACACGGAGGAGGCGGGCGCAGAGAGCGGGACGGGGCGGTTGGGCGATAAGACACAGTGAATAACCGCTTGATCTTTGAGGTGTTAATAGCGACGTCACTCTTCCACAGGGAGCCGCGAGCAGCAGCAGCAGGGGCAGCCAGCAGCGTCAGCGGGTGTCTGGCCGGAACTTGGTCGCAATCCACTCGAGCCCCTCGTTGAGCCTGCGCGGTGCACAGGCACAGGCAGAGTGAGGCCACCACCACCACCGCCACCAGTTCCAAAGGGGTGGGCGAGAGAGGGCGGACCCTTCGCCGGTGAGGGCGCAGCAGGACTGGACGTGCCACTCGCGGTCCTTGAGGGCGTGGAGGGCAAAGGCCTGCGTGAGGTCGGCGGCGGACATGGCGCCCCGCAGGTCCTGCTTGTTGGCGTAGACGAGGACCACCGCCTGCTTGAGCAGCTGCGCGAGGTGGGTGGTGAGCGAGGGCCTCTGCGGGGGGGGCGAGGGGGGAGGGGCAGACGTCGTGGGAGAGGATCTTGTGGAGCTCCTCGCGGACGGTGTTGAGGCGCTCCCTGTCGCTGCTGTCCACGACAAAGATGACCGCCTGCACACACGTGTCAGCAGTGTTCAACGCAGCAACAGCAGCAGCAGCAGCAGCAGCAGCAGCAGCGCACGTGTGTGTTGGTGTAGTAGGTGCTCCACGAGTCGCGGAGCATCTCGGAGCCCCCTGGGCAGAGGGCGGCCCGTCAGGAGGAGGGCAGTCGGAGGCACCGGGGCAGCAGCGGCAGCAGCGGCAGCAGGAGGGGCGCACCGAGATCCCACATGAGGAAGCGCAGGTTCTTGTAGACCAGCTCCTCCACGTTGCTGCCCACCGTGGGCGTCGTCGCCACCACGTCGTTGAGCAGCCTGCGCGTCCCCCCGTGGGGTGAGCGGCGGAGAGAGGGTGTGGTGAGTGAGATGGTGTTGGAGGGGGAGAGAGATGAGAGAGAGATGGGGGGTTGGGGTGTGCGGGCGCACAGGCGGTAGACGATGGTGGTCTTGCCCGCGTTGGTCAGGCCCACCACCACCACCTTGAACTCGGGCAGCTTGAACGCCCACCCCCACAGCTTCGCCAGAACGCCGCCCATCTTTCCGCCGTGCGTGTACCTGCCCCCCTCCCGAGAGATATTTGCCCCCGTGGTGCACCCCCCAAGATCCCCGTATCTCCGACCCCATCCCGGAATCCAGCGGTAACTGATCGATCATCTCCCGGCGATTCCGCGGGTCCCCTATGAGCGGGTGGAAAACGCTCTTCGTCGGCTTCCAGGACGCCTCCCGGGGCACGTGGCCCCCGCAGGCCCTCAGCCGCACCTCCACGCGCAGACCGTGCTCAGCGGCTTCGGTGCCACGCTCTACCCCGCCCTCCACGAGCTCCACGAGCTCCACGAGTCCCACGGGCACCCCGGGCACCACGGCGACGACGGAGACCACCGGGGCCACCGCTACGAGTCGTCCGACGACGAGGACGACTGGGGCCAGCCGCGGCTGAGCCTCGGCGTGGCGCCCCTGACGCGGGGGCTGCGCCACGAGGCCGCGTGGGCCGCGGGGGCCGTGCGGGCGCTGCGGGGCTGCCCTGCCCTGCACTCGTGCGCCTGCGGGGCCACAGACTACCTCGGGGCCTGCGGCTGGCCCCCGGGGCCTGCCCTGCACCGCGTCGACGGCGCAGGCAGCGGTGCTGGGCGTGCGGGGGGCAGGGACGGGTGGCCGCTGGCCGCGTGCGCGCACTGCAGGGGCGTAGTCGCGGGGGCCATGCACGACTTCCTGGGCCGCCACGGCTCCCCCAGGCGCTGCCGCGAGGTCGCCCTGCAGCTCGCGCGCGAGGACCTGCACGACTTCCTGGGCCGCCACGGCTCCCCCAGGCGCTGCCGCGAGGTCGCCCTGCAGCTCGCGCGCGAGGACCAGCGCCTCCAGGCTCCCGGCGTGCTCCCTGGTGGGGTCCCGGGCCGCCACGGGCCACCCGGCGACGCCGTCGGAGGCGCTGGCACGGACGATCGCCCCGTGGACCCCGGAACGCTGTCCGAGGGGCTCCTGGGCAGCCACGGCTCCCCCAGGCGCTGCCGCGAGGTCGCCCTGCAGCTCACACGCGAGGACCAACGCTCCCAGGCTCCCGGCACGCTGCCCGATGGGGCCCTGGGCCGCCACGGGCCACCGGGCGACGCCATTGGTGCCCAACTCCCTGCAGCCCTCGCGGCCCCAGACGACGACGACGGCGACGACCGCGAGTGCTCGCCACCGCGGGCCAGGCACAGGGCCGGCGAGGGCGACGACGCGGGCGGCCGGGGAGCTGTGTCGGCGCTGAGCGGCGACGTGCTGCTGGCCGTGCTCTCGTTCGTGGAGACCGTCGACGACCTCGTCTGCGCGTCGGGCGTCTGCCGTGCGTGGCGCGCCGCCGCCACGTGCGCGCAGGCCGACGCCCTCTGGCAGCGCGCCGTGCGCCTCCTCGTGCTGCCCGAGGGCCCCGCGGTCCCCGAGGGGGCGGCCGGGGAGCAGCAGCGGCTGCTGCGGAGGGAGCACGAGCAACAGCTGGCCCGCGTAAGGCCGGGGGCCTGGAGGCGGCTCGCGCTGGACCTCACCGTCGACAGGAACCTCGGGAGGCGCGGCGGCCCCCTGCGCCTGGTCGCCTCCGCGGCCCCCGCCCTCGCCCGGTGCTTCGCGGACGCGGGGCTGGCCTTTCTCGGGAGAGAGGAGGGCGAGGGCGAGGGCGAGGGTGGCGAGCAGGGCGCGGGCGGGGCGCCGGCGGACGCGGTGGCCGTGGCAGCGCAGGCGATCGCGGAGCACCCGGCGGGGTGCCAGGTCGTCGTGGGCGTGCAGGAGGGCTGCCTGCCGGGGCTCTGGCGCGACTGGCAGGGCGTCGCGTTCGCTTTCCAGTCCACACTTGGATGCCACTGACTCTCGGCCGAGTGGACACTCGGTGCGGTCGAGCACGCCGCTAGCCAACGGGGCTCGCTGCCTCTGGTGGCATTTGAACCCAGCCACGCGGAGACCCGCGGGGAACGTGGAGTGACCTGGCCACGCCTGCAGGCACTGAAGAGAGTACGCTGCTCGTGACTCGGCACCAGGAGCGTCTCCGCGCCTCGAGGTCCCACGTCGCCTGCCCCTTGTGTGTGCTTAAAGTCCTGTTGTGTGTCGCCTTCCTCTGGCTACCTGAACCGCCCAGGCTCAATCGGGCGTTCAGATGCCGTGCTGACTGACTGCTCTTCTCTCTATAGGACGCCCGTGTGGTCGCGCGAGGTGCCCATGTGTTATGAGAGCAACTGACCTACAGGCTCTGAAGTTTCGTGAACCTCGCTCAGTCACGGTATCAACCCCTCTTGTTTCATCTACTCGACCCGCTGCTCCGAGACCCTGCCTGGGTTCTTTCGACATGAGAGGAGACCCAGAGTCCGAGGCAGGACAGCTTGTTGGTACAAGAAATGAACTTGCCGATTGGCCCGGTGCACCGGACCACAATGCCAAGGGGTCATTGGTACTTTTCCTCTTCCAATTCCCTCGGCAGCCCGATTCCGTAGCCCATGCCCCCGATGACGGCCCGTTACCGTTTTCACGAAGTACAGCTCCGGCAGCGTGTGCCCAGTGCACTGGCAGGCGATCAACAACATCCGCGGAAATGTTCTTCTCCTTGAGGTCACAAAGGTCGACCTTCTCTCAGCCGGCACTGGCAAAACCTGGCAAATACGAGGAGCAAGGCAGGAGGGCCATTGCTGGCGAGATACTCCCAAATCTCGCCATTACCGTAATTCCTCACGCATGCACAACATGCCAGCGACAGAAGCAACCGCCCTTACTGTATGGTTTCTGCTGATAAGTGCGTTACTCAAGTGCTATGCTATCACTTTCGGCGTTATGGTACTGAGACCTATTCCTTTCGTGGCTCGGGCAGCAGTGTCGGCCCTGGGGAAGCAGGCACAGACCTCCCCGGAGGAGCAGGTTTCGGCACTCTGCGACCTGCACCACTCGCTCAGTGGAGACGGGTGTTCACTGTGGCCCGACCCCTGCAATTGGACATCTCCATGTGTTCACACCCTCGACGGAGTCCGCTGTTTTAACGGCTCCGTGGTGGAAATGTACGCAAAAATAATCCCACGACAGTCAACACCATTTCAGAAATCTTGGATACAGTTGGCTCCACGGGACCATTCCCCGCTCCATCGGAAACCTCTCTTCACTTATATGGCTGTACGATTCGCCTGCTTGGTCAACTGCTCAAAAAACTTCACAAGGAATCTTGCGTACAATAAGATCAGCGGGACCATTCCCGATTCTATTGGAAGCTTGCCAATGCTACAATACCTGTACATAACAGTTTATTCATCTCTGATGACAAAGCAACTATTTCAGAGATTTCGAATTCAACCAGTTGGAAGGAACCATTCCCCCTTCGATGGGCAATCTTAATCGTCTGAGCAGACTGTGAGTTGTTCCAGGTAAAACAGCAACCACAAACATCACCTACGCCATTAGGTGCCTCTTTCACAATAAGCTGACTGGATCTATTCCTGACACAGTCGGAAATCTGTCCTTACTACAGCAATTGTAAATGATATCACACTGCAAAGGCCACATTATGACATTTCCTAGGTATCTGTATCAAAACAGGCTGTATGGAACCATTCCAGACTCGGTTGGAATGATATCAAAACTGCAATTTCTGTACAATTGCTATCGTAATTGTCCTCTTATTGTTTTACAGGAATATGGGACACAACGATCTGAGCGGAACAATTCCCTACTCGATTGGCAACCTTATTGCTCTTCATAATTTGTATTTTCACCCTGGATAACCGCAAAGTACTGAACTACAACTTTAACAGGGATATCTATCAAAATCGGATAAGTGGAGAAATTCCAGACTCAATTGGAAACCTTTTGTTACTGCAAAATATGTGCTTTTTATTGCAAACAAATTTAAGGGACTTACCTAATTAGTGATTTAAACAAGAACTTGCTGAGTGGTTGTATTCCGGGGTCTCTTCATCATCTCATTAACATTGCGGCACTGTACCTATATCAACCCGATTTTAAAAGTGATCTCAAAATATTACAGGAATCTCGGGTTCAACGAGCTCAGTGGGGCCATTCCCGATTCTATTGGAGGTCTTATTTCACTAAATAAACTGTACTTTCCCCATGTTATCTTCCACTGATACACGAAATATCAGGCATCTTCATCATAACCGGATAGATGGAACCATTCCTAAATTTCTTTCAAATCTATCATCACTGTTCGAAATGTAGGATATAATTAATTGGAAAAGAACACCTTTATTAAGATAGAAACAGAGATCTTGGATACAATATTATCTCCGGAACTATTCCTAGCTTTATTGAAAATATCATCTCGTTAAATGTTCTGTATGTTTATACACCTAGAACAATGTATTCTAGTTATTCTGACCATTCTATAGGAATCTCGAATTTAACCAGCTTAGTGGAACAATTCCAGACACGGTTGGAAACCTCTCTTCACTTTACAAGCTGTATGTGTATTGAATGAAGAAATTAATGTAATGTCTTACATTCTGTCAGAAATCTCGCCTCGAATCACCTGAGTGGCAATATTCCCAGCTCCATTGGATATCAGCATTCTCTGAATTACTTGTGAATTTCTGCGGTTTGTAATATACTAAACGATCATCAGAAACCTCAGCCATAATCAATTAAGTGGAGCAATTTCGAGTATATTTTCTGAAAGCACTTCGTTGGAGTATCTGTAAGAGTATTTCCCTTCAGTCTATAACTGATTGAATAGCACAGTGACTTGAGCAGAAACTCCTTTACAGGAGCCATTCCCGATGCACTATGCAGATTCTCAAAAGAACTATGTTCAGGATGTTCGGGACTCTGTGCATGGTCCAACTGTATTAATGGAACCGAATGTTATCCATGTGAAAAGGTCTTTCCCTAGTTTGAATGTCTGGATTGTCACCCAACAGTAAATCAACAAGATCTTTTGCAATTGACTAATTAGTTTAAATGATTGCAACACAGATTTAGTACAATGTTCTTCAAAGATATACTCATCAATTACACCTTTCAGTCTGGATAGAATATAATATGAACAAAAAAGGCAACGTATTGCCAGAAAGAGGGACACCCCACTAACCATACTAGAACGACAACAAAGGATATGACATACAAGAAGCCAACATTAATTCAGTTAGACATCTGAGAGATACTCCCGAAACACCAAGGAGGCAACTAGAGATTATTGGAATGCAAGCCACCAGTACTATTAATGTTCCAGCAGAGCTATCAAGCCAATCCAATAAAATGGTGAGTAAGCGAGCCAAGCCAAACTCACCTGACCTAAAGCCATCAGACACCACCAGAGCCCTCAAACACAGACTAATGGCAAATGTTGCAAAAAACAACACCATAGTAAACATGTTTGCCAAGTACCACAACCATATGAACCAAGAACAGGATGCGGTCCTGGAACCCGTCCTCCCAGAACCGTCCCTGGCTGGATGTACCCTTCCAAGCCCCACAACACAACCACCCTCCATAATCCACCCGCCCCCTCCCCCTTCCAAAAACGACACTGCCTGACCCCGAAAGGGGCCTGTTCCTCAATGGTAGCAGAAGGTGGAACAATGATATTCGTTTCGATTCAAAGCTATTTACACAATGTCACATTTATCGAAGAAAGAAGTGACATCAATACCAGCTCGAAAAAAGGGCCACACATTATATAGTGCTGGCATATGAGGCCACAAATACTATAGTTATCAAAACTGGAATTGCAGCACTATGTACTTTATAACTGTTTTTCTTATGTACATGCGTAGCCATGTGGCACCAGGCCTTGATGAACTTTTTTCGCATTAGCCAATATTCTCCCGTGGCACGATATCTCAATTGACCAATTGATTCTCATCTTCTGTCTTTTATATATACTGTGCAGCGCTGCGATGAACGTTAGTCCCCTGAGCCCCTCTCCAGCACCATCTCACGCCAGCACTCCCCTGTGGCCAGGAATGCACTGTGTGGGTGAGGTTCCGTGAGTGGCAGAAGACCAGGGTCAGCATCCCCGTGGGGTGCGACGTTGTTGCCCTCAAGCGGCTCGTGCGGGACGCCTGCGGGCTCCCTCTCTGCGATTGTCACCTGTCGCTCCACCTGCCCGAGGGCCTCGACAGCGCCATCTACAAGGCCTACGCCCCCGACCCCGCTCGCACGCTCGACCCTGCAGCCGCGTTGGACAGCGGGCTGCTCTCTGCGCTGCAGGGGATGCCCCCCATCCTGATGCGCACAGTGGAGGGCGCCCCGCAGCCACCAGGTGCTCTGGCGCGGCGTCTGCCCATCTCTCCGTGGTTGGGAGCTGTGAAAACCGCATTCCCACTGACTCCTGCTTGTGAATTGCTGTGTTCCTTGGATGCGGAGGCAGAGCTCAAGCGGCCTGAAACCGAGGAGCAGCTGGAGAGGTTCGCCACGGCGCTCATGAGATCCAAGTTCCTCGCGGTCGAGACAGTCGCTGCGTCCGACGGCACTGCTGTGCGCCGCCTGTCGGGCACGCAGGCCCCCGAGTGGACCCCGGGGAGCGTCTGCGACGTCTCCGAGGCCCTCAGAGGCACAGAGCTCCAGTTCATCTGGGTGCGCCAGTCGTACCTCGAGCTGCGCAGCATCATCGCCGCGAGGCTCTCGGACCCCGACGGCCAGGTGCCCGTTCTGCTCACCGGCACGCCCGGCACGGGCAAGACGGCGCTGTTCTACCTGCTGCTCCGCGACGCCCTGCTGGACATGCGGGCCGGCGGCCCCCCCGTCGCCCTGGCGACGCGCACGCACTCGTCGAGCGAGTGGGTGCTGTTCGAGTGGAGCGAGCTGCGGGGCGCCAGGGCAAGGCTCATCCGCGAGGTGCTGGGCCTCGCGGACAGCCCGCGGTGGTTCTTCGACGACGTCGCGCCGGCGGAGATGCTCAGCAAGTACCTTCTCTGCTCGTCCCCCGACGGCGCGGCCACCAGACAGGCGGCCAGGAGCGCGATCAGGTGCTGCTTTCGCTCAGTCGACGCTCTCTGATTCAGGGCGGCCTGCAGGCTCTACCTGCCGACGTGGAGCCTGGAGGAGATGCTACTGTGCAACGAGCTGTCCCCGAGGCCGCACTCCGCCCAGGACGTCGCGGAACTGTTCTCGCTCTGGGGCGGCGTCGCTCGCGCCGTGTTTCGCGGGGATTGCGCCCACAGCCGCGAGCTGTGGGAGGACACGCTTCAGGCCGCAGCCTGGCCAGGCGTCCTGCGTACGGACTGCGCCGCCAGGGGTCACAGGGCCTCTTCTCCGCCCTGATAGTGCGATGGCATCAGGGGACGGGGCAGTCAAAGGCAGCATCCTGCACCTCGAGGTGGCCACAGAGGGGGAGAGGGCCTACCGCGCGGCAGTCCGCACCTGGGCATCGCCGAGGACGCTCCAGAGGCTGATGGAGATCTGGAGAGACCGTCGCCAGATCGGTGCGTGCGTTCTGCCACCGAGGAGCTCACCCGACATCTGCAGCTCCCGCAATGCAGATGATCGGACTGGGGAGCCCGGCAGACGCCGACCTCTGGGGCGCTGCCTTCGAGTGCTTCGCACAGGGAGAGATGCTGAGGGAGGGGTGCTCTCACAGGATGCGCAGCCTCGAGAGCGGCTCAGGCTCGGAGGAGTGGTTCGTGGTGCCCCCACGCGTGAGGCGCAGCTTCGCCAGCATTGACGCACTCGCGAGAGAGCTCGGCGGTGGTGGTCTTGCTCCCGGCCTGTACTACCGCCCCTGTGTCCGGAGCCTGGTGTCTGGCGATGCGTTCGCACTGTCTGGCGACGACAACCGCACGCTGGATATCTATCAGATGGTCGTCGCCCCGGCCCATCCCCTGAAGTGTGCAGGCCTCCAGGCGATCTGCAGGCTGCAGAAACTCCATACAACCGACGTGGTCCGCCTGATCTTCGTCGTGCCTCCTGAGAGGTTCCCCGGGTTCTCCAAGCAGAGGATCGTCTGCACGGAAGACGAGGAGGTCACGAGCACGCCGCCCAATGATTGGATGGGCAAGATCCGGCAGTTCTGCGTGGAGCTAAACCCCTTCGACTGAAGGGATTCGTCTGAGGCCGAGCCCATCCCCTCTGCAGACTCGACGGTTACATCATTGCTCAGTGCCATGGTCAATTTGTCAAGTGCCTGAATTGCCATTCGTTGAAAAAGCCAATTAATTGGTTTGTGATTTCATGATTTTTGATTGTACGGGGCTTCTCTTGGTTGATGACCCATTCTCAATCAAGTGTCTGTTGGGTATTCGGTATTCAAACAATTAGTGTCCATAGTGCTCTGAGGAAACGCACTTGCAGTTGGCTCCACAGATTTTCGGCCAGAGAGATCTGTTGATGTCATCAGCCAGGAGATATCTCGGGGATATTTTCTGCAGGCCCCCGCGAACTCGCCTCGAGGCATCACAGGAGCACGCACAGAGCATGGTGCGGCCACCCCCGCCGCGTCCGTCGCTTCTCCGCCGCTCACCCTCGCCCCACCCGTGTGCGCAGTCGACGCTGAAGGGGCGGTTCCCGCGCAAGGGCGTGACGCGGTACATCCTGGTGCACGCCGAGGGCGCCACGGGCGACGGCGTCAACACCTTCACCCGCGCCGTCAAGGGCTACAACAGGTCCCTCTTCCCCGGCATGGGCCCCGCGGCCCCCTCCGACGCCCCGCAGGACCCCTCGGACCCCTCGGACCCCGCCCAGTGCGCCCCCGTGCCCCCCAGGCCGCGTCCTGTGCGTTTTCCACGCGGATCGCTAAATTCATCGGGAAATTCGGGACCACCCCGCTCAACAGGGAGCCCGAGACTGCCGAGGAGGCCTACGACCGCAGGCAGTGGGAGCTCGGCGAGTACGGCTTCCCCGACGACGGCTACGACTACAGCCAGCACTTCAAGTGCGCCCGATGACGTCATCTGCCGTCACACTGCTGACGCCACGCCAACGCCGCGCGCAGGACGATGGGGGGCGGCAAGGGCGTCTTTGTGGGCAAGGACGGCAAGGTGGGCTCCGCGGTGCCCCTCGACGCCACCGTCAAGCCCCAGGTGGTCCCCGCCCTGCACGCCGACGCCACGTCAGCGGCCCCCGGTGCGGCGGAGGCGCCCGCGGCGGCAGCGGCAGCGGCGTCGTCGTCGTCGTCGTCGGCCACGGGGGCGGCGACGGCGGAGGGGATGGGGGAGGCGGTGTTTGTGCCGCAGGACAGCGCGGAGGAGCAGCGCAGGCGGCACTACCGCGAGGTGGCGCTCGACGAGGTCGACGAGGACGTGCGCCGGGTGCTCGCCGGCGACGTCGTCGAGAGCGGCGACGACGACATGCCCGACGACTTTATCGCGCAGCTCATGGAGGCCGACAAGCACCCGCCGCAGCAGCAGCGCCAGCGCAGGACGGCCGCCCCCGAGGAGGACGAGGGCGACGAGGGCGAGGAGGAGGACGAGCAGGAGGCGGCGGCGGCGGCGATGATGATGCGGGCGGGGGGCGGGGGGCGGATGACGATGAAGGAGCGCGTGAAGATGGCGATGATGCGCGAGGGCGACCTCGACGTGCGGGCCATCGAGGAGCAGCGGCTGGCCGACGTGCTGCTGGCCGAGTACGACGACGAGCAGATCGGCGGGCTCTCGGGCGACGAGGGCACGCGGGGCGGCATGAGCGTCGACGACGTGCGCGAGCAGATCGCAGAGGACCCGCGCGTGGCCGCCGTCGCGATGCCCGGCGAGCGCAAGCGCAGGGCCGCGCTGCGCAGGAACGAGGACCTGCTGGCCGCGGACCTGCCGTCGGACGAGGACGAGGCCGAGGCCGAGGGCTACGGCGACAGGCGCTCCAAGGCGGCGCCCGGCACGGACGAGGTCGCCGCAGAGGACAAGGAGGACGTCAAGAAGTGCACGCTCCGCCTGCTCGCCCGCCAGCGCACCGAGAAGGAGGAGGTCGTCCTCAGCGAGAGCGACGACGAGATGAAGTGGGACTGCGAGACCATCCTCAGTTGCGCCCCGCGCCCCCCCTGCCCTGCCCTCCTCTCTCTCTATCTGCTGACGTTTCACTGACGTTGCAAAACGCTCGTCTCTCTGCAGCGACGTACACGAACAGGACGAACATCCCCGTGATGATCGGCGACGGCGAGAAGATCAAGCTGCGCAGGGGGCTGCCCGTGGACGCGAGACCAGAGCCCGTCGCCCGCCCGAGGACCCTGCAGCAGCAGCAGCAGCAGCAGCACCGCGGGCGCAAGTCGAGGCAGGACGAGGTGGACGAGGAGGACGAGCCCCGCCAGAACCTCGGCGAGGCCCGGAAGGACGAGACGCCCGAGCAGCGCCGCGAGCGCAAGAAGGCCATCAAGGAGCAGAAGAGGGTACGCGGCCAGAGCCTCTCTCCCTCTCTGCCCCCCTCCTCTGCCACGCGTTCTCACGCAGCCCGCCACAGATGGCGAGGGAGAGGAAGAAGGAGACGCGCGGGGCGTACGCAACGGCGCAGGCCACACAGACGCGCATCGTGCAGGCCGAGACCGGCACGGCGAACAAGCACACGATCGTGCGCTATTGACACTGGGCAGACAAAGCAACACGAACAAGCCACGTTTTGTTGCCGCGGCAACGCGCGACTGCTATTGCGTGGCCTGCTTGTGAACCCTCCCCTGGCGCGAGGGCCCAGGGGGCCGTCGATTCGCGCTTGTACTCTCAGTGTTTGCAGCACGGCGTTTGTGCTTTGGTCGGCTCCAAGGCAACTTTAGGAATCGGAATGGAAGAGCTGGACGCAGGTAATCTCTGTTGACCTCTCTCGGGTGAAGGCTGGCGTAGCGTGCCAGGGCCTGTCAGCGCCAGGCTCCTGACGACGGACGACCTTCCGAAGCGCCCATTTATATCCGACTGCCACTGCCGTGGACTTTACCGCCAAGGCCCACGTAGCTCTGCGTTGGTACGCAGCGACCATCTCCATGGCGGGGGGTCAGGCACAGCAAGCTGGCGGGGGCGTGCGCTGCCCAGAGAGCGGCGCACGTCCGGGCCAGCATGCCAGGAGTGACCCCACTACGGAGATGGCCGCTTCGTACCAGCACAGAGCCATGCAGACCTCAGCCCCTGAGCACCACAACAGCCCCTCCCGAGAACATGTGCACCCAACTGAGACGAGGAAGCCAAGGATTCGCAGATGCCGGGGCAAGTGGCTGCACACACCCCAGCCCGAGCAGACGATGCGCCCTGACGAAGCGTCCACCAGAGACACCGAGACCTTCTTAGGATGTGAATCTCTCGGTGTATTCTGCCACCAAAGCTCCACAAGATCTTCCACTGGCGACAGGGAACTGGAACGGCAATAAGGACAACAGAAATGCCTCGGGCGACGTTGTCGTGCCCCCGACACTGCTTACCGCCAGCGCTCTCCAGGGCGCCCAGGACACTGTGCTGCGCGCACGCATCGACGGAGGGAGACAAGGCCGCACACACCGCACGCATCCTATCGCAGGACGAGGAGCACAACTCCACTGCGACCAACCTGATCTAAAGGACACCCAAACCAGGTCCACGCACAAGGGGCCCGGCGTTCACAGCAGGCAGCGGCGTCTTCGCACTTTGAAGGCTGTGGTTGTTTGCTTGCGAGCGGCTGCGCGGGGGTCAGTTGGAGGCCCCGTTGCCCGACTTGAAGATCCAGCTGCTGTTCTTCTTGTAGGCGAGCTCCTCGAGGGCCTTCTTCATGACCCGCGGGTTGAGGTTGCCCGAGTCGAGCCTCCTCTGCAGCTGCAGCTTCAGCTCGGCCGTCGCGATCGACAGCGACCCGCGGAACAGCTCGAGCAGCACCGCGCGTATGTCGTCCGTCTCCTTGTCCTTGGTCGTCTTGAGCACCCACGAGCTGTGCAGCATCACCGCCACGTGCGTCAGCACGCCCTTGAACACCTCGTCCGACACCTTGTAGTTGTACAGCTCGTGCGCTGCACACGCACACGCACACCGCCGCGTGAGACCGCGATGGGGGCACCCGGGAGGGCTCCGCACTGGGGCTCTGGGTGCGCTGCGTGAAGTTGGAGCGCAGGAACGCGATGTTGCAGACGCCGTAGGTCGTGAACATCTCCTCGAAGAAGTTGACGAGCTGCTTGTGGCTCGCGGCGAGCTCCGCGACGACGCCCGACGCCGCGGCCTCGGCCACCGCGACGACGCCCGACGACGCCGACGCCGGCGCCCACCCCGACCTCTGTGCGGCCGCCGCGCCCCCGGCACCCGCAGCGCCTCCGACGCCCGCGCCGGCCGCCCCGCACTCGGCCTCTGCCGACAGCGGCGCCAGCGGCACGTCGCCGACAAGCACCGCCTTGAGGCCGCTGGCGATCGACGCGGCCTGGGCGAGGGGGAAGCAGCGAGAGAGAGAGAGAGAGAGTCAGCGAGAGTCGGATGGCTGTGAGCTCGCTCGCGTGCCTTGGACTCCCAGTAGCCGCGGAAGTGGTCGACGATGTCGGCGTACTTGGGGTCCGAGACGAACTCAGTGTCGGGGGCGCCCTTGAGCACCCACGTGTGGTGCGCGCGGTCCTGCACGGCGAACTTGGACAGCATGCGCGTGAACGTCGTCCCCGCGGCGCCCGTGTTCTCCTCCAGCATCCTGCGGGGGCTCGGTGTCAGCCACACGCGAACGATGGCACGCGCGTGTCCAGCGGAGGATGAAAGCCACCAGAGAGTAGCGAAATCAACTGGGCATTCAAACGCGAGACAGAATGCAGTGCAAGTGTGTTGAATTCAGTCAATCCGATTCAAATGATGCAGAGCACAACAAAGCAGCGAACAGACCAAATCGACTGGCCAGTGCAGGCCCTCCAGACATTAGGGACCACCAGGAACAGCAAAATAAACAGCACCGCAGCCGGGCCACTTTGGAACCGCCCAGGAAGCCCGCAACAATTGACAAAGGGCAGCTGCGAATAGCACCAAACTAGGTCGACTGACCCCAGACGCAAGGAACTGCCAAGCGAAGTCCACAGACACCGGGAGGGAGGCAGCGCACCTGCGGGTGACGTGCTGGCCCTCGTGCATGCACCAGAGGGCCCACTCGCGGACGTTGACGAAGCCGCCCTGGGCCGCGATATCGCTGCGGGCGACCCAGCGCTGCCCCGCGATCACGGCGACGTTCTGCAGGTGGTTGAGCGTCTCCTTGGCGCCCCCGGGGCACTGCGCGAGCTCGACGACCTTGCGGAACGACAGCACGCCGGCGGCCAGCATCAGCGCGCGGACGCGCTGCGCGGGGGCCATCTTGCGCAGGTCCTCGAGCGAGAGGTTCTCGCGCATCATGAGCTCGTGCTGGCGGCGGAGGTACTCCTCGACGGGGGGAGTGGGCGCCAGCAGGTCGAGGTAGCCGCCACGCGAGACGTTCCACGCGACCTCCGCGTCGCGCTGGTTGCTCACCAGCTGGTCCAGCATCACCCCGTGCTCCGCAGACTGCGCAACGCCGCAGCTGTCGTTAGTCCGGCCTCAATCAATCGACCCACTGGCGTCCCCCCATTCCACCAATAAACGCACAGAAACAACAGAGAGCGTTGATTGCAATTGAAAAAAACGAAGTGAACAGAAAAAAACTGAGGGCAACTGCTACGAACAGACGCAGAACACTCGCAAGTCGCACTTGCATCGCCGATAGACTGTGGGGTCGGTGCGGAGAGGAAGACAAGGGGGTGGAGGCAGGAGCAGAGGGGAGAGGGGAGAGGGCAGAGCGCACGCTGGGGTCGAGGAACTTGAGGTTGACAAACTTCTCGTCCTCGTCCCTGCGCTCCCTCGCCAGCGCCGTGAGCCTCTTGGCCGCCGCGCTCTTGGGCGCCTCCTTCCGCTTGAACGTGATCTGCACCGGCGCCTCCTCGCTTTCCTGCAGCGCCGCAGACAGTCAGAGGGCGGCGGAACAGCGGGCAGAGCGCCCAAATCAATTGATTTGCGGGAACAAAACGCAAAAGAGACGGGGGAGGGGAGACCTTGACTGCGTCCTTGCCGTCTGCCTCGGCCTCCTCCTCCTGGCGCTTGCGGTCGGCCTCGTCGAGGGCGGCGAAGGTGGGGCGCATCTGCATGACCGTGTAGACGGGCGTCAGGTGCAGCTCCTCGTTGCCGTCCTTGCCCTCGCGCAGCACGCCCACCGCGTAGTTGGTCTGCAGCGGCACCACCAGCGACCGCACCGTGTCCTTGTGCTTCTGGTCCGGCGGCAGCGCGTGGTCCGACTGGGCATCGGGCAGAGAGGAGAGGAGAAGGGGGGTGAGAAGATTCAGTTGATTTTGATTTCCCCTTGTAGATTCTGGTTGCGTGGCACGAGGAATCGGAATTGCAATCGTCTCGATGCCACATCCAGACAGAATCACAAGCGATTCCGGAGAGCAATCCACGGCACCGAAATGACTCCTCTCTGCTTCACGCCAGCATCGGCCCGCGATCACACTCGGGGAAACCCCGGATTCAACCGGAACGAGGAATCCGGGAATCCAGGAGAATCTCGCAGATTCGCAAATCAAAGGAGATATTCTCAGGGGAGGCGCGTACGTTGGCGTCGTAGTGGTCGTCCCTGACGCGCTCGCAGTCGAGCTCGAAGCGGACCTGCTGGGGCTTGATGCGGGCGCCGGCGACCTTGGGCATGCCGTGCCACGCGGGCCGCAGGGGGAACTGCGCCAGCGCCAGCAGGTTCGCCAGCTTGCCGCCCATGTACACGTCGATCGACGTCACCACGGGGTCCTCCTCCTCGTCCACCTCCATCGCCGCCGCAGCCGCCGCCTCGGGCACGTTGTGGCTGCTCATATCTGCAGAGCGCTCTCTCTGACGCGCGCGAAATATCGCGATATCGAATATCCGATATCCTGATGTCATCGACGATATAATCTGGATATTATCCTGGGGGTCCCTCGGGCTGTCTCACGCGGCGCCGGTGGGCTGGACTACTTCTGCGGGTGCCCTCTGTCTTTCGCGAAGTGTGTTGCAATTGCCGCCAGGAGCCCTCGGCCTGCACCGGAGTATCTGAGAGGAGATATCCTGACGGGGATATTATTGTTGGCTTTTTGCCCGTCTGTTGCGCAACCCCACACTCGTTCGTTTGAAAAATGGTGCGTCTGCCGCTCCCTCCCTGGCCCCGCACCCAGCCCGCGCCGGGCCTGCTGGGCCGTGGCTGCCCTCCCCCATCCCTGCCGTCGTGTATGACAACGACACCCCTGCAGGCGGCAGCGTCGCACACCATCTGCACCATCCCCCCCGAGACCCTCGAGGCCCTGAAGAAGTTCAGGCTCGCCCGCAACGCCGCCAACGACGCCCTCATCCGTGCGTTGCCCCACACCACCTCATCCACCCACCCCCCACCCGTCCTTCGCCGTCTCTCGATATCGAACACCTCGCCGAACAGCGAACAGCGTCAGCACAGCAGCCCTCCCTCCTTCTCAAGCCAACCCAACCGCTTTTCTAGAATAACCCGCAACGCAACTCACCACTCGCCACTCGCTGCGCCTGCAGTCAAGGTGGACACCAAGAAGCTCGAGGTCATCGTCGAGCAGGACTACCACAACACGAGCCTCGAGGACCTGCAGTGCGACAGCAGCCGCCCACCCCACACTGCATCTGCAGGTCCTCACAGGGGCTGCCCCTTGCCCGCCTGCCTGCAGGGAGGAGCTGCCCGAGAGCGTGCCCCGCTACATCGCGTACAACTACAAGTGCGAGCACAAGGACGGGCGCGTGTCGTACCCGCTGGTCATGATCTTCTACAGCCCGCCCCAGATCAAGCCCGAGCTGGCGATGATGTACACGTCGTCGCTGGCGCAGGTGTACGAGACCCTGCAGATCCAGAAGGTGTGGGACATCAAGAAGCCCTCCCAGCTCACTGAGCAGTGGCTCAAGGAGAAGCTTGCCTTCTTTGATTAAAGCAAGTGCACACCTTCACTCAAATCAACCGTACTGCATCCTCTTTGTCATTTCTACTACAATAATGTGGGGAGCATTTATTTATGTTCATAGAGTAAGACACTTTCATGAAGGGAGTTTTTGAACATTCCAACTGACTCTATGTAATGAAGTTGCCCGTTCTGGTAGCTAAGACCACATTAAACATTTGGTCATTGCTGCGTTTTATGCACTGAAGTGCTAAATTAGCACATGTAGTGCTAATTTTTCAGCACTAGAATTAGCACTGATTTAGAGGAGAGACCTTCTCCCTGCACCTTTTGGCTGGCTTGGCCTTGGCTTTCTTTGAAGCCTCAGTCGCAGAGGAGCAGGGGAGGGGGGAAAAACGAACTATCATTTGACTGAACTCTGTATGAGTGGCAGTGTGAAGGGCATTCATGATGATGGCAACCATGCTGCCACCAACATCCATTGGTGCTGCTGGTGCTGCTGGTGCTGCTGGTGCTGCTGGTGCAGCAGGTGCTGCTGGAACAGTACTCCTCATTTCCAGGGGCACTCACACCTGTGAAAAACAGGGCAGGACAGGGAACAATTGTGAAAAACTGGGAAAAACTGGATAAAATGAGAAATGGCAGGAAGAAGGGCAGAGAGAGAGTGCAAGAGAAGAGCAGAATGCACCCTGCCCAACTCCATCAGGTGCTGCATCTCTGCCTCTGACAAATCAGGAATAGACAAGTCTTTTTTACCCGTCCAACTGCCCTTGCCTCTGCACTCCAACTCCCCAGCTGTTCACAATCATCAGAGCACCTGGTAGGCAGGCCCAGCACTCAGACCAGTATGTGTATATGAAGGGCTCCACAGCTCTGGCTCTTCACAACAAAGTAGTATGCCTGTGTGTATTCAAACACCTCATCATCATGGAATATTCTGTGCTTGTCCATGTTATACCCCAGGAAATTCGTGATCAGTATTCTGATGAGCTATAGCACATGCTGTATACTTTGCTTCTGTATGACAATTATTCCTTCTCTGATCCTCACATATTCCTGCTTCCTGTCTTGATCCTGATCAGGAATTTCATTGCACTCCTGACCTCCTGGGGGCCTGGCTCTGGGGGTAGCTGCTTTCCTTGCCTTTTTGCCATCTGGACATCCTGCTGCCATATCAGGGCCCATGCAAGCTGATCTTCAGTCAGGTCCATGAACTGGCTCTCTCCTCTCAGGCAGGTGAGCACTGAGAAGTACAGTCCCTTGATGGCCCTTTGCCTTCTGATCTTGTTGAAGGCAACTGCCACGAAATTCGGATTCCTCGCAAACCTGGAATCGTGGAATTTCAGGGCTTTCTGGATCTTATACACCTCTGATGTTCTGACTGTCCTCTCCTCTGAGTAGTTCCCCCTGCCAAAGACATACTCGTCTGGAAAGCTCATCCCCAGTGCATTGGCATCCTAGTCCCTGAGTGTCCTCGATGATGACTTGATGACCATGACTCTGTCCTCAGTCTTGCTTACATTCAAACTGAATTTGACATCATCTGTGAAACTCTTCTCCAGCATGATATGCCCCAGGCTCCTTGTGTGAAGCTCGCTCTTCTTCTTCTCTGACTTTCCATTGATAGCTGGCTCGATCAGGTTTTTGGATTCGGAATTGATCTTCATTGCATCCTGCCCTGTTTCCTTGTTCAGGTCATCATAGATCAGTGCATTCCAATCGATTTTCCCCAGTTGCTCCACCATCTCCCTGCTGATTGCTGTGCCCTTGTAGTGGTCATTATGCTGGGCTCTTCAATGTAGCAGCTGAAGAACTTTGTCCACACGGAACACAACTGGCTGCCTGCATGCCTGCCTCTGAGCAGCAGTCATTGGCTCAATCACACACATAATGAACCTGTGCAGCAGCTTCTCCTTGGAGATGAGCAGCAGAGTCATCACCAATTTTTGGGGATCCAGCATTCTAAGTGTAGTCAGTGACTGTATGGCTGAGAAGTAGCCTCTCTTGAGTGCCCTGAACACAATGCTGCATTCCACCAGCTTGCAGACCTCTCTCTCAATCCATGACAGATACCTAAACTCTTTTGGCTCATTTTCATACCAGTGATAGTTCACAATTACCCCTTTGGGAACATGGGCATTCTTTGTCTGTCTGAGGCAGTTGATGTACGAATTGCAGAACCATGCATGAAACCCATCAGATGCATGGGAAAAGCCCTCTCTGACCAGCATCATTCTCTTCAGTGAACACCATATCTGTGCAGTCATAACACTGTCTGATGTATGTCTCCAGACCATCGGGGCACCCAGAACCATGTGCATGTGACCCAGAGGAAAATCCTTTGATGCAACATTCTGGCATTTCCTCAGAAACACACTGCTTCCACAGACAATGCACATCTTCTTTGACATATACTCACCACTGAGAGAAAAGCAGGTTCTCATGACCACTTGATCAATAGTCTGAGAAGACACTGGGGGTGGAATTGTTCCACTAAGTGCACAAATTTCAGAGTGAGAGAGATACATTATCAGTTGCTGCTCTTGGACCTTTTTTGCATTTGCTGCTTGTATATCTTGTTCTTCTTCCTGGTATTTTTCATTTTTTGAAGAAATCTCTTTCTTGTGCTCTAGATTATGCTCCTGTTTTTTTAATTGCATGAGTCTCCTTGGTCTTTTCATAGTATTCGTGGTTTTCCTGCTTTTTCTCTTGCTTTTTGGCCTCTACACACTTCTTTTCTGCCCTAAACCCTGGTGTTATCCCCAAGGCAATGTGAGCATTATGAGAGGAACACTTCTGACACCCCCTGTTGCTTCCACATACCTGGTCACATGAAGGGCACGTGTCCCTCTTGTTGACCATGAGTAAGCCCACTGCTTCAATGGTGAGGAACAGCATGAGCAGTCCAAGGACTTGGGCCCATATTGAGAGACTTTGCTGGCTCATTTGCCCATTTTTGTGATACTGTGAGATTTATGTTTGATATTTATTTAGAGAGGATTATAAATGGTATAAAGGCAGTTGAAACTGTGCAGGGTGAATTGTATAACAGCAAGAGTGAATTAACTGGAAGGAAACAGAGGTCATGAATTGTGACGGTTCTGCAGGGGGGAAAGGGAACACAAATGTCAGTGAAGGAAAAACAAAGGAAGGGTGGAAGGAGTGATTAAGGGGGATTAAGGGGACTCAAGGGGAAGCAAGGGGGGAAGCAGGGGAGGAAGCACACACCTTCAAGTCCTTTGAGTCAGGCCATATGACTGGCAGTGCCCAGGCACACAGCTGCCGGTCCATGGGCTCCCATTTATATTTCGGGCTGTACAGCACAGCCATGTACTCGGTGACAGCCCACACCAGAGTGTGGAGGCTGTCACCTTTCCAAGACCGTGCTGCTGCAGCTGGGGAGAGTGGCATGGCGCGCACAGGCGGGGGTGGGGGGGCGGAAGATGGGACCGTAGATATGCATAACTATTGTCCGCGAATGCTGGAGGGAGTAGAGAGTATTTTTAAGGTGTCAGAAAAAATCAGGCTAAGTGCGTCATCGCTCCAATCGTTATTCAGTGAAAAAATCCGAGAAAAATGGCAATGTCACATCACATCAATTCTGTCATGTGCTGCATGTGCAAAAACACATTTTGTGCTTGTAGCTCATTCATTCATTTGCTAAATACACATTCAGTTCATACATCACTACACATGCTGCACTTGCCAAAAGCCCAGCCAACCTACTTGCCAAAAACCCAGCCAACCAACATGATCAAGTCCCAGGACAACCCCATCATTGTTGCAAAAATAGCCAGGCAGCAGCGTCTCCTGCACTAGCTGCACAAGTCCATTGCCAAAGCATGCTGGGGGTACCCTATCCAATTCCTGGAACGGGTATTTCAGCATTATGGAGGGCCAGACACCCCCTTGAAGATGCTGGGGGACCTGCTGGACCAGCTGCCAATTCAAAAACCAGATAAATGAATTCAAAAGCACACATTTGAATTCACGAATTAATCGTTATATTAATCTGTTTAATCTTGTTTTTTGGGATTTTAGGAAGAGATAACTACTGTGCCATCCCACTTATTGTTAGCATGAGTTAGCTCCTTTAGTTGTTTTAATTAGTGCCCTATTTGTGTGAGTCGTGCTTGATTCTACTCCACCACATTGCTATCAAACTTGTAACATATTAAGTAAAGATTTGATCAGTGTTGTGTCATTACTGCTATTCGTACTAAATTTGCATATGTAGCATGCCCACTGTGCCAGTGGACCCGACAACACCAAGTCCCACAACCCTATCTGGACCCTATCCCGATTGGAGCACCCCTCAAGTGCATGCACGTGGACCTCGCAGGCCCCATGTAAGCATCCTCTACTACGGGGGCCAAACACTTCATTGTGTTTGTGAACATGTTTACCAAGTGGACTGTGGCAGAGCCGTTGATGTTAACTTCAGCAACAGCCTGTGCACAGGTAGGTGTTCATTGACCATGTGGTGTGCCAGCTGGGTACCCCATGACTGCTGGTCTCTGACCAAGGAGTGAACCTGGCAGGACAAATCATGATGGAGGTCCCACGACTACTGGGCATGCAGCATGCCTTCACAACTGCATACCATCTGCAAACCGATGGGCAAGCTGAAGCAGCTGTTAAGATGATCAAAAACGCACTACGGGGCATCATCTGCACATGGACTGGGCCCTGGGATGCCTACCTACACATGGCAGTATGGGCTGTGAACAGCAGCTTTCATGGCAGCATTCAGAATACACTCTTTAACCTGCTGTATGGTCGCGACCTGCTGAGCTACTGGGAAACGGTGCTGTACAGCAATCATACCCAGTGCAACATGCCAGCCCATGCAACTGCCCTCATCAATGACCTCCGAGAAGTTTGGGAAGCAGCTCAGCAAGCCCTCAAAACTGTGTCCGCACAGCAGACAAGTTATGCAAACTGTAGTCGTGCCACACTGTCCAACCTTATGACAGGAGACCCCGTTCTGCACAAGGTGAATGTGCCATTGGACCTACTCCAGATGGGAAGCTGGCAAGATCAGTGGACACCAGGTTTCACCATCACCTATTGCGCATCACCAGTACTCTACTTCCTGCACGATGCTACTGGGAAGCTGGTAGGGCCCGTGAACATTGACCACTTATGGCCCCTATGAACTTGTACTGCTGTGCACGAAAATGATGTATCAGAGCCTGCGACTGCAGTGGATGACCCAGAGGTTTACCACAAAGGTCTGCTGAGAAGGCCCAACAAACCCAAAGCAAAGGAAATGATGGACGAGGAGCCCAGCCAAGGTCTGCCAAGGGGCTTTCCCAGTCCACAAGATGAACCACCACGGGGACCAATAGGTCTACAGGGCAGCGTGCAGGGTGGCTTGAACGTAGCACCAGCACCTTACGGTCAGGACTCAGCATCTCAACTGCCAGCTCTTCAATCAGGCGATGTGCCACTGATGCGCGAGTCTGGCCTGTCTCTGCAGAAGGGGAAGCCGTCTGCCTTAGAACCTGAGGTGTAAGAGCAATGAGCCCTTCACGAGGAACAAGTGCCTGAATTGTAGCTGCACATAAGAGAAAGGGCAGTTACATGATACTCTACAATGTACGGCTTCTCCCAGACAGAAACCAGCAGTGAATACAATCTGCTGTTGTTAAGGTATCACATTCTCAAGCCCTGGAGAGGTTCTGGAGAGAGTGGGATCTGTCTGAGGCCCAGTTCCTTGCAAATCCCATCCTGCTGAGAACTCTGCTCTGAAAACAAACCCCATAAGGAAAAGTCAAGCTCAGTACGAATTGGACACTTGTACAGGTGACGCCAAGTGCCAATCACTCCAGGCAGCGATGGCCATAACATCATAAGTCGCCTGAGGGCCTGAGCCACTGCAGGGGGCCCAGGGCCCACTCAAAATCATGAGGACGAGATTCGTCGCCCACGCAGTGTGTCACAACTCTTCCCACTCGCCCATCAGCACCACTTGAGTCGTGATCGCCCATGGCCAGTGCCTCGGGGGGTGGGGGCCCCACTCTTGATGCATGATGTTACGGCCATCGTGTGCATGTGAGTCATGCATGCATGTGTATTTGCGCTAATTCAGGGTCGGTGACGACAAAGCAGGTCTGTAGGGCAAGGCCTCTCAGTTTTTCCTGAAGGGCATTTTCCGAGAGACGCCCCGGATGCTGCAGGCCCCTCCGTCTCCCGACCCCTGGCACCAAGTCCACCAAGCCATCCCATCGAGACTGGCCCCAACCCCGAGTACCAAGGCGCTTCAAGTTCAGTGAGCTGAGACTTCCCAAGCTCGACAAGTGGCGAGAACGGAGTCCTCGCCTAAGGTCCGCCCAATGTTACGGATAAATCTGCGAGAGCAAGGACGTCAGCGGAAAATCCTACTGGACCTGCGTCAGGATTCCCCCGTTCAATTGACTCCCGCCCCGGTGAATGACGTCGCTCCCCCCTGCACCCAGAAACACAGAGCTTTATTGCTCTGATCTCAGAGAGCCCTCAACCTAGTTCACAACAAAGAGAGAGGAATGACGTCATCAAGACGCGACGGAAGAAGATAGCGCTATCTCAGGGGGCTGCAGATTCGCTCGACCGGAATATCGCAGCGCGCGCCACGGCGGTCAGGAACACGAGGAGATGGGGCGCTACGACATTGTGGTGTCGCGGACGCACTGCGAGTGCACCGAGGACACGCGCCTCGTGTGCACGGCGACGGAGCAGCAGCAGCAGCAGCAGCAGGGGAGCAGGGGGGTGGCTGTGGTGGGCCGCATCACGGCGGTCCACGTGCGGCGCCCCCGCCTCATCCCCCTCGACGCCTACGGCCTCTGCTCCGCCTCCTTCGCCCCCTTCTACGCCGCCCTCAAGGCCGCTGCCCCCCTGCCCCCGTGCACGACCCCCCCTTGCTCTCTCTCTCTCTTTGCTCAGTCTCTGTTCCTCTGCTCTCTGGTCTCTGCTCTCTCTGCTCGCACTGCCCCCACTGCTTTCACTGCTCTCTCTCTGCTCTCTCTCTCTCTTTGCTCAGTCTCTGTTCCCTCTGCTCTCACTGCTCTCTCACTGCTCTCACTGCTCTCTCTCTCTCCGCTCTCTCTGCTCGCACTGCCCCCACTGCTTTCACTGCTCTCTCTCCTCTACTCTCTCTCTCTCTGTTGTGCTCGTTGTCTGACTGACTGGGGGACTCGGGGGCCTTTGGGGGAGCGCCTGCAGGGCTGTGGCAGGGGCCTCGTCGCTGCTCCTTATCATGGGCATCAAGGCTGACGGCGAGGTGCCCCTCAGCTCCCTCCTCTCGCCCCGCACTGGCACTGGCGCTCACTGCTGGGGCGTGCGGGCTGGCAGCTGGGGACGCAGATGCTGCGGGTGCTGAGCTCCGAGGTGGAGCGCACGATGGGCGCCTACGACGCGGCCCTCTACTACACCCCCAAGGCCTCGTCCCCCGCCCTCGTCTCGTGCGTGGCAACTGCACGCTCGGCCCAGACGCCCCCGCCTCCCTGGGACCCACAGGCGCTCGCTGGGGCGGTGGTGCAGGTTCCTGCAGCAGGTGGGGCTCAGGAGGGTCGCGGGCACGGACGTCTTCGTGGCCCCGCGCTCCGACGTGCCCGCCACGGACCTCAAGTACACGGCCCACACCTCGGGCGCAGTCTCCTTCGAGGCCCTGCCCTCTGGCGGTGCGTGGGACAGCTCCCGGCACTCGGCACTCGGCAACACAGCACGCACGCAGTGCACTGCACCACCCACAGCATCACAGTGCACACAATGCACATCGCACACAGTGCTCGGCACACGCAGCAGCACAGCACACCGTCACAGTACACAACAGTGCACAGTGGGCAGCACGCACAGCTCACAAGTGCCAGCACAACGCACTGTCAAGATCACAGCACGCAGCACGCAGCACGCAGCACGCAGGGGGCACAGGGCAGGGCACTGACAGACCTCCGGGCACACGCGCGCAGAGCTGCTCGTCAACACAGAGGTGCTCAAGGACTCGACCATCACCCGCGAGAGGAGGCCCCCCGCAGTCGCTGCTCCCCCCGCCAAGGTGGCACGCATCGCCCCGGCTGCCGCTGCCCCCGCTGCTGCCCGCCAGCCTGCGGCGAGGGCCTCGTCCGCAGCCACGACCACACGGGCGCCTGCAGCTGCTGCTGCTGCTGCAGTGCCCCCGCGCATCACCAGCAGCAGAAGCACCAGCAACAGCAGCAGAGCAGCAGAGGCCGCGCCGGAGGAGCCCATCGACGACGACTTTGTGTGAGCGCTGCGCACGGGGCAGTGTCGTGTTTCCGCCCGTGACGTGGCCGAGGGAAAAACACGCAACAACACAAGATATCCCGAGATATCGAAACTCCCAACCCAAAAAGCAGAAACCTCTTTTTGGGGTGGTTGTGTTGCGAAGCCGACGAGTGCTCCAGGATGCAAGGGAAGGCCGGGGGCAGTGACGATGGTGGCTGCAGTGTCGTGTTTCCGCCCGTGACGTGGCCCAAGATATCCCGGGTGATATCGGATCTCCAATCCAAAAATCAGAAACCTCTTTTCGGGGTGGTGTGTGCGAAGCCGACGAGTGCTGCCAGGATGCAAGTGGGGCCGGGGGCAGTGACGATGGTGGCAGCGGCAGGGGGCCCCGGGGCCGGGGTGGCGCTGGAGGGGGACCCGATGGTGGACGGGCTGCTGACGTACCCGTCGCTGCTGGTCAAGCAGCGGCCCCGCGGCTGGCTCGTCGAGTGCTGCCTCGGCTGCGAGGTCGAGAACGAGTACAAGGTCTACAACCCCTCCACCGGCCAGAACCAGCGTGCCTCCCTTTCTCCCTCTCTCCCTCCCTCCCTCCGTGCCCCCACCCGGAGTCGCCGGTTTTCGGGGGAGTTCGAGTCCGGAAAAAGCGTGAACCGCTCCCCGTTCAGTAGAACCGAACAGCACCACGCCCGCTTTTCTATTGGCCCGTGGCGGGTCTGTGGGAGGCGGCCCTGTGCCGTGTGTGCGCGGGTGGGGGGCTGAAGCCCGTGCCCGTGCACAAGAACTGGGCGCACCACCAGAGATGTTGTGTGTGCGGGGAGGGCGCGATCTCTCTGTGGCACTTCGATCCTCAATTGCGCGGTCTCTTCTCTGCCTGCCCCCAAGATCCCCCTCTGCTCCCTCCTGTCCGACTTCAGCCGCCGCTTCTGTGGCAGTTGTGGTTTTAGTGCTTGGACCAACACAATTGCAACTGTGCTGGAGCTGAATAACGGCGATTGAATCAAGCAGACACAACTGACACGGGCGTGCGGGCGCAGACATACTGACGGCGGTGGAGGAGAGCACGTGCATGTGCCGCCAGTGCTGCGGGGCCATGCGCGAGTTCCAGATGAAGGTGCTGACGGGCGACGGCCGCGAGGTCGTGCACTTTGACCGCCCCTTCAAGTGCGGCCGCCGCGGGGGCCTCTGCTGCTGCGCCTGCGACGGCTGCTTCCAGCGCATCAACGTCTTCACCGGCGCCGGCTGCGCCCAGCCCAACGTCCGCGTCGGCTGCGTCCGCGAGGAGTTCAGCTGGTGTGTCCCCGTCATCACCGTCAGGTGCGCCTCTGTCCTGTGCCCCCCTGCCCCACGTTTGCGTTTGGGATGAGAATCAGTTGAGTTAGTCGCTGTTTCTGCACGTGCATTCGGGTCTGTGACGAGGGAATCCCAGCCATGAGCGAGTGGGTCGCGGATGATGAGCCGGGACGCCCTCGGGGCAATTTGTTTTGCTTTGTGTGTGTGTTAGCCACTCAACACCAATTTGGTAGGGAGTCAATCGAGTTGGTTGCTTTTTTTGCATGTTGGTTTAGGCCTGCGACTAGGGAACCCCAGCCTGAGTAAGTGGGTAGCAGGTGATCAACTCGGACACTTTGTTTTTGCCATGCGACATTTCATTCTGCCATAAACTGATTTGAGGGGTCGATTATTGGGTTTTCTTTTCTCGATGGAGTACCGAAGACAGCACTCCGCCCACTGGCGCATGGGGATTAGTCCACGCTGAGTTCAGCAAACCGTTGCAATCGCCTCGATTGATTGGACTGAGACACCCCGTGAAACACGCACAGGGACGAGAACGAGACGGAGATCTACCGCATTGTGGGGCACTGCTGCGGCTGCTTCAACTACGTGCTCGAGATCTTCCCTGCCGGGGGCCACTCGGGGGACCAGCCCATCGGGCGCATCACCAAGAAGTGGTCGGGTGCCTTCAAGGAGCTCTTCACCGACGCAGACAACTTCTTCGTCGAGTTCCCCGCCGACGCCACGGGCAAGCGCCGCATGCTCCTGCTCGGCGCCCTCTTCCTCATCGACTTCCTCTACTTTGAGAAGAAGAGCAACGACAGCTGAGCCCCTCCCCCATGCGTTGCACAGCTGCGTCCCTCGTCTGCTGGCCGTCACCCTCCTCCGCACACTGCCCCCCTGGTGCACCGACGTCTTGTAATCAACGCCAAGAAAAAGAGCATGCTGAGGGGCTTCTGCAACGCTACTGTGAAACGTTTAAAAAAGAGAGTTGGATAATGGTGAGAGTACTGAGAGTTGAGAGGGGCTCTCATAATTCACCACACTCACTTTGTTACTTTGATTGTATGTGAGAGAAAAACCCCCGAGAGCTAGTCACAGCTCTCATGATAAACCCCCCTCTCACTTTCCTCTGTACGAGCCTTCTCTCTCACAATTTTCTACTCATAATTCGCCGTTCACAGTACGGGGTGTGGGGGTCGCAGCAAACCTGCAGGCGGTTAGTCGGGCACGACAGGGAAATCAAGAACAACACTGCAATCTGGCCAGATATTCCGGCAGATTCGCAGATACCCAATATAAAAAACAAAACCCTGCAACCGCCCTCCCCTCTCCCCTCGCCCTCCCCTCGCACACAGCCGCGCCCAGACAACGATGGAGGCCTACGGAGCGCCGCCCACGTCGGCCCCCTCGCCCGCGCCGGCGCCAGCGGAGGTGGCGAGCCTGAACGCGCAGATCGCGCTGCTGGAGGAGGAGCTCGACCGCGCGCACTCGGCGCTGGCCTCGGCCTCGAAGCGCGAGCGCGACGTCGTCATGGCCGCCGCCGCCTCGATCCACTCCATCTTCAGCGCCGTCCCCGTCCGCTGCGCCGCGCTCGAGAGCGGCAGGCTGGCCATCCGCGAGTCGCTGCTGCCCCCCGCGTGCCCCCCGAGCCCCACGCAGGAGCCCCAGCAGATCCAGCAGATCCAGCCGCAGATTCCCGGGGCGAATCTGCAGGGTGATGCGACAGCGGGGCAGCAGCAGCAGCGGAGGCTGAGCGCGTCGGGGCCGCCGTCGCCGTCGCCCAAGAGGGTGTCGCCGGCGTTCAGGTTCACGGTGACGACGCGCGGGGCGTCGGCCATGGCGCTGGTCAGCATCGAGATCAGGTTCAAGAGGGCCTTCCACGAGAGGTGCGCTGGGAGAGAGCGCGCTGCAGGGGACCAGGCGGTTCCCGAATTCCCTCGCGTTTTTTTCCCACCCCCACACTCGCACTCTTCGCTCCCTGCCCTGTGCTTTTCACCCCCCGCGGGTTCTCTTTCGGAGCGGGGCTGGCGGGGAAATCACTGTTTGCCCTTCGGAAAGTCGCTTCTGATTCCCAGCGGCATCCCTGGTTTGGCAGCAGGAAGGGCTCCTGTTCGGTCCTGTCCCTCTCGTGTTTTCCCAATCGTATTGCCGCGGAATAGCGCGTGAAATTGCTCCCCTGCGGCATTCTCGCGGAAATTCGCTTCAGATTCCAACGGCATTCCCTTATTTGGCAGCGAAAAGGGACCCTACTCGGTCATATCCCACCCATGCCTTCCCATTTTCCCGCGGACTCGTTCGTGGCGTTGTGTTCCCCTTGAGTCATTTCCCACGTGAAAGTCACTTCAGATCCCAACCGGTATTCCTGATTTGGCAGGCAGGGGGTCCTGTTCGGTCCATTCCCCTCTGTTTCCCCATTCTCCCGCGGAATATCGCGTGACGTTGTGCTCAGAATCTCATGACGTGGCGACTGTTCCGCAGGCCGCCGCGGGTGGCCGCGTGGATCCTGCGCCCCGGCACGCACGTCGTCGAGCGCGTGGCGCCCGAGAGCGTCGTGCCCTCGCTGGCCTCGTTCGAGCTGCGCATCGAGCACGCGGACCCGCGCTCGCTGGCCGGCGCCGTGGTCAACTGGATCGCCTACGCCACGTCAGCGTCGAACCCCGCGATGGTCGGCGTGGCGCAGGCGATCATGACGACGCCCACGGCCAGCCCCGCGGCCTTTGCGGAGCTCAAGAAGGTCGTCCGCAAGTTCGTCGCCGGGGCCTCGCTGCACGAGGTCGACGGCAACGGCCAGACGCTGCTCCACGTCGCCAGCTACACGGGCAACACCCTGTGCGCTCTTTCTGCTTTTTCCATTCCCCAAAGGGGCATAAAGCTGATGTAAGGGACGGGGAAATCAGCCACGCAAGGCGAATCTGACAACTTTCTGATATTTCCCCGTGCCTGCCTCGAATTCCCCAAAGGGGTATAAAGCTGATGTAATGGGCGGGAAATCAGCCATGCAAGGTGAATCTGACAACTTTCTGTTTTTCCCCCCCCGGGCCTGCCTCGCCTGCCTCGAAGGATGGTCAAGTGGCTGATCAGCAAGGGAGCCAACGTCAACGCGGTCGACGAGCACGGCTGGACGCCGCTCTTCTGCGCCACCAGCAGCGGCAACCTCGAGACAGCCCTCGCCATCGTCACCGTCCGTTCTTTGCAGAATCTGGATCTTCTGGATTCATCTTGATTCTCGTTCCCGGAACAGAATCTCAATTATCACCCCCCCATCCAACCCACCTGCCCTGCAGGCGGGGGCGGACTGCAAGATACGGTCCGAGAGCGACTCGACGGCGCTGCACTACCTGTGCAAGCTGCAGCTGCACCAGCCGCAGCAGCAGCTGGACCGCATCCGCCTGATGCAGGCGCTGGTGCGCGACGGCGTCGACGTGAACTACTGCAACAGCGACGGCGACACGGCCCTCGCCATCCTCATCTCCCGCAACCCCAGTGAGCCATCCCCTCCCTCCCTCCTCTCCTCTCGTGGGCAGGGGCTCCACATTCCAGGCAGCGGCCGGCCTTGGGGAGAGGGGGGGCAGCCGAGTCGGCTGGTGCACAGCGGCTGGCGAGGGAGCATCGGTCCTCATATTCTGTTCATTTGATTGTTGGCTGCTCTCGTAATGGCGCGGCGTGGAGCCCAGACGAGGAGAGCGCAGCCTCTCGGCTGTACCCGAAAACTGCCCGGGGTTGACTTCGTGCTGTGGGAACGAATCAATTGAATTGGGCAGCTGAGACGTTTCCGCGTCGGGCGGCTGTCGTAAATAGTGCTGCGAGCCACGGCTCGCGTCGTTCACCCCCTCGCTGAGCCCGCGGAATCAATTGTGCTGCGGCGCTGTTCCCCTGCGGGTCTCACGGCGCCCGGCGCTGCAGACGACGCCGACGCGCTGGACCTCCTGCTGCGCAGCGGCGCCGTCGTGGCGACGGTCAACGCGAGCGGCGAGAGCCCCCTGCACGTGGCCGTGCGCTCGGGCAACGCGCGCCTCGTGGAGAAGCTCGTGGCCAGCGGCGCGGACCCCTACGCCGAGACCGAGATCGGCACCCCCGCGTCGCTGGCCACCAGCGACGAGATGCTCACCGCCCTGACGCGCAAGACGTCCAAGCCGCTGAGCATGCGCGCGTACTACAACGTCGAGGTGCTCGAGGCGCGCGGCGTCGTCCTGGAGCCCGCGGCGGCCGCGGGGGCTGCGGCGGACCTCTACTGCGTCGTGCGCAGCGGGCGGCAGGAGCACAGGACAAAGGTCGCCTACAGGACGCTGGCGCCCGAGTGGCAGGCCGAGTTCCTCTTCCTCGACGACTCGAACCACCTCACCGTCGAGCTCTGGCAGTCTGTGCGTTCGGCTCTATTGGTTTTGCTGACTGCCGCCCAATGTGTTTTCATAAATTTGGCCGAGCCAATTGAATTTGAGTTTAATATGGCCTCGTTGGTTTTCTCTTTAAACAACAGTCAAAACGCCGTGCTTTTTCTGTTGCGTTGTGTGCGTTTATTCACAACTAATTGTGGTCTTTCGTTTGGACTCAGTTTTTGTTTCCAATGCTCTCCTTCGCTCTTGCGAGATGCCAATTGAACTTTTGGCTCAGCAATGGCTTCTCCTCTTTGAGAATGCCAAAGGAGCAAGAATGTGCTGTGTTGCCCTCAATTACTGCATTGGATCTGGGGTTCTGACTGTGCTTTGGCGACCCAGCAAATGGCCAAGTCCGGGGGGATCGTGGGGAGCATGGTGGTGTCGCTGGACGAGGCGCGCAACGAGGTGGTGGACCGCTGGTTCACCATCGCCAAGCACGGCAGCGCCGACGCCGTGGGGCAGGTGCACCTGCGCCTGTCGCCCATGGGCCACTCGGACGACGCCAGCGGCGACGCGGTCCACACGACGCTGCGCAACATGATCAAGGCCCTCGCCGCCGCCCGCGACGACTTCAGCCAGGTCGTCTTCCCACGCGAGGAGTGGATCAGCGTACGCCCATCCCCGCCGTCTCGCTGGTTCCCCCGGCATAATGGGTGTGTGCTTGGGTGGGGGGGACGAGCGACGAATCAACTGGGCTATTGGAGTGCGGGAGTTCCCTGTCGGTTGTTGAATGCCCCCTTCTTCCCTCTCGTACGTTCCTGTGTCGATTGCAGGCGATTGTTTTTGATATGTATCAATTGTGTGGTATTTTTTGTTGTTCTGATAGGTAGGGTTCAACGCTGAGTGCAACGCAAAACAAAAGGCTGGTCTTTTGTTTTTTTTCGGGTGATTAGCGTCTTCGCGATTCTGCAAGGCCTTTTCGTCGTGAGGGGCGGGCAAGGGGGCATTTGGGTGCTCTATTTGGTTCTTTGCAATCGAGCGAGGTCGTGTTGTTGCTTTTGTTTGTTTTTGTTCAGCGCGGGGGCCCTGAGCAATTGATTTGAGACCCGCCAGCGCGACTGACCTCGCATGGTGCAGCTGCCGGCGCCTGCGTGGAACACGGGGGTGGCGCCGGCGGTGTACGCCAACGAGGAGTACCACGTGGAGGCGACGGCGGGCAGCGTGACGCACCACGAGCCGTGGCCGCAGGACTTTGACGACAACGCGTCGCTGCTGCACTACAAGGCCATGTTCCACAGCTCCGAGCACACGACCGTCTGCGGCCTCGACGCCCAGAAGCTCCCCGTCGTCGCCAGCGTCCAGGACGCCACGCCCGGGGGCACGCGCCGCGTCATCGTGCGCACCAAGAAGGACGACAGGCGCTACGTGGCGCCCAGCAGCAAGAGCGACGTCGCGGCCGTCCGCGCGGTCGTCCCCGCGCTCTCGGACGTGAAGCTCGCGAGCTCGCGGTCGCGGGCCAAGGCCGAGCTGCTGCTCAAGTTCGAGGCCGTCTACACGGTCCGCAAGCACAAGTTCGGAGTGCTCTACGCGGCCCCCGGGCAGCGCAGCGAGCGCGAGCTGCTCCGCAACGTCGAGGGCAGCGAGGACTTTGAGGACTTCCTCGACTTCCTCGGCGAGACCGTCACGCTCCGCGGCTGGAGCAAGTTCGCTGCCGGCCTCGACACCAAGGTGCGCTGCCCGTGGCCTGCGTGTGTTGTTGGGGGAGGGAGGCAGGGAAGGCGGCAAGTCCGGCACACACTGCGTTTATTTATGTGCAAGGCTCTGTAGTTTAGTGGTAAAATACCTGTTTAGGGTACAGGTGGCCCCGGTTCGATTCCGGGCAGAGCCCAACTTTTGTTCTCTATTTATTTGTTTCTCTTGTGTTCAGGATCAAGAGGGAACAGCAAATGTGTGTTGTGTGTTTTGTGTGTCAGAGACTCTGTAAACGCGTGCAGACAATTGACTTGGGCTGTGTGGCTGACAATGTGAACGCACACACTTCAGGGGGACTGCACGGGGACGCAGTCGGTGTACACGACGCTGGGGGAGGGCGAGGCCCAGCTCGAGGTGATGTTCCACGTGGCGACGATGCTGCCGTACCAGCAGGAGGACCCGCAGATGGTCGAGCGCAAGCGCCACATCGGCAACGACATCGTCGTCCTCATCTTCAAGGAGTCCTCCGGCCCCGACGACGGCGTCGACGTCACCACCTTCGTCTCCCACTTCAACCGTGCGACCCCCGCCTTATTTTTCTCCGCGCATCAATTGATTTGGGCGCTACGGAAATAATAACTTCATAAATTTCAGTTTACTTAAAAGTTATACTCAATGGCCGCTTGCAGACGTGTTCCTGGTGGTGACGCCGGACCGAACGCAGGGGTTCCTGCAGTACAGGCTGGCCGTCGTGTGCAAGGCCGCCGTGAGGCCGTTCTCGCCGTTCCTGTCGGAGAACGCGAGGTTCTACAAGGACTCCGTGTTCCGCACGTTCCTGCTCAAGAAGCGTGCGTGCAAGCAGCCCCTTCCCCCTCGGCCACGGGCCACGGCCAGCCTCTCACTGGCGCTGCGCAGTCATCAACGCGGAGCGGGCGGCTGTGGAGGCGCCGTCGTTCCGCGGGAGCCTCATGAACTCGCGCAAAACGTTCCTCACCAACGTCATTGAAACGCCCTAGGCCCTGTACCAACACAGCTGCAGCGCTGCCAACGTTGTTCCTCGTCTGCCCGCGGGTGCGGGTGCTGTGCAGGGAGGGCCCTGCGAGGGCTGGGCGCTGCTGTGTAGTGAGCGGCCTTGGGGGAGGAGATCCTGGTGGCGGCAAAGCAGGCGTGGGCAGCAACTTGAGGGGAGGCCTCAGGCCGTGCGCAGGATGATGTGCACGCCGCTGTCGGTCTCCACGATGCCCGAGAGCTCGCCGACCTTGAGGCTGAACCTGGGGAGGGCTGTCAGCGGGGCCTGTGGCTGGCTGGCTGTGATGGATGGACGGATGGAGGGCAGGGGCGGTGCGAGCGCACGAGGCGTCCTCGAAGGGCTTCTGCATCTGCCCGCGCGTGAAGAAGTCGAGGTCGCCGCCCTTGGCCGCGCTCCCGCAGTCGCTGTACTGCCTGGCGAGGTCGGCCAGTGTCGCCTTGCCCGAGACGATCTGCTCGCGGTACCCTGCGCCCCGCCCAAGCAAAGCCCCCCCTCCTCAGCCCCAGCGCTCTCGGAGGCTGAGCGCACCCGTGAGGATCGCGATGGCCTCCTCCTTGGTCCTCGTGATGTTCTGCTCGCGCCACGAGCTGGGGCGGCGCGACCCCCTGCGCCCTCGCGCGCCGGCCTTCGTCAGTTGTTGTGTTGTGTTGCGTTGTGTTGCGTTGTGTTGTGTTGTGTTGGCGTTTGTTGCTGTGCTGTGTGCCTCTGTGCGCTCTACCTGTGCTTGACGAGAAGGTGGCTGCAGCGGACGCTCGACATTGGCTCTCAACAACAACAACAAAGCGTGTGGTGACCGGCGGGCGGTTTGTTGCGAAATTGTTGTCCCCGAAGATTGGCGCCAACCCGCACACAGAATCCAGGATATCATTATCTGGATATTTTCTCACCCAGGTATTTATTAGGAATCCATCAATCGATCGCCCACCGGCGGACGCGAGCGAGGGGGCGTGTGCGTGCGGCGCAGGGGGGGCAGAGCAGATTCCCGGAGATATCCACAAGAGCCAGATATCACACAAGAGATTCGCCCCCGGCCGCTCAGTGGGCGAGGTCCTCGACGAGCTTGACGAGGTAGTGGTAGAGCTTGACGCACGTGTCGATGTGCATCTCCTCGTTGACCGTGTGCGGGTTGAGCACCGTGGGGCCGACGCTGACGGCCTCGATCTTGTTGGCGGGGAACTTGTTGATGACGATGCCGCACTCGAGCCCCGCGTGGATGGGCACCACCTTGGCCTCGTGCCCAAACTCGCGCGCGTAGACGCGCTGCGCAGACGTGCAGAGCCTCGAGTGCGGCTCGGCGGGCCACCCGGGCATGTCGTCCATCTTCTGCTCGCTCCTGCCGCCGTAGAGCGTCGCGTACGTCTCGAGCATCGCGGCCATGGCCGCCAGCGCCTCGTTGCGGCTCGACCGCGCAAAGACCTCGGTCCAGACCTCGCTGCCGCTGACGCCCGCCTTGCTGACGCTCTGCGACGTCTCCACGAGGCTCGGGCACTCCTCGCTCCACGCCCACACGCCGTGGTGCAGCGACTCGAGGAACCGCAGCGCCGTCCGCGACGACGAGTACGTCAGCGCGTCGGCGGCCGCGGGCTGCGCGGCGAGCGTCAGCTCCAGGGCCGGCGCCTCCTCGACGTGGGCCCAGCGCTGGCAGAGCGCAGCGAAGACGGCGCGGCAGTCGTCGATGAAGCGCAGCGCAGAGGCCGCGGGGACCGCGAGGTCGACGGTGCACGAGATGGGGACCGCGTTGTGCGCGTTGCCCGCGGCGAGCGCAGAGATGCGGAAGGGCGTGCCCGCGATGGCCGACTGGTTCTCGCAGAGCACCGTGATGGCCCACTTGAGCGCGTTGGCGCGGCCCAGGTGGATGTGCACGCCCGTGTGCCCGCCCTTGAACCCCTGCACAGACAGCCCTCCCCTGTCAGTCTCAATCCACCACAGGACACACACACACAAGTGAATCGAGCCTCAGAGAGCAGGGCAACCGCGTAGGGACGACTCTGGCTGCCCCCCACCAGGACACAGACACACAAGTGAATGGGGCCACACCAGACATGGGTCTCAGAGCAGGGCAGAGGCAAGACACTGGCGCCACCCAGAGGACACACACAAGTGAATGGGTCCACACCAGAAAACAGACAACAGAGGGCTGTGGCCCGCACAACGCCCCGTCCGAGCACACCCCCAGTCGCTAACTCCCGTCCCATTGACCACACAGCAGCGAGGGAGAAAAGCTGACAACAAAACAAACAACGCCAAAACAAACACAACGACAACCAAAAACAAAAAAGCACAAAGCAGCCCAAGAGGGCCGAGGAGAGGAGAGGAGGAGCGGACCTTGAGCTTGAGCTGGAGGTGCTGCCAGCCGGCCTCGTGCGGGGCGCGGTGGACGGGGACGTGGATGGTGCGGTTGACGCTGCCGGCGCAGCTGACGCAGATCTCGCCCCAGTCCTCCGAGTCGACGTTGACGAGGTACTTGGCCTTGGGCGACAGCAGCTCGCCCTCCTTGAGGCGCATGGCCCCCACGAGGCCCACCTCCTCGTCCACCGTGAACATCAGCTCCAGCTGCCCGCGCTTGATGTTCTTGTCCTCGGCAATCGCGATCGCCGCAGCCACCCCGCTGCCGTCGTCGCCGCCCAGCGTCGTCTTGGTCGCCTTGAGCAGGTTGCCCTGCACGCCTGTGGTGTGTTGTGTGTTGTGTGTCCCCCCGTGTCAGGAGGTGAGTGGGGTGGGTTTTTATTTGATTATCAAGATGCATTTCGAGATATCAGGGGGGCGCCAGCTGCGTACGGAGCTGCAGGGGGTCCTTGGTGAAGTCGTGGGCGCTGTCGTCCGTCTTGGTGCCCACCATGTCGAGGTGCGCCTGCAGCACGACGCCGGGCAGGCTCTCCATGCCGCTGCGTGGCGTGCACGTGAGTGAGTTTCAGACGACGCGCTGACGTCTGCGGTGGTGCAGAGCCGGCGGAGGGGGGGGCGGGGTGTTCGCACGGGGTGGCGGGGAAGAGCAGGACGACGTTGCCGACGGCGTCGGACTTGACCTGGGCGCCCAGCTTCTTGCCGACCTCGATGGCCCACTCGGTGGCCCTCTGCGCCCCGCAGTCAACTGCCCGGTCAGCAGCGGACCAACAAAGACCACCGCCATCAGCGGCAGCGGCTTTCATTCATCTTTTAAATTAAAAAGCGGAGCAGCCGCTGCTGACTGCCGGTGCCGGTGTGCTGCGTCGGCGCTGTCAACCGACAGGGCGACCCACAAAGCAGCGGCACAGGGCGCCTCGGGGCACCCCCCAGCAGCAGCAGGGAGGGATGCAGGGGGATGGGGGAGTGGTGGATGGGGGACGGTGGCTGGGGAAGGCACCTGGGTGTGGCCCGAGGGGCGGGGGACCTCGCTGAGCGAGAGGAAGTTGCGCCAGAGGTTGGCGCACTCGGGGGCCTTGGCGCAGAGCTCCTCGTAGACCTTCTTGCTGTTCTCGACCGTGAACGACGCCATCGCTGGTGCCTTGTGCTGCTGCTGGCTGCTGGTGTTGCTGTTGACTGTTTTTTATACGACTGCGTCACGGGCGCTGACGTACCCCAACGCGATCAAAAAACACACCGGTGCAGAGAAAGGGGGGTGCCCCCCGTCGCACGGAATCAGCCACGCGTGTTTCTCGCTATCTCAGGATTTTCCTATGCCACACCGGGCACCGCCTGCTCCGGCCCTCGCTCGCCTCGGGGCCGCACGGCCCAGCCCCGCCCCGCTGCCTGCCTTGTGCTGCAGCGTGCAAAGGCCGCCGGGGCTGGGATGCGGGCGCCCGGGCCGCGCAGGCAATATATCAACCAATAATGCAGTGATATCTGCAGGGCCCCTGAGTCAGCAGCATTCCCACACTGCTCCCTGTGGTGGGGGAGTGCAGGTCAGGGAATCGCCGGCAAGCCTGCCGTCGTGCAACGTGCAGCGGGTGTCCCATAACAAAAGCGGTGTTGTTGCCTGGACCGACGACCGACGACCACCTGCCCTGCCCCGTCCTCTCAGAGCAGCGAGAGGTTGAAGTGGTGCTTCCTGTAGAGCGCGATGAACCTCGCAATCACCCCGAACAGCGCCCCCAGCACAGGCGTGCGCTCCATCAGCTCCGCCAGCCTCAGCGCCACGCGGTTCCTGCGCCCGCAGCGGGTCAGCGAGGGGTGGAGAGAGAGAGAGAGAGAGACAGAGACAGGAGACAGAGACAGAGACAGAGACAGAGAGCAGAGAGAGAGAGAGAGAGAGAGAGAGAGAGAGAGAGAGAGAGAGGCCTCTGGCCAGCGCACCCGGTGGCCGCCTCGTAGAAGGGGCTGCGGAGGACGTAGAGCGACCAGAGCATCGTGCGGCGGCGCAGCTCCGAGCGCTCGAGCGGCGTCATGCGCGCAGAGTCGCCGTGCAGCGCCCTGCTCAGCACCTCCACCGCCAGCCCCGCCACCCACGTCTTCCACGACTTGGTCCCGCACTTGAGCATCACGCCCACTGCCAGCGCCGCGCGTCAGGCGCAAGCAACGCTTGGGGGAGGGAGAGGAGGCTGACGGGTGATGACGGGGCGGAGTGCGTAGAGGACTTCGGCTGCGAGCCTGTTGAGGGGCACGGCCCTGCCGCGCGCTGCCCGCTGCCACCAGCGCGTCTCCGGCAGCGACAGCGGCCCCGTGACCGCCTGCGACAGCGAGCACGGTGGCTCCTCCGAGATGCCCGCGTGGTGCGGGAGCACCTGGGAGGTAGGGAGGGCAGTTCCGTTATCCGTCAGGGGGGCCCGAATATCTCGGAATCTTCTTGATTCCGGGATGCACGCAGATCAGGGAGAGAGAATCTCGGAATCTTCTGGATTCCGGGATGCAAGCAGCAAGCAGATCGGACGGCGTCCAGCGGTACCTGGGAGAGGTGGTGCAGGACGATGGTGCGGCCAGAGGACTCGTAGAGCAGCTTCAGCTGCAGGGCGCTGCGCACGAGCTCGACGGCGCAGATGGCCGCCATGCGCCCGCGCTCGCCAAAGCGCTTCTTGCAGACGAGCTCCGAGACCAGCGCGACGTGCTCCACGGCCGCAGCCCACGTCAGCGCCCCCACGGCCCTGCAGGCCCCCACCGTCGCGGTTGAGGGAAAGGGAACCGAGGGGGCAAGATTCGTTCCCCCCCCACCCCACCGCGGAGAAAATACGGAAGCGGGGGGAGAGAGACGTGTGTGTGCCATAAAAAACGCCCACTTGCCAAGAGGCGGGTCGAGGAAATGTCGAGGAAAGGGGCTTTCCGGGAATGATCACGGGACAAAACAAACAGCAACACGGACGAGGCTGGAGTGTCGACATGGGGGGTGCGCAGACGCGGGGGATGTGTGCGCGGAGTGCGACAAGGGAGGCTGGAAAATCACCGCGGAGGGATCTCGTCGAGGAGCGCGACGCTCGGGGCGCGGGCGCGGAGTATCAGCAGGCGGTTGTACAGGCTGATCAGGTTGACACCGGCGTACACTGCGGGGCGTGCGTGTGCGCGTGTGCATCCCCCGTTGAGCGGTGCGCGACAAGACGGCAGCGACAGGAGCGGGGGCATAGCCCGCTGGAAGCCCGCTGGGCGCGCGGGGGGCGCGTGTGCGCGCCTGTCTGGGCTGCGGCCTCGGACTTGATGCCGAGCTTGGCAGGCATGAGGAGGACAAGGCTGCGCAGGACGCCCTCGAGGCGCTCGACGGCGGCGGCGTTGCCCTCGACGACGCGGCAGTAGGCGGACGCCAGCGCCGTCGGCACGCGCGCCGCGCGGTCCAGCTTCGACATCGCCATCGCGAGAGAGGAAGGAGATATGAAGTATCTGCTCAAGATTCCAATATCTAGGGGAACGCCCTCTCCCCGAAGCGACAGCGCCCACCCCGCAAGGGCACTCAAGCGACCCTCTACCAGCAAGTAGCGAGGCAGCCGTACGTGCCAAAACGCCCACAGGCGGAGAGATTCTCCTGAGGGGGCGGTGGGCAGGAGAAAAATGGGGCAAAAATCTGAACGGTTAGGCAACGACGAAAATGCCAGTGACGTGGCGACCACACCGGCGGGGTATTTCTCGCCCACATCGGCGACCGCTCCGCCGGCACGCGCACTCAGCAGCCAGACCGTAACAACACCGCCAACAGCCAGGTGCGCCCCAGTGTCCACCGGGGGGCCCAGTTTCTTCTGTCGCATCGCCTCGTTGCCAGCCAGGCAGCCACAGAGAGACCTAAAAAGTCGCATCAGAGACAGGCAGCACGCGAGGGGACATGGAGGGCAGCCAGTGGGTGTCGGACAAGCGCGACGGCGACGGGAGGATGCCCCGCGTGCTGATCACGGGCTGCATGGGCCAGATCGGCGTCGAGCTGGTGCCGTACCTGCGCCAGCGCTACGGCAACGACAACGTGGTCGCCAGCGACATACAGACGGGCCAGCCGGCCGAGTGGGCCCAGGCGCCGGGGCCGTTCGAGCGGCTGGACGTGACGCGCCCGCAGGACTACGAGGCGCTGGTCAGCAAGTACCGCGTCGACTACCTCGTGCACAACGCGGCCATACTCTCGGGCACCGGCGAGAAGAACTTCGAGCTCGCCATGCGCGTCAACATCCGCGGCCTCGAGACGGCCCTCGAGCTCGCCAGGGCCCACAGGTGCGCCCGCTGGTGCCACGCCCCGTTAAGTTCTGGCCGATGATGGCCGTGGGCCCCGGGGGGTGTGGGCCACGCGATTTCTCTGTCGTCAACGCAGGCAATTCCCGGATCGCTGCTGACGTGTGGATGTGGCGTCGGTTGGGGGGATATGTGCGGGTGGAATCTGCGGTATCCGCAGGCTGAGGATCTACGTCACGAGCAGCATCGCGGCGTTCGGGCCCGAGAGCGGCCCCAAGGAGCTCATGCCCGACGTCGTCGCCCAGCGCCCGACGACCATCTACGGCATCAGCAAGCTCTACGCCGAGGCTCGGGGCCCCCCGCACCCACCGATGATTTATGACGTCATAATGAGTCACCGCTCGCGCAGGTGCTGGGGTCGTACTACCGGAGCAAGTGGGGCGTGGACTTCCGGTGCATGCGGTTCCCGGGCATCGTCTCGTGGAAGCAGTGCCCCAGCGGGGGGACCACCGACTTCAGCACCGAGATGTTCTACTACGCGCTGCAGGGCCAGCACTACGTCTGCCCCCTCCGCCGTGCGTGCCACCCCCCCTCCTCTACTCCCAGGGGCAATTTGGCCGCGAGTGGAAATGATGGTCAAGTGATTGTGATCGGTTATGACATCAGAGATGGAAGGAACACTGCTACGGTAATTCTCGGTGCACTCGGAGTGCCATTTTAGAGTAATTTCAAGTCAATTGAGCCATAATACTGGGGGACTTTGGGTGTTTTCTTTGTTTTTGGTTGGAACACCGGCGGCAGTGCACTGAAAACGTTTCGGGCAGCGGACACGAGGCTGCCGATGATGTACATGGACGACGCGCTCAAGGCGACGGCGGACATACTGGAGGCGCCGAGGGAGCAGCTGCGCCAGTGCGTGTACAACGTCAACGCCTTCGCCCTGACGCCGCGCATGGTCGAGGAGGCCGTCAGGGCCCAGTGCCCCAACTGGACCTGCTCGTACGTGCCCGACTTCCGCCAGGGCATCGCCGAGTCGTGGCCGCAGTACATGGACGACCACAACGCCCGCGAGCAGTGGGGGTGGTCGCCCAGGTTCACCGCCCCCGACGTCTTTGCCGACATGTTCAAGAACCTCCGCGTCAAGCTCAACCTCAACGTGGCCCACTGAGGCTCCCCCTCCAATGGAGCCAGATGCTCCTGTGACCCGCCACCCCCCTGTTGATAGGCAAGACAAATGGATGACCTCGTTCTTCTTGTGGGAAGATGTGTGCTCGGTCGTGAAAACGTAGTCCCAGGACGCATAAGACGACAGACAGCCAAGCCGACAGTGGGGTTCCTCAATGCACTTTCGTCTGGGCTCCTGCATCGTCCACGCTGGGCTGCTGTGTGCTCCCTGTGATGCAGCGCCGTGGCTGCTGGCTGCCTGCTGCCTCTGACGCATCACAGGTGACCGCAGGACAGGATCCGGGCTCTTGGCCAGGAGTTTCTCCAGAGCTTTGCTTCCTGGATCCTGCATTCCACCGTCATGCCCGTCACAGGAGAACACAGCGAGGGATGGCCGATGCCTGCGTGGCTTCTGAGGGCCCATCTCCGTTGAGAGGCGTGATAACCGATAACCTCTCTGCGGCGAGCTTTACAGACAGGTAGTTCGAGGGGATCAACGCAGTTGAGCTGACCACCAGGGTAGAGAGTGTTGCCGAGGGCTTGCGGGCTTGCCACACAGCATGAATCTTGCCAGATAT
>CACRSC010000064.1:0-45889 GCA_902651635.1 Mastigamoeba balamuthi | reverse complement strand
CGACGGCCGCGGACGCGTGCGGGCTGTGCTACGGGGTCTGCGCGAGCGGCGCGTGCCCGCAGCGCCAGGACCTCAACGAGAGCGAGTGCGGGCGGGCGGGCCTTGCGTGGTGCGCCTCGATGCAGGTCTGCGCGTCGCACGAGGAGTTCAACCGCTCGACGACGTGGAACTGCAAGTGCGACTCGGTGCTGCTGGCGCTCTACTGCTGGCGCTGGCCCGGCTGCGAGTTCTGCCCGGCGACGGGCAAGTGCCGCCCGCTGGGCGCCTGCGCCACGCAGCAGTCGTCGGCGCGCAGCGGGGGCTCGGGGCGGCCGTGGGTCGTCGGCGTCGTCGTGGGCGCCTGCGTGGGCTTCGCGCTGCTGGCGGGCGTCGTCGTGGGCGTCTGCGTCGTCGCGGCGATGCGCTCGCGGCCGTCGGCCCGCGAGGCCGCGATGGCCGTGCGCGGCGGCTTCGACGCCTCGGCCTCGCGCGAGTACGCGGCGGGCGACGCGTCGCTGGGGCTGAGCGTCAGCAAGGCGTTCCTGGACTTTGGCCTGAGTTCGTCGCCCATCGAGGTCGACCACGAGGTCGCCGACGAGTTCGTCGTCACCAACACGTCGATGCAGCGCGCGCTGGTTCCTCGCGCTGCCCGCCGACGAGGACGAGCGCTACGCGCTGGCCGTCAGCGCGGCCGCGGGCGAGCTGGCGCCGCAGGAGGAGGTGGCCGTGCGCGTGCGCCTCGAGGCGCGCTGCACGACGAACCTCGACGTGGGCATCCCGCTCGTCAACGAGGGCGTCGGCCACACGCTCGTCCGCATCCGCGTGCGCACGGCGCTGACGATCAAGCTCGACTACAACGAGCTGCAGGTCTCGTCGCTCGTCGGCGAGGGCAACTACGGGCGCGTCTACCGCGGCGCCTGGCGCGGCACAGAGGCCGCCATCAAGGAGTACCGCGCGGGCATGCTCGAGATCGAGCACATCAAGAGCGACGTGCTCCGCGAGATCGACCTGCTCTCGCGCCTGCGCTCGCCGCACGTCGTCACGTTCTACGGCGTCGTGCTGACGCGCGCGCACTGCTGCATCGTCATGGAGTACTGCCCGCTGGGCTCGCTGGCCGCGATGGTCGCCCGCGGCGCCGACTTCTCGCAGCGGCTCTGCGTCAAGTTCGCGCTGGGCTGCGCGCGCGGCATGCAGTTCCTGCACGCCAACCACGTGCTGCACAGGGACCTCAAGACGGACAACCTGCTCGTCGTCTCGCTCGACGTGGCCTCGCCGTCGCACGTGAAGCTGACCGACTTTGGCGCCAGCAGGCTCGTCAGCGACGAGGGCGCCGCCTCGTACACCAAGGGCGTCGGCACGTGCACGTACATGGCGCCCGAGATCCTCAACAACATGCCCTACGCCGTCAAGGCCGACGTCTACTCGTTCTCGCTCGTCGTCTGGAGCGTGCTCTCGCGGCGGGCGCCATTCCACGACTTCCCCAACCAGTTCGCCATCATCAAGTTCGTCGTCGAGGGCCAGCGCCTGCCGCTGCCCGATGGCGCCCCGGCACGCGCCGTCGAGCTCATGCAGAGGTGCTGGGACGCCGACCCCGAGAGGAGGCCCGCGTTCGACGAGATCGTCGCGGAGCTCGAGGCCATCGACCAGTCGCTCGCCCAGCAGGGCCCCTGAGCCCCACGCCAGCCAACCCAAAACACAGACAGACAGAAAGCATAACCTCCCCACCATTGCTTGTTGCACAGCACACAACACAATACAGACATAGCTGTTCATCTCTGGCCGCTCCCTGTACACAGATACGAGTGATGATTCCCCCAAGGCAAAAAGAAGGGAGCATGAACGCCCAGTTGAGTTTAAAAAAGAGTTTGGCCTAGATAAGCACTCCCTGTGCTCCAACGGGGAGGGTGGACAGCTTGCCGAGCAAGCCTGCTCAGCTGGCGTGGTGGCGAAACGCTTGAGCATTTTGTTTTGATATCGCTAAGGCAAAAAAGGAGCGAGAAGAGCAGATCAGTTGAATCAAGTCAGTCATAGCTTTTGCCCACGACCTCGAAGTGCACGTCGCCGAGCGTGGGACCGCCCTTGGCGCCCTTGCGCGACTGGGTCATGCGCATCCTCTGCGACTTGGAGTGGGCCTGCTGGCCCTGCGCCCCCTTGTCCCCGCGGGCGCCCTCCCTATCCTGCTGCGCCCCGGCCCCGGCGACGACGCCCTGCGGGCCCACCGCGCTCGTCTCCTTCCTGGGCGGCGCCAGCGGCTGCCCCCCCCGCTGCCGCCGCCAGCCGCGGCCTCCTTGCGCTTCTCGTACTCGTTCTCGTAGACGACGCTCGAGGGGACGCCCATGGCGAGCAGCTCGTCGTTGCTGACCATGAAGCCCGAGAGCATGCGGCTGATGGCCTTGAGCTGCACGGGCGTCAGCCGCCAGCGGCCGCCGTCGGGCGCTGCCGCAGCGGCGCCGCCGGCCAGCAGGGCGTCGGAGAAGAGGAGGCTGCCTCCCTCGCTGAGCAGCGACTGGACCTTCTTGACCGCGTCGAGCGAGGCGCTGAGCCCCGCCTCGGCCCCGAAGATGTCCAGCGTCTCAAAGTCGATGCCCGCGGCCCGCAGGTCGACGCCCTGCGTCGACGGCGACCTCCGGACGACTCCGCTCGCCTTGGAGCTCGTCCGCGACGCCGCCCCCAGCGCAGCCCCGCGCGACGGCGGCCCCCCAGCGCCTGCGCCTGCAGCAGCGCGGCCCCGCGTGCTCTTGGCGGTGGAGACGGCGCCCATGATCTGCTGGACGCTGGGCGCCTTGATGCCCTGCTGCAGCAGCCGCTGCGAGAGCGAGGCCGCGACGGCCGCGAGCTCCTCGGGCAGCGCGGAGTCGCGGGCAGAGGACGCGGCCGCGGGCCCCAGCAGCGAGCCCGTCTCGACGCTCTTCTCGACGGTGCACGTCAGGCGCCGCTGGGCCGCCCGCGTGCGCTCGACGGCGGCGATCATGTCGATCGTCTCGCGCCGCAGCCGCACGCGGCGGTCGCGCAGCTCCTCGTCGCGCGCGCGCTGCAGCTCCTCGATGGCCCGCACGCACTCCTCGCGCTCCGCGGCCAGCCTGCGGGCCTCGCGGTCCAGCTCGGCCTGCGCCTGCTCCATCGCCGCAGCCGCCGCCGCAGACGACGACGACGACGACGACGACGAGTCCGAGGTCCACGAGGCGGCCGAGTCGGCCTGGTCGTTGAGCGCGCGGATCAGCGACTCGGCCTCGAGCTTGGAGGCGCGGGCCTCGTTGATGGCGAGGCGCAGCTCCTCGTTGCGCAGCATGACGGTGCGCGCGGCCAGCGACGTCTCGACGTTGACGACGCGGCACTCGTCGGCGACGCACTCGTCGTCGTCGGCGGCGGCGGGCGCGGTGGACTGCGACGACTGCGCGCGGACCGCGGGCAGCTTGACGGCGGCAGAGGCGTCGAGGACCTCGAGCTTGCGCAGGTCGTCGCGCAGCTGCTGCGAGTGCCGCTCGGCGACGGCCGCGCGCTCCTTGAGCAGCTGCGCGCGGCCGCCGTCCTCGGGGGCCTTGGGCGGCGAGCTCAGCTCGCTGTAGAGCGCCGTCAGCTGCTCCGTCTGCGCCCCCATCTGCGCCCGCAGATAGTTGATCTTATCCTGCAGCTCCTTCACGGCTGCGCGCTGCGCGTTGAGGTCGAAGTTCTCCTGCAGCTCTGCCCGCGAGTCAAACTGCCAGAGGAGCACAGGGGTCAGAGCACAAAGTAATCAAAAAAAGGGGGACAACAACTGCAGTAGCATAGCCAATACAGCGTCACTTCTGCGAGCCTGACCTGATATGGGCCGTGGGTGTATCACGAACCACGACACACCCTATTCCACATTAACATGTTTGCGCAGCACCCGAATTTCAGGCCAACAATAGAAACCAATCGTATGCAGGAATTGCCAAAAGCAACGCAAGTCGAAGGCCCTTATGGCAGCAGGAGCAGCCTAAATGAGAGGGAGAATGTGCGGACCTTCTCTTTGATGTCGAGGAACTTGTCGCGCCACGTTTCCACGGTTCCTTGCATCTTCTGGATGGCGGCCTGCGTGGCTGCTGCCCTCCCAAGAGAGGCCTTTACCAGCAGCCCCGACTGCTCAAAGGCCACGTTGGTGTCCTGCCGCTCCTTGGCGATTCGCCCCACGTCCTCTCTGAGCTTGGTGCGCGCGCTGACCTCCTTGTTGAGCGTGTTGGCGAGCCTGTACTGCTCCTTGTCGGAGTCCTCGATGCCCTGCTCGCACGCCCTGCTCTCGGCCATGAGGATCGCAATCTCCTTGTGTGCCGCCTCCACCTCGGACTCGCGCTGCGCGAGCTTGTTCTTGAGGTCCTGCATGATTTGCTGGGGCTTCGACGTCCTCAACAGGTTGTGCGCGTTTGCGAATCCCGCCGCGTCGTCCGCTTCCTCTGTATTGGTATTGAGATGTTTTGATTCACAACAATTTGCAATTGCAATTCGAAAGGCAGAGGCTTACGCGAATCCTCGATGACATAGGAGGGGCTGTTGTCCTCGACGGCCCTCCCCTTGAGAGAGGCTGGCAGGACCTCCACGATGGGCTCGTCGATGTTCTGGGCCTTGAGCTTGTACTTGCCCTTGAACAGCACCATGATCCTCTTGGGGTCCGTGTGCTCCTTGAAGTCGTTCCACGAGTCGTTGGACGCCAGTATCGCCGCCGACTTGGACGCTGCTGCGATGCGCGCGGCCTTGTTCACGTTGGGCCCCGCGTACTCCGGTCTCCCCGTCGTGCTGTTGATCGTCACCTCCGCTGTCCCCGAGTGCATCCCCATGCACACCCTGAGGCCCCTGTACACCACCTTGCCCTCTGGGCCTATGACCTCTGCTGCCGCCCTGTGCGTCATCAGGTGCGGAGGCCATTCTGCATGCAACAGCTTCTCCTGCGCACTCGTGCAGAAACTGAGGGGGGCAAATGTGAGGAATTTGTGAAATAAACGAAGGGAAAACTCACTGAATTGCGGCCAGGGCTGTGCCAAAGGCGAGGAAGAAAGACAGGCCGTCGCTGCGGACTTCAGCACCGCCGCTCGTTTTGAGCAGGTCCCGGATGATGCGGTTCTCGATGTTGTGCGCAGTGATCATCTGGTCGGGCCACTCCTCCCACAGAGACTGGCTCTCCTCCACCTCGCAAAACACTGGGACACACCAGATTGTGAACACTTGAGCCAAGGACGACAATCAAGTGTACCGAAAGTAACCACTCCGCGGAAGGTCGGAACGCTGGTGTCGATGACAGGCGTGACATCAGACGCCACCTGGCGAGCAAAAGCCCCGAGGTCGCCCCTGACCTTGGCCAGTTGCACCTCGAGACCCGCCACGGACGCCGACTTCACCTCGATCACCTCATTTGCTCTCTGCACTCCTGTTTCCCGTTGGTTCCGTAATAAATTGAGTGCAATCAATTGAATTTTGGAACAGGATAAACGGTATCACTGCCGTACTTGCACGCAAGAGTTCGCTCTGCGAGCGAATTTGATCGGCCTTGGTGTTGGTGGTCTGCGTGGAATCCACCATGTCCTGTCGGAGCTTCTCCGCGCTGTCCTTGTACCGCGCTATCTGTTCCAGAGCCCCGCGCAGCTTTTCTTCGAGTGCCTCCTTTTCTGCCTTGGCATTTTCGACGGCCTCCTGGACCACCTGCAGCTCAGCGTCCGCGCGTTCTTTCGCCTCTGCTGCGACCAAGCGCTCGCGAGCGCGCTCGTCGATGTGCTTGCCGAGTCTTCTCTCCTCGCGGCCCTGCACGGGCTGGTCCTGGTTGAGCCTGTCGCTGAGCTTCTCGACAATGATCCTAATCAACTCCCCGCGGTCTATTTGCCAAGCCAATCGTGAGGCCCACGCAGCTGTCGTCGGCGTGGCCGCGTACCAGAGAGGCCCTTGGCTTCGCGCCTGGCGGAATCGAGCTGCTCGGTGACTTCTTTGGCATCGGTAGAGGCGTGGGTGATCTTGGACTTGAGAACCGCGACCTCGTCCTTGTACCTGCGCACCAGCGACGGCGCCACAAAGTCCGAGTCGTTGGACCCGGGCCCGATAACATCCTCCGGCTCTTCGACAAAGTCCGGAGCGGCCAGCAGCAGAGACACAAGGTCCTCAACCCGCGCGGCAGTCGGGGCGTTGGCGCAGGCCAGCGCAGTGGCCGCAGTCTGAGCGCGCCTCGGGCTGCTGGACGTGTGCATCGGTGCCATTGCGTGCACACGCTCCAGGTACCTCAGCGACTCTGGCGAGAGGCTCTTTCGCAGCCCGATCATCTTCTCCTGCAGTTGGGGGTCCCGCGTGTTTGCCCTGTGTGAGCAATTGCGCTCCCGAAAACCACAAAAGAGCACTCTGCGCACGTCTGGAGACAGACTCTGGGTCTGCAGCTGCTTGAGGATCTGCTGGACCTCCTGTATGAACGCAGCTCTGTGCGCGGAGGCCGCCAGGAGGCCAGCAGCGGTCAGCGGAGGCCCTGCAAGGAGAGCAGGGGAATTTCCGGGACTTGCCTTCCAGGCGGATCGATGTACCGGTCCGGCCCGCAGGCGTCCTCTGCCGGCACCTTTCGGTTTCTATAAGGCAGGGACAGGGCACGCGGGGCAGTGCGGTACCAGGGGCGGCAGCTTGACTCCTGTTGGGGAGGAGGGGTCGGACATTGTGGGGGCGTATGTCACGGCCCTCCGCCGCGGCTGGGCCGAGAACGACCGCTGCACTTTCGTGGTTGCCTGGCGGAGCGGAATCGCGCGCTGCTGTGGCGGCGCCGCTTCCACGGAATCAGTGGGCTGAGGCCTCGCGGAACGGGCTCTGAATGGCCGATGAGTGATTCTAAAATTGGCAGCAGATATCTCATCCGAGAATCGCAATACGGCAGCCCCGTTTCCCCCAACGAGCAGTGCCCCTCCAACGATCTCGAGGCTGCAGCCGCGGACAGGGTGTCCAGTGCACCTGACAAGTCCCACACAACATGGCTGTTTTCTCCGGACATCGCAGCGCCTGCTCGTACGTGCGGGAGGCGGACTGGCCTCGATTTGTCGCAAAGAGAAAACGTGGGCTGCGTTCATCTCTCTGACAGCCACCACTGTGCTGCATGGCTCGAGTCACTGCCACCCAGAAGCTCCTTTAGTTGCAGTGCGTTCTGCGAACACACACACCTCATACTGTTGCTCTGCCAGAAGGCTCGGAAACCTCCGCGTCCAGAAGTGCGTCCTTCAAACAGGAAGATACTTCACACACCCGGGGAGTCCCACAATATTGTTCCGTTGGGTCACAACTGGCGTGCGGCAAGCCAGACCACTGCGACATGGGCCCGCGTATTGCGATCGAGGCAGACCTAATGAAGACCACTAATGAAGAACGGACTGCCCCAACGAATTGCCCATTAAGCCCGCGGGCTGCGACGGGACTCCGCACGCCTCACGCCATAGTTCCGCCCGTACGCGTTGGCTTCTAATCGGTGCTCTCCACTGCGAGGCGCTCGAAGAGATCCTCGTCCTTGATCTCGTACTGCAGCTGCCCGTAGCACGGCAGAAGAAACTCTGCGTCGTCGCTCAGCGTGCTGTACAGCAGCCCAGCGCACGTGCAGAACATCCTCCCGCTCTCCGCGCTGCGCCACGTCACGCGCCCCACGTGCTCCGGGAAGTCCAGCACGCTGTCGAACTCGCGGCAGTACTCTCCCAGCGCCTGCACGTCGCCGCTGGTCTTTGGGGAACTGTGAGCCCTCAACTGATTTGGTTCATCAGCGCTTGCGGGGCACCTGTGGCGCTCCGGCTGTCGAGAAGTAGAGGCGGGACAGCCAGCCGCGGCAGAAGTAGGGGTGGCCGCTGCCGCAGCTGGCTGTGATCCAGAAGCACGCGGAGAAGAACGCCTGGGCGGCCTCTGCGTTGGCCCGCACGGCCATGTCGCAGTGCGCGTACGCGTCGATGTCGCACGCGAGGCTGGCGACGCCCCTGCAGTACTCGGCGAACTGCGCCGCGCGGGGCGTGCTGCAGGCGGCCACGTGGTCGGCCAGCTCGCGGCACATGGCGGCCAGGCGCTGCCACTCTTCGCTGCCCCCGTCGATCCTGAAGTGCGGAATGCCGCACATCGCTCTGCAAATTCACAACAAAATTCAATTGAATTCAACGTTACGAACATTAAAGGAACATGAGACCGAACGTTGAGTAGCTGTAGAAGGGGCTGGCAGCGGCGGCGAGGACAGAGGCCGCTGTCTGGTGTAATCTGGGCCCCGCAGAGGCGAAGTCGCTGTGGGCCACGAGCTCGGCGACGCGCCTGTCGCTGAGTCTCTGCTCCAGCAGCCCCGCCAGACGGCCCAGCGGCACACGGTTGCCGTCGCTCCGCGCGTCGGTGGTCAGGGTCTGGTTGCATCCGCCGGACGGGCGGGTGAAGAGAGGGCGGTAGGCCAGCGGGGCAGCGACGGCGTCCCGAGCGAACTCCGAGGCCACGGCGACCCACACGAGGTCCGGGCGCAGCACACACCCCTTCTCCCTCGCCCAGCACGCGTACACGTACCAGCTCAGCCCCTGGTGCCCCTGCACCGCCACTCCCTCGGCAGCCACGGGATCCGCGTCCCGGGGGTCGTCGCAGGGCCACAGAACCGCGGACAGGAGCTCAGCGGACTCTGCACTGCCGCCTGCGATGCTCTCGGCGAAGGCGCTGTGGGGCAGGCCCCTGATGGCCTTGCCGGCGTCGTACTCGGAGGGGTAAGTCTCGGAGGAGCGCGCGGTGCTGACGACGACGCTGGAGACCCCGCACGCGGGGACGCAAGTCGAGGGCTGCCGCGTGCTGCCCGCGAGGCTGTGGAAATCGGGGACGAGCTTGCTCTCGCAGACGGATGGCGCGACCTGCGGGGCGAGTGGCCTGTCTGGAAGGGCTTGGGCTGTGCAGAGTGCCATGGTGTGTGCGCTGGCCGACGAAGTGTGGCTCTGATTCCTCGCTGAGTCGCCATGGGCGCAAAATGGGTAAAAAAACTGCTGATGTGAAAAAAGTGGTCCAATGCAAAATCCCACTATGCAGTCGCGCCCAGCGGCCCTGTATTCAATGAAGACTCATTTATGCGGACGACGGTTGGCGGAGTGACTGTAGTTTGTGGCAAATATTTGTTCCACTTCTTAATCCTGTGCACAATTATCTTGTTGTTCCAACCCATTAAGGTGAGGGAAGAAAAGTGTGAACGCCGAACCACGTCAACTGTGCTTGCAAGGAAGGACCAGAATTCCTGGGTCGCGGTGACTCACATTTGAGTTCGCTCTGAGCTGCCTTCCTAAATATGATGGTGTGTGCAAGATGCTTGGAATCTAAGCCCGAGCATAATTTCTTTCCACAGCATTTTTCCGTGGCCTCGTTGGGTCTTCCCGCGACGCACATGGAACAGTGAGGTGTGTGCACTCTGCTGTTGAACAGCACGCTCGGTGACGATGGAGAGTGCAGTGCATCTGTATCAGGAACGCCGGAGCTGCTCCTCTCCACCAATCAGACACAGCAGATTGGTTGCACTGAGTGGTGGCGCCTGCTCGAAGTGGGTAAACTCTGTCAATCCACGGAAAAATGGAGAATCGACTGGATAAGGACACTCCACTGGCCATCGCCACCTGTCATCACTCATTGGAGTGTGCGGCGACCATTATGCTCGGGAAGGCGGACGAACCCAAAACGGGTAAGTAACTTAGGCCCCGTTTTAGGCGTTTTGTTCAATCCAACACCCGGACTGACAGCCAGAACCCTAAGCTGTTGTAGCCCGCACACCCTTAGGTTCCTCACTGGTCAGGCTCGTAGACAAGCTCGCACAGCAGGCCACTCCAGCAGCCGAGCGATGCGTTCGTCCCCATTTTCCACAAACCGGTCTCAACGCGGGGTCAGCGCTGCCTGCGGCACCGGCGAGCTAGCCCTCGAGTAACACCCTGCGCTGCTCCAAGCGCAACTCCGCAGCGCGCGAGGACGCAGGGGCCGCGAGGAGCCTGCACCTCAGCGCCTTCGTGGAGGGAATCGCCGGCGACCAACTGGGTTCCGCGAAGCTCACGTCCGCGCTGCTGTGGCCCTGCGATGCCCCCAGGGACTCCGGAGCCTTAGTTGGTACGTATTCGCGATATGGTCGCGGGAGAAGGGGGTGTGTGTGATGCGCCCGGATGTTTTGTGAGTCTCCATGGCCTCGGCGCTCGCTAGGGACACCGTCGCTGCCCCGCTGGCCAATTCACCCGACGTGGAGAGCGAGAGGATGTTCTGAGCTCCTGCACAGGCCGTTCTTCAGCACGCTGAGCGACGACGGGGAGTTTCTGCTGCCGTGCTGCGGTCAGCTGCAGTACGAGATCAAGGACCAGGCCCTCCCTCATCAGGCAGCTTGCGAGCAGGGGACGTCACTGCGTGAACTCTTGCGTGGAGAGATCGAATGAACCCAACAGCACCACAATGCTATTCGTCTAAACAGAGCTTAAGACAAACTGTGTTTGAAGAAGTGAGGAGAATGAACTGAGGTCTCTTGCACATTCGCTCTCAGCTGTGATTGAGAGTGTCGTCAAGGGCATTGCTTTGATGATCTTTGTGCAAGTCTTCTGAGGCCCCAGCAAACGCCATCAGAAAGGGCTGCGCGAGTCTGTAGCGCAGCTGCGGCAACTGCGATCCGTGCTCAAAGTTTCGAGGGCAACAGAGGGGCGCACACCTCCCTCTGACCTGTCCGCCATTCCACGCGGAACTGGCATCCGCTGCACCGAGTCCCGAGAGCGAGCACCTGCCAGAAGTCGTCCTTCTCCACTCCGTGGGCACTCGACAATGTCCCGGTTGTTCTCCTCGACAGCGACGGGGAAGAGGCGGGAATCGGAGGGGACCTCGTGCATGCACACAACGAGCACAGAGTGCCGCCCCAGGGCCTCTGGGTGCACCGAGTCGACGACAAAGGCGGTGCCAGACTCGAGGAGGACCTCTTCCTCGTCGAACTGGTTCAGACAGCCCATGTCGCGGCCCCGGTCCACGCGCAGCACAAAAAGGGTGCCGGGCCCGCTGAGGAAGTCCGTGGCCACCGCGCGGCTGCGCGACGTGCTGGTGAAGCCGCTCCAGCAGACAGCAGTGCCCACAGTGTAGGCGCCGGCATCGACGGTGCAGTCAATGCCCCGGAAGACCTCGCCCTGCACCACCGGCAGCCTCCGCATCGCTCGTGTCAGTTGCCACGCGTACGCCAGCCAGCTGCTCCAGCTGCTCTCTCCCGTGGCGCTGCCGTTGCCAGTGAGGCTGGCTCGGTCCCTTCTTGCTGCGTTGCTGTTGTCGCTGCGGCAGCGGAGGGCATGGTTCATGCGGTAGTAGACGCTTTCCTCGCGCGGCTGCTCCTCGGACGTGTACACCACCAGTGCCAGGGCACCTTCCACGCTCAGCCCTGCTGGTAGAGCGCTCGCACTCCTCCGCAGGTCTTCGCATCAGGAGAGTCAGACACTGGAGTACGTGGGATGTTGCGTCCGACCATTCTCGATCTTGTCGATGGTGCCCACGATGCTGCCCAGGGGAGGCTGCACGCAACAGAGGGACTCGCGGAGGCTCATGTCGGAAGGGACGGGGGCAGGGGGCAGGGGCTGGAGGCTCTCGCCCTCGAGGTCGCTCATCCGGGTCCTGATCCTCCCGATCCTCCGCAGAGCCACTGCTCCCAGCACCACCACTGCTCCTGCCGCTGCCGTGGCTGCCACCGCTGCCCCTGCTGCCACAGCCCCCGCTGCTGCGGAGGACGAAACGGTGACGGCCACAACGGTCGCCGTCACTGCCACTGTGGCCACGACAGCGACTGTCGTCCCCGCAGCTATCCCGGCGATTGCCCCTCCCGAGAGACCTCCACCTCCATTCGCAGTGCCGACGCTCGAACCTGAGCTGCTGCTACTGCTGCCACTGCGACCACTGATGCTGATGATGGACGATGAGGACTCCGAAATATCTGGCAGTTCCTGTGAGATCAAAGTGTGAACGTGTCTGCGCTTGCCTGGTGCAGTGTATCTGCTGCTACTGCTGCTGCTACTGCTGCTACTGCTGCTTGACGCCCTGAAGCTGTTCCACTCTGGCGATTAAATTGTGAGGGAAATGATGCACAGTCGGCGTTATTCTGTGATTACGTATGAACGCTTACCGCTGCTGCTGCTGCTGCTGCTGCTGCTGCTGCTACTTCCTATACTGCTTGACGCTCTGGAGCTGTACCACTCTGTCGAAGCAGTAGTGAGATGAACGATGCACAGTTCGGCGTTATTGTGTGATCCCGGACGTATGCTTACCGCTGCTGCTGCTGCTGCTGCTGCTTGTTGTTGTTCTTTGCTCACAGAGTGGCTTTGGTGACCACTCGCCACCGGTGCATGTGCCCTCGAGAGCGAGCTGGCCAGAGGGGCACTCGAACGCACACTTGTGGTTATCCGCAATGGCCGTCGAACACGAGCCCCAGCCTCCCCCGCTCCCTGGGTCCGGCAGCTTGCAGCACACCGGGCAGTTGCCGCACCCCGGAGCTGCGCAGAGCCCCTCGTTGCTCTTGCAGAGGTTCATCGAGCAGAATCGGCTGGGCACCTCGCCGCTGAGATTGTTGTTGCCGAGGTCACTGCGGGCATGGGAGAGGGACCCGTCAGCTGGCACTCTTGTCGCAGTGCTGGTGAGGCGCACAGGGAGCGCAAGGAGGTTATGCTGGTCAGTGAGCTGGGGATGGTCCCGCTGAGCCTGTTTCCCTGCAGGTACCTGAGCAAAGAGCGATTCAGATGCGGTCTCTGTGGCGCCACCCGAGTGTGCTCACAGGTCCCTGAGGCTGGCCAGCGTCCCAATGTCGCTCGGTATCGTCCCCCCCAGCGTGTTGTTGGTCAGGTCACTGCGCACCACACCGTCAGTCCCGTCGGTCCTGCAAGTGGTCTGTTGTACAGTATCTTCAGTGCTGTCATGCTGGCGAGGGTGCTGGGGATGCTCCCACTGATCCTGTTGTATCCCAGGTGCCTGGTCGAGGAAAGAGCGAGTCAGTTGTGCCGTCTGGAGTTCTGGATTCGCTGCCAGAGCGAGCGCACAGGTACGTGAGCCTCGTGAGCCTCGCGATGGAGTCCGGCAGTGTTCCTGTGAGCCCCGCCCCGTTCAGCCACCTGCCCCGGCACCCGTTAGATCAGCGTGGGCAGCGGCAGGGCCTCACAGCGTGTCCAGCCGTCCGAGGTCGCCGATGCTCTGGGGTACGGTCCCCCCGCGGTTCGCGTCCCCGCAGACGACCGACAGCACACTGCCACAGGGGCACGTTGAGGTCGAGCGACAACGAGGGATTCAGCGGTGGTGCAGCACATGGAGGTGCCCCTGCCCCAGGTGGCGTCGCATGCGCCGGGGGCCGGGGCAGTGCAGGGGTCGCAGTTGCCCCATTTCTGCCTGATGCAGGGCACTGAGCTGTAGAGGTCGCACAGGGCCGCCGTCTCCGCTGCTGTCCTGTTGGCTGCTGCCACGGCCACCACGGCCAGCAACAGCAGCAGCAGTGGCGAGCAGAACGTGTGGGGAGGCATCGTCGCGTCTCAATGGGTGGCGTTTGTTTTTTGGTTTGTTTTGTTTTTTTTTGTTTCGAGACGAGCGGATTTCTTTTTTGGCGGTTCAGATAGGAAGAATTTTTCGCGAAATATCTCTTGGGGACGATTCTCGGAAGTAGCTCGTGTGGTCGGGCCACATGGAACTCACCCAATCCGCACGCCGACAATCGACACTCTTGTGGCGACCGGCTATCTGAAATCGGCATTTTCTGAACTGCTGAAAAGAAATCCGCGACCGGAACAACGCGCACTTGACTGACCCTGAGGTTCTGGGCCGACGCAGCATGGCCCTGACTCCCCCAGCCGTGGCGTAGCACCGGCTGTGTCAGGCAGATGGATCTCGCTGCGATCTGCGCAGGTCCTGAGGCGCTTGCCGGCTCTGAGAAAGAGACCACTGGTATCAATCTCGCCCTGCAGCCGCAATCACCCTCTCTCTTGGCCCCATCATTCGATTTATCCGGAGATGATGCTATGCCATGACATACGAGGCAACTCCAATATGGCTCAGTGCGCACAGCACTTTATACTGGGGAGAGCAATGACGTGGGACAAAAACAAATCTGGGAGTAATTTCCTCACCCGGCGGGTCGTTTGGGGGCTTCATGCACTTCCTGGCACCAGTATCAGTCCAGTGCTTTAGTAGCACAAGCGCGGGGGACAGCTGGGAAGAACGATGGGTGTCCTCATTCTGCCACTGGCGATCCTACTTTTCTCCTGTGTTTTTGCCTCGCAGGACACAGGTGTCAGCCTGCAGGTGAGAAGTGCAGGCAACAGCACAGCGGCACCCCTTCGTGCTCCCTGGTACTGCTTCTGCACGAACTGCAACACCAAGTACACTATCCCCTGGGGTCATGCTGTCACTGTGGCATCGCAATGCTCTGAGACGGAGTACGGGAGTCTCAGCTGGGCCGACATCGTCTCCACCGATAGCAGTGCCTTCAGCGTCTGCACGACTACAGAGAGCAACCGCAAGGGCACCTGCTGCTCTGTGGCTTCCACTGATAGCCCCGTGCGCAGCTCACCATCTGATCGCCATCCCCACTGACTGCTCTGTGGTGGTCTCTGCAGTTGACATGCTTCTCCAATCACGCTCTTCCTCGAGCTGCGTGTGGGGACCCCAGCGGAGGGCAGGTCATGGTGAAGATCACGTGCACCCAGCCAGTGAATGGCAAGTGCGAGATCAGCACCAACGTGAACACATTTTGCTGGAGTGTCGAGTACAAGTGGGACGAGGGGCAGTGGTCGGAGTGCGGCTCCGACTGCTATCAGAGGCGCACGCCGCTGTGCAAGCGGCCCGATGGAGTCGTCGTTGCCGACGACAGGTGCATCTACACTCCCTCGACGCAGCAGAGCTGCTCTGGCGGCGCGTGCACCAAGAAGTTCGAGTGGCAGGCCAGCGAGTGGGAGCAGTGCACCAACGGGCAGCAGAAGAGGTCCGTGACGTGCTGGGACACCACGCAGCACGCTCCGTTCCAGTTCGTTGTCGAGGACAGGCTCTGCAGCGCGCAGAAGCCTGAGACCACGCGCCAGTGCAACGAGTTTGAGTACGAGTGGGGGGCGGACCCCTGGTTCAACTGCTCGGAAGAGTGCTACGGCACAAGGCAGGTGTGGTGCCAGAGACCCCCTTTCGGTGTCATCGTCGAAGACTACAATTGCAAGCCTCCCAAGCCGGCCGATAGGAAACGCTGCGATGGGTATCACTGCCACGACTATGTGTGGGCATTTGGAGAGTGGTCGCCGTGCTCCGACTGCACCAGGAGAAGGAACGTGACCTGCGTGGACCCCAGTGGTAGGCAGGTAGGAGAGTGGCGCTGCACTCACACTAGTGACACAGAGCCTTCAGAATATTGCACTGACAACTGTACATCGTCAGGGCTGCTGCTCCTTCCATCCGTGCTGATTGCTTCATCAACTGCCCTCTTTTCTGCTCTCTGAGCTCGTAGTCAGCAAACGTCTAAACACTGATGCCTCCAACCCTGCTTTCAGCTTGGCTTCCACGTCCTGGCAAACGATATGCCTCATTCGACACACTGTCTGAAGCCGGCAACACAGAACCAGCAACTGTGATCGGCGGCCAGTGGCTTTAGTTCTATCAGCACTGGTTGAGGCACTGTTGAGAGTCCCTTTGGTGACCCTGAAAACTCAGGTCTGCGGTCTCAACTGACCTGTTTCACATGATAGCGTATCGGATACGTTGTGATCCCTCCTGAACTCAAGAGAGTTTAGGGATGCCTTCCTGCTCGATGGCGGACATGTCCACGGAGTTCGCAGCCGCCAAGTTCCCAAACAAAAAGTAACAGAACCTGCTCCGAACAGTCCCGCCTAACACCTGTGCAGCAGGGAGCGCGACCTCGGCTATGCGGAATTCCCTGTCCGCGAGGCCCGGTTGCCCTGAGAGCGCCCTGAGCTCCCAGGTCAGGTGCTCAGCAGGCGCGTGCGTCCCATCACGGTCCCGGACCGCGTTGAGACTGGTGTAGAGCCCCCGGCATAGCAACTCGTCTTGGCCCCTTTGCGTGGCTTGCTTGCGGTGTGTGTGCCTGAGGTGTTGACGAGCCTTGCGGCTGTGCTGTGTCACAGGGGGAGAGCCCAGACGATCTGCGGCAGGCCCCGCTCCGCGAGCATCCTGTTGACGGCGGCAAAGTGCCCGCACCCCACAAACGGCGCCCGCGACAGGGGCGACGGGTGCGGCGCTGCACAAACCCCCCAGCGTCAGCGCCCAGCCAGCGAGGGGGGCAGAGGGCACGGCGGCGCACCCTTGAGGACCGCGTGCCTGGCCGTGTCGACGAGGGCCTCCTTCTTCTGCGCGGCGGCGCCCCAGAGCATGAAGACGACGGGCTCGCGCTTGGCGCTGACGGCCCGGATGACCGCGTCGGTGAAGTCCTCCCAGCCCCTGCCCGCGTGCGACATGGGCGCGTGCTCGCGCACCGTCAGAACCGCGTTGAGCATCAGCACGCCCTGCCGCGCCCAGCTCTCGAGGCACCCGTGCGGCGGCGCCGAGGCGGCCGCAGCAGCGCTGCCGTAGACCTCGCGCAGGACGACTTTGAGGCTCGCGGGCACGGCGACGCCGCGGCAGACGCTGAAGCACAGCCCGTGGGCCTGGCCGGAGCCGTGGTAGGGGTCCTGGCCCAGGATGACCGCGCGGACCGACGACAGCGGCGTGCAGTTGAGCGCAGCGAAGACGTCGCGCTCGGGCGGGTAGACCGCAACGCTGCCGGCGCGCTCGCTCGCGACGTACTGCGCCAGCCGCGCGAAGCCCTCGGACTCGAGCTGCGGGCGCAGCACCTCGCGCCACTCGGGGTCCGTCAGCGCGGCCGCGAGGCGCTNCAGGGTAGCCTGCTTCGCAGCAGCTCCTTGTTGCTGCAGACACTCTGATCCACAGTGTGACCGCCATTTCCGACCAATGCAGGGCCAATGCATCGCCAGTTTTTCATCGAGCAGCTGCGTGGCACGTGAGCGGATCGCCTCGGCTGTGGCATCTCCCGTTCATTTCTTTGCATTCTGCCATTTAGCCAAGAGGCATTCCCGTTGGAGCGATGCTGAACTCCAACACCAACACCAAGGCCGACGCGTCAGAGGCATTGCCTGCTTCACAGGGCGACATCCCGATGGAGACGCCCATAAACCCCAAGTCCCTACCGATCCACGAGGTTGAGGGCGGAGGGGACCCCTCACAGAAGGCTCGGACCCATCGCGTCTTCCTGGTGGCAGCCTCTGTGTGCGCTGTGGTCAATGCCTCCCTTCTAGGGGCGTTTCTTGCCCTTCAGACAGCTGCTCTCAGTATGACCGATTGGCCCAGCGCCTATAAAAACGGAGAGTAAATCAAAAAAAGGGTTTTCTCTTCTCTCACTCACTGCTGTCTTCCAGTGGTGAAGGAGACCGCGATGACTTCCCCCAGAGAAGTCGGGTCAGTGAAGTATTTGGGATCATCTCGGACGTTGTCGGATCAATTGCTTTGGCAATCAACATCATTGAAGTCACCACGGTAAATTTCACTAAGAGCAGACTGTGCACGTTCCTTGTTGGGATAGCCAGTTTCGCATGTTCTCTTTTGACTTTTATGACTGCGGTTATCGGTGCGATACTCAATTTGGTATATTCTCTGACATCTTTCACCTACACAGCCTTAACTGTGTGGACGACAACGGATTATGAATTCTACAAATGGGTGTGGTTGCGTTCTCAGGCCAGTGCAACAGCCTGTATCACACTCACGGCTGTATTGCACATCCCTAAACTGATATTTCTTCGCTGTGGGAAAATGAAGTGAACACAGTGAATTGTGCCGAATACCACAGTACTTGTTAACACATAGATTTGCAGACTGCCTCTGCCTGTGCTCGCGATGTAACAAACAGTGTACATCCGCATGCTGGGGATAAACAATTATCACACGGTCAATCGAGTACAACGTGATCTCCACATACTCTCGAGTCTGGGCGCAGAAGGGGGTGTGAGCTGCGTCCATACCTCGTGAGGGCCTCCATGGCCTCGGAGATCGCCCGCCCGCGACACTGTCGCTGCCCCGCTGGCCTACCGCCCTCTTCACTCGCGCGACCGACGGCACCAAACATGCCATGACGGCCATGGCGCAGAGCGCCGAGAGCTGACAGGGGGAGTTTCTGCTGCAGTGCATCGGGCAGCTGACGTAGGGTGAAGTCCCCTAAAGGCGGTAGGGGCCTTATTCACGGTAAATATCTTTGAACTGTACAGAAGGTACAGATAAGGCTAGATTCTTCAATTTCCTGGTGGCGGCGACGACAAACACGCACGGTGTCCNGCCATTTCCAGCCAACAAAAAGTGGCGGGTGCCATTGCCTGCTTCACAGGGCGACATCCCGATGGAGACTCCCATAAACCCCAAGTCCCAACCGATCCACGAGGTTGAGCTCGGAGGGGACCCCTCGCAGAAGGCTCGGACCCATCGCATCTTCCTGGTGGCTGCCTCTGTGTGCACTGTGATCAATGCCTCCCTTCTAGGAGCGTTTCTTGCCCTTCAGACAGCAGCTCTCAGTATGACCGATTGGCCCAGCACCTATAAAAACGGAGAGTAAATCAAAAAAAGGGTTTTCTCTTCTCTCACTCACTGCTGTCTAGTGGTGAAGGAGACCGTGATGACTTCCCCCAGAGAAGTCGGGTCAGTGAAGTATTTGGGATCATCTCGGACGTTGTCGGATCAATTGCTTTGGCAATCAACATCATTGAAGTCACCACGGTTAATTTCACTAAGAGCAGACTGTGCACGTTCCTTGTCGGGATAGCCAGTTTCGCATGTTCTCTTTTGACTTTTATGACTGCGGTTATCGGTGCGATACTCAATTTGGTATATTCTCTGACATCTTTCACCTACACAGCCTTAACTGTGTGGACGACAACGGATTATGAATTCTACAAATGGGTGTGGTTGCGTTCTCAGGCCAGTGCAACAGCCTGTATCACACTCACGGCTGTATTGCACATCCCTAAACTGATATTTCTTTGCTGTGGGAAAATGAAGTGAACAAAGTGAATTGTGTGCCGAAAACCGAAGTACTTGTTATCACATACATTTGCAGACTGCCTCTGCATGTGCTCGTGATGTAACAAACAGTATGCATCTGCATGCTGGGTATAAACAATTATCAAACGATGTACAACGTGATCTCTGCATACTCTCGAGTCTGAGCGCAGAAGGGGGTGTGTGCTGCGTCCATACCTCGTGAGGGCCTCCATGGAGACACTGTCGCTGCTCCGCTGGCCTACTACCCTCTTCACTTGCGCGACCGATGGCACCAAACATGCCATGACGGCCATGGCGCAGAGCCGAGAGTTTCTGCTGCAGTGCTACGGGCAGCTGACGTACGAGATCGAGGACGAGGCCCTCTTCAGGTGGCTGGAATAGATGAATTGCCCTAAGAATGCCATTTTTCACACCGAGAATTCGGGCGATAACGTTTCTCCACTTTTTGTGCCCCCGAGGGGAGACAATCCGAGTGTTCTTCTCCGCAGCGGACACATAGGCCTCCAATCCTCCTGCTCATTACAACGAAGCAAACACGGACCTGGGTTTTTGTCCATTGCGCTGCAATTCCTCGGGCATTTCCTGTGTATGCCAGTGCCTTTACGTGGCTGGCGACAGTGAGGTCAGAATTGCCTTTTGATTCGTCCATAAGCATCTCTCTCAGAAATCTCGGCATTTACACAGCAAAAACCAAAAACACCAGCTCACAGACAGACCACCACAGGCATTAATGGAGCACAGCAGTGAAAACGCCAACACCATGATCGCGCTTACTCCATCGCCCGAAGCGACTCCGAAGGAGGTGGCCCCAAACAACACCCCGGAGCAGGCACTCGAGCAGGGCAATTTGGGTGGAGTGTCCAGGGCCACGCACCTGTTCTGGATGTTGGCGTTCATCTCCATCCAGACGACAGCACTGTTCGTCGCCTCGTGGCAGGAGGACGACTTTCCCTGGTACGCAAACCCGAAATGGCCAGCATGCAAGATGGGCCTCTTGAGCTCCGATTGCATGCAAAGGTATGAGTGAACCAGCCACAGGTCTCAGCCATTCAACAGGCAGGTCCGTCAGACATCTGAGGCATTCACGATCATCGCCGATGCACTTGGCTGCATTGGGTTTCTGATTGTTGCTGTGGACACTGCTGCGAGTCAGGGGCTCTTTCCCACGTGCCTCAGTGCCCAGGCACACAGGGCAGTTGTCAGGACGCCCGTGTTCCTATGGGCTGCTTGTACCATCGCTGCGTTCATTGGTTCGATCATCATCTGCCCTTAACACTATTTACACTTACCATAATGATACATAAAGGGGTTGTTGTATGGCCCAGTTATTACAGTGCAGAGGATAGCTACCGATTCAAATTCAAGCAACCCGTTTGGCTGGGTCTCCAGATTAGTGCGACAGCATTATCATTTTTGTGCAGCATTCTCTTTGCCAAGAACGTTCGCCACTTCATTGTATGATAATTTCTGCCCTTCTCACCAGGCTCGCAAATATACGTGTATACTGACCTTTTTGTGTGTTCTCACGTCACAGACGCCATCACTGCTGTTCGTGGCTGTTGTGCTCGAGATCACTCTTCTCTCTGTTGTTAGGTGGAAGACACTTGCTGATGTCGCAGATCTCTGCACAGGCCACGGAGGATCAACTGAGTGTTCCATTGCTCGTTCACAGATAGCTAGTGAGGCCCTGGGATCATGTTCTGCCATTGTTGGAGGTGTGGCATTATGTTTGGCTGCACTTCATGCTCTGTCTTCGGAAGCTATCATTAGGAAATCAGTTGATATCTGTGGAAACCATTGGACTTTAGTTGTAGTTCTTCTCGCATCCACTGGGATTCTCAGCTGCTCTGGTAAGAAAGGCACATTTCCAACATTACAATAATACACTATTCATAATAGCATCTGTCATATGGAGTGGTGTATGGACACATTTTCATGGTAGTTCCTTCTTCTTTCATGATAAAGAGCACATTGTATGGTTTGCATTACAAATCACCTCTGCCTTGACAGAAGCTGGGACTTGCCTTGTCTACGTTCGTACTGACCATTGGAACTATCTTATTCTTCCACTCGGAAAATGCCTGTCATATTTGTGCAAAAAATACCGTCATGGCTGTGTTATTGTATGCCTTCTTGCATTTTGCATTCTCCAGAGCATTGTTCTTTCGTGTTTCAGGGATCTGTGGCCATCTGCCATGCTAGTAAGCAGAGTATGCAAAGGTGGGATGAATTTTTATGACCATCTTGGCCATTACTACTCTGACAGAAATATTTCTCTTGGATGTATGGAGGGGTACTTCGACTATTATAACCCTAAACTAAACGCCCAATGCAGAAGATTACGGTTGACGATGGAGGTACTCGGGATTATTGCCATTTTGCTTGGAGTCATTGGAATTATATTCACAGCTCTGAAGAGTTTGGGCACTTTACCACGTTATATTACTGTGGCATCCTGTGTGAGTGCTGGTCTGGTTTCATTGACAGGTAAGTCAGTTATCTATTTCATGAAACCTACTTATGATCACTTTTAGTTTCTCTGATCTGGGTGTGTCTCTCAGTATCTTACATTGATTCTCGGCCTTCATTCCAGAGACTGCAAGTACCAGCAGTCATGTTTGCATTTCTGTCCATTCCATTTTCCTTGCTTAATGCCTTTTCATCTAGCTGGAACAAATTGACTTCTTCACATGAGATTGAGGAATCGAATGACACAAAGAAAAAACCTGCGAACTGATACTAATCAACCACTGGGAAGTGGGAGTTCGTCTTAACCTCATAATTATGTTTTCTTGTACTCTGTATATCTTAATGATTCAATTCCCAGGTGTATAATAACAGGAAATCCCGTCAATTACTCAGATTGAGAAGGGCTTTCATTGATGTTGATTGTGATTGGTAGGAAACAGGCTGACTGTGAATCCCATGAAGACTAAGAAATATATGAACCAGAGATGTTCCTTCAGTTTGCCACATGTATCTTGCCGGTCTTATCCTTGGACTCTGAAGCAGACTAATTCTTAGACTCTGCACTCAGGTTCCACGAACAGCTAGGTGTCTACTGGTACCATCGGGAAATCTCACTGCAATCTCTCTCCCCTTGATCAACCCGAGTAGTCTGCCTGAACACATTACTAGAATGCATGAACAGAACTACAGGGATGGATCTGAAAAAGGTGTCAGAAATCCCTTCCATCTGCACACTGCTTGCTGGTTTGCCTGCATGTGTGCACTCTTCCTTCTGAGCAGAGCAGGAATGAGTGTTTATTGGAAAATGTGACGGCCTTTATGAGAAAGTTGCATTCATAATGTAACTTTCTGTTAAGGACCATTGTGCTCCTGGAAGGCATTGGAAACTGACTTTATTAGGAAAAATCTCAGTGTGACAGTTCTTTCATCCTGTTCTTATCAGTGTTTATGCAAAAACTAGTAAGGCAGAAACACAGGAGGTTACCTTCTTGTTGTGTTCTTCTTGCACTTGTGAGTTCCATGCAAGCTTCTGCGGGGATCATGGTGCAGCCTGCAGGAAGTGAGTGGTATCAAAGATATTGTCAGACAGAGCTATTCGTGGGACCCCATGTGTTACTTCATGCTGGACTCACCAGATATCTGAGACTCAACATCAGACTCATTGGATTGACTATCTGTAAGTATTGTTCACCTGCAATTGCAGTTTCATCATCTGACTCATGTCCGGACTCTTCTTGGGCTTGTACTTCCCATTGTTAAGAACCTGCTGCTCTCTCTTTTCCTCTCATCAGGATCATATAGAAACGTCCTTAGGCCTGGGCTGAAGACACAGAGCCCAAGAAGCACAACAGATTTCTGGATCTGAAATAGAACGATAGAGCAGAAGGAATAAAGGATGTAATGTTGCCTATGTCAGACGAACCCTTCCCCTGGGAAGCGAAGGCAGCAGATGAGCAGCTCAAGGCCGTGGTGGACTCTGGGGTAACCTGTACACAACAACACACATTATTGAGACAAAACGACGATGCATACGGCGTGGCCACCCGAATCCCCCGTCCACAAACGTCATCGGCACGGACACTGAGATTCGCCCAGGGTGGTATCTTGACACGTCAGGCAATCACAACAGAAAATAGCAACAAGCGATCTTGAGGGATCGACGAGCGATGGCGGACCTGGAGAAGAACAAGCTGTGGGTGACGGTGGTGGAGGCGCGCAACGTGCCGGCAGCGGACGTGGGGGGCACGAGCGACCCGTACGTGAAGATCAAGGACGTGGAGGGCCTCGCGGGCCACGGGGCCAAGACGGCAGTCAAGAAGAAGACCCTCAACCCCTCGTGGAACGAGACCTTCGAGTTCGACTTCAACTTCAAGCTCAAGGCCCTCCGCTTCAAGGTCCCCTCCCTCCCCCCAGTCTCCTCCACCCCTCGTCGTCGTCGTCGTCGTCGCCGTCAGATCGCGGAGGCTATTTCGTGTGTTTTTCGTTCGCATGTCCCGTTTCGGCAGGAGATTTTGATCCACCGTGGGATCGTATCCCGAATTTCCTTGGCTAATTGAATTGAGCCAGCGAGCCTAAACAAATAACGGACGGGAGGGAGCGGTGCCCGCACAAGGGGGAGGGTGGGGACACTCTGTGAGTGGTTTCCTGGGACTGGCCGGAGGCAGCAGCCAATCCGGGCTGGGGGACAGTCGCATCAGATGCCCAGCGATCTGAAAACGAATCGGGAAAAAGCGAGCGTGCGGTCAGCTGACCACGCGGCGTTGCGGCCGCGCAGGTGTTTGACCACGACATGGTGGGGTCGGACGACCTGATCGGCAAGTGCGCCGTGTCGGTGTGCGTGGTCTACGACGGGCAGGAGCACGACATCTGGGTGCCCCTGGCCACCAGCCACGACGGCGTCCGCAAGCTCAAGGGCGACCTCCACCTCAAGCTCCGCGCCCAGTGGCGCCTCCCCGTGGCCCCCGTCGGCGTCTGGCTGCCCATCCCCGTCCCCAACTTCATGCTGGGCCTCGGCTGGGACTTCAGCAAGAAGAAGGCACGAATCCAGATTCTCTTCCCGAATCAGCGGGATATTAGGAATCTGTGGCTGATGCGACTTTTCTTGCTCCCCCACAGCCGCCGGTGGACCTGGACGCCAGCGTCGTGGCGCTCGACGTCAACAACAAGACCCTCGCGACGGTCAGCTTCCGCCAGAAGGACGCCTTTGGCAACGCGATCCACCACCAGGGCGACAACCGCACCGGCGAAGGTGCTCAGATCCAGATCCCTCCTGATTCTCCCCCCAGATTTCATATTTCCCGTTCTCGAATCCTGAAAATATCTTTCGCTGGGTCGTCCCAGGGTCCGGGGACGACGAGCGCATCAACATCAACCTTGCGGGGCTGCCGCCAGCGGTGGTGAAGCTGGTCTTCGTGATCAACAGCTTCACGGGGGCGCCGCTGTCGTCAGCCCGCAGCGCGTACCTGCGGCTGGTGGACGCGCACCGCACGCTGGCGTTCATGCGCGTGGACCAGATGGTCGGGGCCACGGGCCTCTTCTTCGGCTACATGGCCCACACGACAGCAGGCTGGCACTTCCAGACCATCGCCAGGCCCGCAGACGGCCGCCTGGTGGCCGACAGCATGAACGCCATCGTCCCGCTGCTCAACACCATCTCGCCCCCGCTCTTCAAGTGAACTGAGGGCTTCCTCTCTCTCTGCTCCCCTCTGCTGGGCCGGCCCTTGCCCCTGTGGTGCTGGGCGCTGCATGTGCCTGTGCGGTCTGAGCTGGCCAGTGTGGCTGGTCGTAACCACAGCCTCTCGCTCCCTCGGCCACTCGGGCTCTCGCTCGCTTTATTGCTCTCTTGGCTGGTGGCCACCTCGAGCGCTGCGAGCGGCCCCAATCTGTTGGGTCCGTGCGCCTCGAGGTGTGGGTGGGGCCTGCCTGGGTCGGGCGGGCAGGTGTAGCAACCCTGAAAACAGCGCCAGACAGTCAATCTGCGCTGCGTGTGAAGGAAGCCTCTGCGAAGCCGAGCTACAGGCTGTGTCCACAGATTACGTTTCGCTCAGTAGCGAATCAGTAGGATCTTCTGCGGAAGAATCGGGTCCCCGATGAAATCTCCACTTAGAAAATCCCCCGTTATTCCCGTGCGTACTATCCAATTGCCTCCGTATCTCTCCTTCTCTCCGTCGCTGCGTCTCTCTGGCGATGGAGGAGGAGCTGGCACGGCTGCGCGGCCTGCGCGACGCGGGCTTCGTGCAGGAGGCCGAGTACGAGTGGCGGGCAGCGTGCGTGCGCGGCGAGCGTGGGCCCAAGTTTGACGCGTGCCCCGCGGACCCCGAGGACCCCGCGCCCCCGCTGGGCCCCCGCTACGCCTTCTCCTACTGGGGCGACGCCCCCTGCCCCGCCCTGCCCCCGCCGAGGGCCACCAGAGCCGAGGGGCGCGGGAGGCCGCAGGCGCTGCTGCCCGCAGAGAGGTTCGTCGCCTCGTCCGCTGCCGAGTTCACTCTCTCGGGGCCCTCGGCAAAAGGTCCGCTGCCCCCCTCCCTGCTCTGTCCTGAGCCCACCCTCATCCTCCAGTCGCCCTCTGTCCTCCGCTGTGGTTGTCTGTCTCTCTTGCTTGTCGCTTTTCTTCGTCTTGTTGCGTTTCAATTGAGAGCTGCTGGTGGTCTCTGTGGCAGCTGTGGTTTCTCGTATCAGACGAACGCTGCAAGATGCACCCCAGTCGCCCGTGGTCCCCCGCTGTGGTGTCTCACTTGTTTGCTCTGGCTGCTCGGGTCGTTTGCTTTTCTTCTTGTGTTTGCTGCGTTACAATTGAGAGCTGCTGGTGGCCTCCAAGGCAGCTGTGATTTCTCGGATCAGACGAATGTGTGCCCTCGTGGCTGCACGATGCACCCCAGTCACCCTTAATCCCCCACTGTGGTGTCTCCCTTGTCTGGTCTGGCTGCTGTAAACGTTCGTTTTGATTTGCCCTTTTTCCTTTTACAATTGAGAGCTGCTGATGGTCTCGTGACTTCTCCATGTGGCTGCAGTTCTCCGATCAAAATGAATGTGTGCCCTCATAGGCTGTGTGCTGCTGCGTGCTGCACCACCCGTTCAGTTGTGCTGGCAGTGCAGTTGCGTGTCCGCGCGAGTATTGGGGTCATGCGCTGTCCCTCAGTTGATTTGTGGACCAAGCGGCTTATTTAGTTGCGCTCCCCGCAGCCTTTGTCGAGAGCCAGAAGAGGAAGATCGTGCCCACGGAGCTGCCCGCCCTTGTGGTCGACTCCACGCCTGCGCCCTCTGTCTCGCCTCCCCCGCCCTCGAGGCGCAGCGCCTCGCCCCCGCCCTCTGCCGGCCGCGCGACGCCGCAGCTGCCAGCGTTTCCCTGGAGCCCCTCCGAGTCCCCGCAGCCCTCGCCCCGCTCGCCCTCTGTGGCCTCTGCCCGCACTCCGCCTCCCCCGCGCGTCTCCCCGGCCCCCGAGGTCGAGGAGCCCGTGGGCGTCGCCGTGCCCTCGGCGCCGCTGCAAACGGCCAACGCGGCAGCCAACACCACGTTTGTCGTGGCCGTGGAGCAGGCGCTGGCCCTGCAGCAGCGCAGCAGCAGCGGACCGCGGGAAGACGAGGAGCCCGAGGGCCAGCTGGACTGGGCAACGCTGCCCGCGCCCGAGAAGACGGAGCTGACGCGCGCGCTGGGCCTGGCGACGCTCGAGGGCACCGCCTGGCAGCTGCTGCTCGAGGGCCCCGCGCCCGCAGAGCTCGGGCTCCGCGTGGAGTTCGCGGGGCCCGGGTCGTGGTTCGACCTGCGCGAGGCGGGCGACCCGCTGCGCAGCCCCTGCTACCTCGGCCACACGCACATGGGCACCGCGCTCGTCGTCGACGGCCACGCGGCGGCCCAGCCCGCGCTGCACGCCTGCCCGGGGCGCGTGACGCTGCAGGAGGGCTACGAGGTGGCCCTGCGCAGCGAGGGCCCCGAGCGCAGGAAGCTCGCGGAGCAGTTCAGAGTGCCGCCCGCCGACACGCAGTTCGTCGACGGCAAAGTCGTCCGCGCGTGGGTCCCCGACGCCCGCGCGTTCACCGTCGCCGGGGTGCTGGCCGAGCAGCGCGCCGACGGCACCGCGGGCGTGCGGCTGTCGGTCCAGCGCGGGCTGCTCGAGGGCGAGTACTACTGGCTCGACGGCTCTGTGGACCTCAACGCGGGCGAGATGCGCGGCACGTGGCGCACGTACGACTCGCCGATGGGCGCGGGCACCTCGTGGCCGCTGCTCTACGAGCTCGTCCTGCGCGCGCTGCCCGCCGAGCAGCGCATGTCGGCCCAGCAGGGCTCCTGGCGCGCCCTCGCCGTCACCGACGACTCGGCGTTCGCCGCCCGCTACGCGTCGGCGCCGCGGCCGTGCGCCCGCGAGCAGCGCGTCTCGCGCAGGGACTGGGACGAGCGCTCTTCGCTGCTGCGGGGCAGCGTCGGGACGGCGCCCCTTGTCCGGAGCAGGGAGCCCAGCGAGGCCAGCGCCCTCTTCCCCTCCTTCCCCACGCGGCCCCCGCGCTCGCGCTGGGCCGCCCAGAGCCCCCGCGCTGCCGTGGCGGCCCCCCAGCGGCCCTGCGCGGTGCCGCGCGCTCCCGTGCCCGCGGCGGCGACGGCAAGCGGGCCGGTGAGGTCGTTCAGGGCCGCCGTGGTGCTGGCGCCCCCCGAGGCGCTGTGGGGCCCGATACAGGAGGTGCGGCAGGCGCACGACAGGGCCTTCGCCCGCTGGATGCCGCACGTCAACGTTGTGTGGCCGTTCGTCGACAGGGGCCGCTGGGAGCACACCGACGCGGTGCAGCGCCTGCGCGACGTCGCGGCCCGCGTGGCGCCGTTCCGCGTGGCGCTGCGCGAGGTCTGCAGCTTCGCGCACACCGCGGACAGCGTGCTGTGGCTGCGGCCCGAGTGCGAGCCCGAGGGGCGCCTGCACGAGCTGCAGCGGCTGCTCGCCGACGAGTTCCCCGAGCTCGCGCCCGGCGAGCCCAACGCCCCCCGGGAGCCCTACATCCCGCACCTGACGCTGGGGCAGTGGCCCAAGCGCGGCGCGGCAGAGGCGGTGCGCGCGATGAACGCCAAGTGGCGCAGCGTCGAGTGGCAGGCAGAGGCCATTCAATTGATCTGCCGCGACAGCGACCACGAGCCCTTCCACGTCGAGCACTCCATCGCCCTGGGCGAATGCGGCACCGGCTCGCCCGCGGCGTCGCCCCCGCCCCCGGCCGAAGCAGCGGGTGACGTCAGCAACGACGGCGACGCCCGGGAGCCCCCGAGGCTGGAGAACATCGGCTACTGGGCGCACAGGGAAGTCCCGGAGACGACCGTGCGCGTCATGAACCTGCGCAAGCCCGTGCCCCCGGACGTCAACGCGGGCAACGCGGTGTTTGTCGACGTGACGTCGCGGGCGCCGCGGTCGCCGGGGTGGCAGCGCGGGCTGAGCCCGTTCTTCGCGGGCCCCGTGGAGCTCTACGGCGGGCGCGTCGCAGAGCTCGTCGAGAACGCGTGGCAGTTCGCCAAGGTCTACCCCGCGATGGCCGACGGCAGCGGCGAGCCCACGGAGCAGTACTGGAAGTGGGCCAGCGCCGGCTGGGCCTCGCGCGAGGCGCAGAGGTATCCGGGGGGCCGCGGGGCGAAGCCGCTCTACACGCTGTGGGACGGGCAGCACCTGCCCTACGTCGAGGCCCGCGCCAGGGTCTACTGCCCGCTCTACGCCGCCGCTGTCGCCAAGACAGAGTCGTTCGCGCAGCTCAAAGGTGCTTTTTTGTGGCGAATCAATTGATTTGGGCCATCATTTTTATTATTTTGGCGGAAAACTTACTATCATTACTGCCAGCGGTGTACAAGAGGTGCGTGGACGAGGGGAAGATGCTGGTGCTGATGGACTACGACGGGTGGGACCACGTGGGGCAGGGGTACTCCCTCGCGGAGGTGCTGCGCACGCAGACGCTGGTGCTGGGCCACTCGTTCGTCCTCGCAGGTCTCCTCGAGGGCAACCTCTTCTGGCTCGACCAGCAGCAACAGAGCTCCCCGACACCCGAGGACGTGTAACACCGCTTTTCAATAGCTCTGCAAACCCGTCTTTGAGACATAGTGTAAGTTGTCCAGATATGAGCTGTTCCGACCTCGTAGCAAGGATACCGGTGACTCGAGGAGTACGCCCATGGGTGTACTCACCATGGACGACTGCCGACATCCACTGCAGGTGGACATCTTTTGCTGCGTTGTGATAGTTATCCGAGCCCGACTGATATGTGGTCGTTAAATATTGCTTGATTACTTCCGCCTTTCGTAGCGTGGTTGGCAATTGTCTCAGGCGCCATAATCTTGTTCCCCGTGAGGGAGACTCAATACCATTTCTCTGTGGACCTCAAGCCTGACATCGGTTCAAAACCTGTCTGACTGCCTCGAGTACGCTCAGAGGTCATGCGGTTGTGATTATCCGCCAATCTCGAACTCCGAAAGATTTCTGACTCGGAGAGTATCTTCTCTGGTTTTTGAACTGGACCACCCAGGTGTGGGGACTCGACCGACGGACTCGACAAAACCAGCGAACAACAACAGAGCAGCAAGCGGGCGTGATGACTCGCCCTTGTGTTCAGCCCAACAGCTTCATGCTTCACCTCTGTGCACAGCAGTGCCTCCCCACACGACCTCACTGACGTCAGCGATGCCTTCCTGCGGCAGGGGTGGGCGCTGCGGTGCTGATGGCCGCAGCACCGCGTGGAGTGGCTGCCACGCAGACAGAGCAGGTGCAGGCCCTCTGCGACATGTACCGGGCCATTCCGGCCCTGCAGGAGACCTGGTCCACCAGCCCCTGCGGCGCCACAGACTTCTCGAGCCTCTGCAGCAAGCTCGGGCTCGTGTGCTCCTCCGACTCGGTTATCAGGTTGTGCGTAGGGCTCCGTTGTTTTTGCCTGATTTCTCCGTACCGAAAACATGCGATCCTCACCGACTGCCAGCACGTTGAGCATCACGCGGTCATCGCAGAGAACTGGATACATCCCTCGAAGCGTCTCCGTGTTCACTGAACTGAACATGCTGTACGCCGATTACAGATCTCACCAAGAAATTGCAGAGAGTGGACTCACTGGAGATCTTTCGCAGAAAACTTGACAACGCAGGCCTAACTGGCACCATCCCGAGTAGCATTGGTTCCCTTGTCAAACTGAGTGAACTGTATGGCGCTGTCATATTTTGGTATCATTTCTGATGATTATCCCGCAGGGATCTGTCCGGCAATCAATTCTCCGGTAGCATTCCCGATTCCTTCCGTGAGCTGAAAGGCTTGAAGTCTTTGTACGTTAGCATCCGGTAGCTTCTCCTCAGACTTCTTACGGTGCTCTCTTCGCAGGGACCTGGCGGAATCTGGTGTGACAGGAAGGTTTCCCTCATGGATTGGGCTCCTTACCGCACTTCAAACACTGTGCGAAAAGGGTCTTTTGCATACTTGATTGCTTATAACTGCAGAGATTTGAACTACAACGGACTCGTCGGGACAATACCCGACATCGGAAGCTTGAAAAACCTGAGTTCCCTGTATGGTTTTCATCTCGTTAGTACTCATAAATTTGGGCAACAGAGAATTAAGTGGAAACAACTGTGATGGAACTATTCCTGGTTCCATCAGTCATCTTCAACGACTAACAAGCATGTGTGTCATCGGTGAAATCAGCTGGAGTATAACATTTTTTCAGTAATTTGGAGGGAAACAAACTTCAGGGTAGCATTCCCAGTGACATTGGAAGTCTTTCAGGCCTCTATAAATTGTAAGTTATATACCCATTTACACTTACAATTCTTCAGGAATTTGGCAAGAAACAGTCTATCCAATGGAATTCCAGAATCGATAGTTCATCTGACCAGACTCGAAACTCTGTACTCGAAGGTCACTGAGTTGTGTTTTTCATATTTCATGCGCAGAAAAGTAGCCCACAACAAGCTGAGTGGAGTCATTCCTTCTTCTATAGGAAGTCTGAGAAAGTTGGCCAACCTGTATGCCTTTTCTCCTATTGAGAGACTCATATTCCCAGGTACATGGAAAATAATCATCTTTCTGGATCTCTTCCAGATTCGATAGGAAGTTTAGCCTTGCTTAAGACAATGCAAGTCATTGATTCCTGACAATCCTATCATTCAACAAACAGTATCTAGGTATATTCAATCAAACCAACTCGGTGGAACAATCCCAAATACGATTGGAGACCTCGCATCTCTGCTTCAACTGTATGCATTGGCAGTTCATAGGAAATCTCTCAGTGTCTTTTTCAGGGATCTCAGTGATAATCAAGTCAGTGGTACCATTCCAGACACAATAAGTAATCTTAATCAGTTAAGCGAACTGTAAGCCTTCAGCCTGATACATTCAAACTGCTAACAACGAAAAACAGGAGTATGAGAAATAATCAATTAAGTGGAACGATACCAAGCTCATTCGGTAGTTTGAATTCACTATGGGGAGTGTATGTTAACTAATGCATACGTTGACTAATTCTGATAGCAGTGATCTTGGATTAAATCGTCTGAATGGGACAATTCCAAAAACTCTCGAAAATATTGAACAACTCGGATTTCTGTGAGTCCTTAAACTATTTTTCCCAAGGATTAATCACTCTTTTCCAGGTACCTTGATAGCAATCAGCTCTATGGTGATGTTCCCAGTCATCTATGTAGATCGAGTATCAATGCTTCCCTATGTAATGGAAATCGGAGAGTGTGTAGTACCTCAGGATGCTTAGACTGTTCTGCATGTTGTACACTGCCTGAGCCCCATGAGTTCTCTGGATGGGGAACGTGTTTCTCAGTCATTGCTGGTGGACAAGAGTGCTCTTATACATGCCCATTGGGGAAAATTGCACAGGCTGGAATTTGTAGCAAAGAAGGAAAATGGACACATCTTCCAACTTGTATGTCCCAAAGTGAGAGTTCGATGAGCAGCATTGTTAGCAGAAGCAGCAGCAGCAGCATTGTTAGCAGCAGCAGCAGCAGCAGCAGCATTGTTAGCAGAAGCAGCAGCAGCAGCAGCAGTAGTAGCAGCAGCAGCATCAGTTCAATGAGCAGCAGTACATTCTTATCAGATCCAGTTCCTTATTTATTCTATTCGTCTCATCCTCTTATCAGGTTCTGACTATGTTGGTTCTTCCAGCTCAAGTCATTATAGTGATAGCAGTACTCTTTTGGCATCATCCAGTAGCAGCAATCACATAAGCAGCATTTCTGAGACCAGCAGGGGAATAGCAAGCAGCAGCACTGACAAAAGCAATTCCAGTCAAACAAGTAGTACTAGTTATGTAGAAAGAGGCAGTACTATTGAAAGTATAAGCACAGAGATTAGGAACGGTGATCAAAGTTCAAAAAGTAGCAGTACCGAGGTGCACAGTGGAACAGACAGTCATAGTAATAGCCATTCAAATTGTTTGTTCTGACATTTTTGCAGTTCTGATGGCATCATCACGGAGCTCAAGCACAGAGACTGATATTGCTGCTGGCGGTACTGGTGGTGGTCTATCAGGAGGAGCAATTGCAGGAATTGCAGTTGGTGGAACTGTTGTTGTTGTGGCCACCGTGGCTGCAACTGCGACCATTGTTGCCATTACCGTGTCTTCGTCTGCAGCTGGGGCTGTGGTAGTGGGGGCTGCTGTTGCGGCCACAGCCACAGCAGGTGTGGTTGTTGTGCTAGGAGCAGTGGCTCTGCGCAGTATCGGGAGGATTAAGGCCAGAATGAGTGACATCGAGGGTGAGAGCCTCAAGCCAATGCCCCCTGCCCCAGCTCCATCCGTCTACAGGACGCTCACTCTTCGTGAGTCTCTGAGATGTGTTCGACCTCCCCTTAAGGGCATTGAAGACATGATAGACAGATTCGAACAAGGTGAGTTCCCCCCTGCCTGCATGGCTTTTTATCTCTGTTCTCATTGTCTCTTACCTAGACCTAAGAAAGGTTGGAAGTTCACTGCCCCCGGGTCTGAGTATCGAAGCGGCCCTGGCTCTGGTGGTGTACACGTCCGAAGAGCAGCCACGTGAGGAGAGCGTCTACTACCGCATGAACCATTCCCTTCGCTGCCGCAGCGACAACGGCAGCGCCAGCAAGAGAGCAACAGGGGCATCCGCCAACAGAGATGCCCATCTGAGCAGTGGAAGGACTCCATCAGACAGCAATAGCAATTCGAGAAGCAGCTGGCTGGCGTACGCGTGGCATCTGACGCACGCGATGCGGAGGCTGCCGGTGGTGCAGGGCGAGGTCTTCAGGGGCATTGACTGCACAGTCGATACCGGCTGCTACGTTGTGGGCACTGCTGTTTGCTGGAGCGGCTTCACCAGCACGTCGCGCAGCCGCGCAGTGGCCACGGACTTCCTCAGCGGGCCCGGCACCCTGTTCGCGCTGCGCGTGGACCGGGGCCGCGACATGGGCTGCCTCAACCAGTTCGGCGAGGCAGAGGTCCTCCTCGAGTCGGGCACCGCCTTTATCGTCGACTCGGTGCGCCCCCAGGCCTCGGGGTCGCAGTCTGTGCTCGTTGTGTGCATGCACGAGATCCCTTCCGACTCCCTCCTCTTCCCCATCGACAACGACGAGGTGGCCTGCAACGAGAATACTGCCGCTGGCGCACCAATTTCCGAGTGCGGGCGCTCCGTTGTACCACGTAGCCCAAAGAGTGCACCAGACGTGGGGCACAGGCCGTTGTCACGACCGCAGCCCGAGCCACTTGCCGTCCCAAGCAATCAAGAGTGTCCTCACGCCACCGAGCTCGAGCCACTGCCACGGCCACAGCACGAGCCAGCTGTGATCAGCAGCATGGAGTGCCGGCCACGGCCACAACCCGAGCCGGCTGAGGTATCGAGCTGCCAAGAGCACCAACAGCGCGCGGCACCGGTGCCCCGGCCACAGCCCGAGCCAATTGCGATTCTCGGAAACCAAGACCGCGGGCGCGGCACAGAGTGCAGGCCACTGCCGAAGCAGCCCGGGGCCTCTGAAGGCACTCGGCGTGCCTCTCCTGCTGTGCCGCCAAGGCTTAGCAGTGCGGCTGCCGCGACTGTGCCCGGCCGCTCGAGTGGTTGCCACCCTCCAGTGGCGCCCCCGCGGAGCGCCCCTGCCGCTGTTCCTGGGGCCCGCTGAGTACCAGCGCAGGAAGCAAATGACCAGTCGCCCAGCACACACGAGCGGCACAGCGAACAAGGCTGGTGTTTGTCTCCTCTCTCTCGGCTCTCCTATCTCTACACGTTACAGCGACGTCAGTGGCCGCGAGTCCAGCAGCGGCAGCACCACAGGTGGCGACTTGTGTCCCCCTGACTCCTGCGGCCGTCGCTCCTGCCCCGTCTGCTTGCCTCCGCTCTCCGCCTGCGACTGCGCCGACGGCGTCGCCTTGCGCGCGAGCACGCGAGCGCTGCCGGCCCTCGCGCTGCTGCCGCCGCCGGCACGCGTGCGGCTGGGGCTCGAGGGGCTGCTGCTGGGCCCGCAGTTGCCGATGCTGACCACCGGGGGCGCGGACATCTCTCGCCTGCCCTCGGGGCACCGCAGGTTCGTCCTGCTCGACTTGGTGCTGCTCGACGCGAGGCCCACGGGGGCCGAGGCGAACGCGTCCTCGAGCACCCGCGGGTCGTCGTACTCCTCCGAGGGCGACGACGAGTGCGAGTACGACCTGCGGGCGGCGCCCTTGGTCTTCTTGGCGTACCTGCGGCGGTTGCGGAGCCTGGGGGCCACGTCCTGCGCGGCCGAGGCGGCGGGCAGCGTGATGTCCGCGAGGGCGGTGCTGATCTTGGCCTGGCTGCCCTGGTAGAAGTCGTAGAACGACTGGCACAGCGCCCGCCCGATGTCGCAGTACTGCCGCGTGTTAAAGTGGCAGTTGGGGAACTGCCCCAGCGTCGTCCCACAGATCGACGCCTCGAGCGTGAAGCTGCGAAGGGAGGAAAACAAGGCACTTCAGACAGAATTCAAAGGCCAGATTCAATTCAATTTATAAAGGCGTGCATCGACACCCCCACACGAGAGCTCGATGATGCTTGCCTCAGCAGAGCCCTCTCGTGCCCGATTGAGGTGAACTGTCTTTTGCAATTGATAATACATGTTTGCAAAAAAACAGCCCTCCACTTGAGGCAACGAGCGCAAGATGGCGCACCAGTTCTCCCACTGGTAGTCCTTCCACATGGTGACGCGCGCGGTGCCCTCCTTGGTGGGGCGCACGGCCCACGTGCAGTCCTGGTACGAGAAGGTCTGCGAGTTGAGCGCCAGCAGCCGGGGGAACAGCCGGCACAGGATACGCTGCTGCTGCTGCTGCACCGCCGCGGGCTCGGCCGCCGGCTCGCAGCCGTACGTGAACGCGTTCATCTTCCTGCTGTGCCCGTGCAGGTCCACGTAGAAGCCCACCTTTCTGTCCCTCCCAAACTCAATCGCCATCTGTTTTTATGCTGGAAATCAGGGTGACAGCGAGAATCAATTGATTTGGGCGCAGCGGACCTTCTTGGCGGCGAAGATGGTGGGGCACATGGAGGGGCTGGGGCTGTCCCAGACCCTGTTGAGGTCGTAGCCCTCGAGGCTGCAGCGCGACTGGCCAAAGACGACGCCGTCGGGGTTGAGCATCGGGACGACGCGGAAGACGAACTTTGCCCGCAGGGCCACGGCCAGCGGGCTCTCGCCCAGCAGCGTGTCGACGAGGCCCTTGGCGATCCACGAGGCGGCCGTCTCGGAGGGGTGCACGCGGGCGGTGACGAGGATGCCGTGGCGCTCGGGCAGCGGCGTGGCGGCCTGGCCCTCGGGCGCCGTGATCGTCAGCACGTCAACGCTGTGGCCGTAGTGCGTCAGGCACAGCGTCTCGCGGCGGTAGCAGCGCCAGTTGGGCAGCGACTTGAGGCTGTTCAGGTACCGCTGCAGCATCGAGTACGTGTACGGGTGCGCAGACGCTACGTACACCGTGTCGTCCCTGTCTGCTCCAAAGTCCCCAATGGGCGCGGGCGCAGTGAGCCACAGTCATTGCCCGACGCTCAACTGATCTCATTTACGCCTACACGATGAAGGCAATTGAAAGGAGGCAAGGGGGGAGGGGGGGCGCACTGAAGAACGTGAGGGTGAAGGAGAAGGTGTAGAGGGGGTGGCCCCGGGGGTCGTTCTCGCCGTTGGCGTAGTAGGCGAGGTCCTCGCCGGCGCGGACCCAGCCGTGGCCGCACTTGGCGTCGCGCACCGAGTAGAGCAGGGGCCGCAGCCCGTGGCGCTGCAGGCTCTCGGCCTTGGCCGCGTTGGTCACGGCGAGCCTGTAGCGGTGCCCGGGCACAGCCCCGCGCACGCTGAAGTAGAACCAGTGCGTCAGGTACTTGCCGTTGATCTCCATGTCCGGCCGCACCTCGAGCTTGTACTCGTACGGCCCCCTGCAGTGCGGCATGAGCAGCTCTCTCAGTTGATTCCTCCCCCGGTGCTCCCCGGGCACGGGAGGCCGAGAAGGAGCAAAGCTACGCGCAGAGCGACTCGCAGGGGGCGAATATCAATTGACTGAACCGTATGCGAGCAGCAGAGGTCCCCCCAGCGGCAGAGCAAGAGCGCTGCCGAGCGAGGGTGGCAACACCCGGGAGGCCGAGAAGGAGCAAAGCTACGCGCAGAGTGACTCGCAGGGGAGGGCGAATGTCAATTGACTGAATCGTGTCCTACGGCGAGCAGCACCGCAGCAGCTTTCATTCAGGCAGAGGGCCCCCCAGCGGCAGAGCAAGAGCGCTGCCAAGCGAGGGTGGCAACACCCCACCCCACCCAGCCTCTGACGTGTCTTCTGGTGACGTACGTCTGCGTGGCGCGCGCGAGGTTACCGCTCTCGAAGCGGGACTCGAACTCGAGGCGCCCGTCCTCGGCCGAGAGGCGCACATCGTCGCTCGAGTCGAACACCAGCCTGCGCTCGAACCCCGCGGCCTCGGCCTCGGACGACCAGCTCGGCGGCTCGGCCTGCCTGACGCTGGCGCAGATATTTACGCGGATTCCGGGAAATATCAGGATATCGCAGCCCAAATCTGAAATCAGTTGATTGGGGGAGGGGGGCGGACATGGTGGCGAGGGGCTCGGGGAGCGGGGGCAGCGCGTCGATGTGGACGGGCGGCTGCTCGACGAGGTCGGGGGGCACGCTGCACACCGCCGAGGCCCCGCGGTCTCCCATGGGCGCACGGGACTCTCTGCCCGCGGCTGTCTGGTGGGGTCAGCGCGCAGGGGGGGGCCGGGGGGGTGGAGTGGGCCCCGAGGGGTGCGGCGAGCCCGCGCGCGCAGAGCTAAATTGAGCACCACAAGATATTTATCCGGAGATTATTGCGCAGATATTCCGGTGTTATTGCGGTCGGCAGGCCACCTTCTCTCGGCTGAGGCGCGCGTGGGCGGTGCCGAGGGATACGGCGGGGGAGAACAGAGGGGAGGCAGAGGGGACTCGGGAGCGAATTGTGCACCCCCGTGGATGATCTATGGAAACTTCGGAGATTCTGCAGGCGATCGGGGTGCCGCAATAGGAGTCGCCAAGGAACCTCTGGAAGCACACCGAAAGCATTGGCATTCCGCCGCGCGGACCCCTCGCCTTCTCCCTCGCCTTCCTCGCCACATCGCCACCCTCCCCCGCCCCCACGGAAAAAGTCGCATCAACTGCGCCGTAGCGCACGTCACATCGCCGCCCCCGAGAGAGCAGAGCAGAGCAGAGCAGATGCAGATGCAGCAGCAGCAGCAACAGCAGCAGCAGAGCAGCCCCACGACGCCCACGCGGCCCCAGCAGGGGCAGGGGCAGGGGCAGGGGCAGCAGCAGCCGATCGCGACGTTTGTGCAGAAGCTGTACGAGCTGGTGAGCGACGCGGGCAACGCGGGGCTGGTGGGGTGGAGCGCGCAGCACGAGGGCGCCTTTGTGGTGCGCGACCCCACGGCGTTCGCGGCGGCGCTGCTGCCGCGGTACTTCAAGCACGCCAACTTCTGCTCGTTTGTGCGGCAGCTCAACATCTACGGCTTCCACAAGGTCGACGCACGCGACGGCGGCTACGCCTTCCAGCACGACTGCTTCCTCCGCGGCGCCCCGGCCCTCCTCCGCCAGATCCAGCGCCGCAGGGCCTCCTCCTCCGCCGCCTCCACCCCCAAGAAGTCCGCCAGCCAGCAGTCCTCCCCGCTCGGCGACGACCTCACCGTAAGATTCGCCCACCGGGGGGGAGATATCGCGGTATATCTCGGGAATTCTGGATTCCAGCAATATCTCGCTCTGTGGAATGGAATCTCATGCGAGAATCTTCCACTTGTGGTGCGTTTCTCGAAGCCGCCGATGGAAGCCGAGGAGCAGCTGGCGGCGGCGTCGGCGTCGGCGCCGGCGCAGGGGCAGCAGGGGCAGCCGGTGTGCGGGTCGCAGTACGTGGCCGAGGGGACGCAGCCGAGCGAGGCCCCCGGGGACAACGGGACGCTGGTGCGCTGCCTGCTGGGCGAGATCCACAAGCTCCAGCGCCTCAACGGCGAGGCCCAGAGCACCGTCCTCCAGCTCCGCGAGGTCCTCCTCCAGTCCCGCGCCCACGAGTCCCGTGCGTCTCGAGCCCCCTGCCCCTCGTCTCCCCCTCGTCAGTCCGGCGGCTGCACAGCGCTGTAGAGAATCTCCCCCGCCGGCGGATTCGCGTATCTGCCGCCGGCGGTGTCGAAATCGCGCGATTCGTAAATCCAACAGTTTTCGAGCGAGGCCACGTGCTTATGCGCGCCGCCCGCGGAGCCCGCGCACGGGTGTTGGTGTGCTGTGCTCGGTGGACGGGGGCTGGGCAGGGGCATGCAATTCCAAAAACTAGATTGCATTGCAAGGCACAACTGATCGCCTCTCCCCGGGAACTCGCGAGCAGAGGTGGAGGAGAGGCTGCGGTACATCGCAGCGGCCATGAACATAGACACTCGCTCGCTGGGCGTGCGCCAGATGCAGCAGCAGCAGCAGCAGCAGCAGCAAGCGGCGGCAGCGGCAGCGGCGGTGGCCCAGGGGCAGGCGCAGCAGCAGCCGTGGGTCGTGGGCCTCGACATGGCCCCCGCCACCATGGTCGTCGCCCAGCCCATGCTACTGCAGCCCATGCAGCCCCTGCAACCCATGCAGACGATGCAGCCCATGCAGACGATGCAGCCCATGCAGTCCATGCAGTCCATGCAGTCCATGCAGGTCATGCAGCCCGTGCAGCCCATGCAGCACGCTGCCGCCGCCGCTGCTGCCGCTGCCGCTGCCGCCGCTGCGGGTGCCGGCGGCGCTGGCGGGGACTACGCTCCTGCTGTGGCGTGGCGCTACGGCCTGTGAGCGGGCGGCGCTGTGCTGCGCGTTGTTGTTGTTGTCGGTCAGTTTGGTTCAGCTCGCTTGTGCACTTGGTCGCTGGGCGACCCCCGCACTTCACCCACCCCCCTTCTCCTTGCACCCACTCCCTAGCAGCCCCCTAGCTTGCACAACACGATTTTGTCCAGTCTACAGTCTACAGTCTTGTCGTGCCACTGTCGATCTCTCTTTGCTTCTCTCAGCGTGGCTCACTGCCCTACCTGTCCCTCCCTGCTTTCTCGTCGCCCGCGCTTCCTTTTTCGCTCCTTCGAGCAGAAGAAGCGGGCCAGAGCTGCTGTTGTGGCCTGCAGGCGTCCTGCGGGTGTTAAGAATGAGGGACCGGCTGCTGTTTTTGCTGGGTTTCGACTGCTGATGAGTGTTGTGAGTGAACAATGCTGGGGCAAAGCGATCAGGCTCTCGCGATGATCCACTCTGCTTGTATCCTCTACTGGCCTTTTGTGCGCTCGGCCGCTGAAAAATGAGCATGTGCATCACAGGCGAATTCAACGAGGCTTCCCGACAGGTTCTTTTTGGCCTCCCTCTGTTGCACCCGGCCTTGCGGCACAAGCATTCGCGATCGTGTGCTGGCAGCATCCTGGCGATCGCACCCAATTCCCCTACCGATGTATGTTTGCTGCACCAGGCAGATAGATTTCATCGTGCTGACGCCTCAGTCCCCATGCGGATATTTCGGTTCTTCCGGTGGTTTTGAAATTCGAAACCAGCACAAAAACACAGCAGCACAGGCAGCACACCGCAGCCAGTCCCCAAAACCCACACCGTTGTAAAGAAAGAAAGAAAAACCATGGCCCGCGCATCTGCTGCTGCCCTGCTGGTGCTGGCTGTGCTCGCCTGCGCGTGCGCCGCCCAGAAGATGACCGTCTCGCTGCGCACGGCCCACGGCAAGTACGTGACGGCCTCGAAGCAGGGCGTGATGACCGCCGACGAGGCCGTCGCGCAGGGGTGGGAGCGGTTCACGATCGAGCCCAGCGAGCGGGTGCCCGGGCGGTTCACGATCAAGACGTACCACGGCAAGTACGTCGAGGCGACGCCCGAGGGCGGAATCAGGGCCCGCGAGTCCACCCCGCGCGAGTGGGAGGCCTGGCAGATCGAGTGCCTCAAGCCCGTCCAGACGCGCTGCATGTTCAAGTCGTACCACGGCAAGTACCTCGAGGCCACGGGCAGCCTCGGCCTCAGGGTCAGCACCGTCGTCCCCAAGGAGTGGGAGATCTTCGACATCGAGTACTGAGCGGCCAACGCCTCCCCTCCCCCCCCCCCGAGCTGAGCCCTGGGGGAGGGGCAGTGAACAGTGTTAGTGTTGAAATCACCTCGCACGACAGCTGCAGCTGAATTTACGCCGTGCCTGAGTTTATCAGTTCTTCTTGGCTCTTTTGGCTGCCAGAGGGGTGACCGCCAACGCAGGTCTGGCACATCAACGACGGTAGCAACGACTTTGGGCGCGACTGGGAGGCTCACTCGAACACAACAACGGCAGAACCGGACTCCGGAAACGAGGGAAATGCAATCTGCGAATTTTTTTCGGTCTGAGGTCATAAACAAGGGCAGGTATCGTACCGGGAAATTCAGCAGTGTCTAACATAACTGTTACACGCACTTGTCTTTACACAACCCACTATTATTATGGAACCACAAGTCAAAGAGAGGGCAGCACATGTGGTTCTGATTGAACAGACTTTCAGTCAGTTCATTCTTCTTTCACCACTGCATTAGTATGATATTTCTGGATTATAATCTGCATCTCTTTAGAACCAGATATCAGGGATTACTTCCCAGACATCCTCTCCCAGATATCCCTCTTCCATTTCTAGGCGATGACGTACCGTGATGTCATCACTCCCGATAGACCCCGTGCCCTCCCCGGGCACAATGCAACATCATCCTTCACCACACCCGAATATCACCACACAGATAGGATCATACACATATCTTCGTGTGCTTGTCTGCAGTATTAATGTGTTGTTTCTTGTTTGTTGTGGTTGATGTGCTGTGAGTGAGAGAGACCCAGATGAGGTGCATAAGGGCTTGTAATGTTGATTTTGTGGAGGTAGAGGAGAAGTGGTGTGTTTGGAGGACTAGCTCTGAATTGTCGTCCTGAGCTTGAGGACAGGAAGTTCCTTAAGGGTGTTAAAAACTGAGATTCTCATGTGAAAGAGTTCCTGAAAGCTGGCAGCCTCCTCCGTGCGCCAAAAGCTCTCGTAATCAGAAGGTGAGCCGTGACTGATGCACTCGCCTTCGTGCCAGAGCTGGACATTCTCGAGGGTCCGGATGGCTGCCAGCCGAACAGCTATCATCGACGCCCACTGGGCTGCCGTTCCCTGGTCCTGCAGTTCGCGGAAGAGTGCATACTGGTCTTCGTCTGGGTCGAGTTCGGCCTGCGCCAGAAGGATGAGGTGGTAGCTCTTCGCCGAGAAGGAGTCGTGGTGCCGCTTGACCTGATACTTGACGAACACGATGGCGCGGTTCTTGGGTGTGTCCTGGAACTCCGGCAGTGGGCGGTCGAGGGATGCGATCTCGACTTCCTCATTTCTCGCCACACGGCCCATGTCATCATTGTATTTGCGCGAGTACCAGGAAAAGTGGACGTGGTCTCCGTTTGCAGACTGTAACACCCCCCAGGGCTCAGAGGAATGAAGGCTCAAGGGGTGAAGTGAATGCCCGCACCTTACGGCACTTCTTCGGGAAGATATCGACCTCGTACCTGTAGCACCCCTCCTTTCTCACGATGCACTTGAAGCTGCGTGTCACAGGCTCGCTCTCCTTGGAGACTTCGATCCCGCGTATCTCTTCCCTGCCTGGCACCATCTCGGCGACCCTATTGACTGCGCCCTCGAACAGTTCCTCGCTATCGGACCACTTCCACACGCCGCACGTGTCGGCGATGAGCAGGTCGACGTCGATGTCGGGGATGATGCCGTTGTCCCTGTCCTCGATGGACAAGCCTTTCGACGTGGACCCCCGCGGGTACCAGTTGATTTCGCCCGGGCCGAAACAACCCCCCACGACCTCCTTCAACGCGCTGAGGGCCTCGTTGAGGTTGGCACAGCGAGATCCGGTCTGCGCCACCCTGGGCACGATATCCTCTATCGCGGCCTCGATGTCGTCGGTGGTGTCGTGCGTGCGGTGTTGTGCTGTATGCTCGTTGGCTCGCGAACCTCGCGCCTGCCCGCGAGCGACTGGCGCGGCCGGGGCGTCGCCGATTGGAGGCCTGGCCGTGTTCTCGTTGTAGGCGCCTTCTGCCATCTCGTCCGACTGGCTTGCGGAGCGCGGGAGAGGGAGGAGTTGTAGTATGGGGCAAAGCAAATAATTGCGCTGTGGGTTGATTGGCGCGATGGCAAGCGCCTTTTAATTGCCTCGGCGAATCTGGAGAACACGGCCCGAGAAGCGCTCCCCCGGCATCTTAAAGCAGTTCCGGTAACCACACGTTCAATTGGCGCGTTGTCATTTCTCGCGCGCTTGTGTTCCGTGTGCTCGAAGCCCGGGACACGCGTGGCGGCCGAGTCGAGTTGAGAGGGTCAGGCGATTGGTTGGGGGGAGCCTCCCTTGTTGTTGGCCGGAGTAGCGTACAGCGCAGCCCCCTCGTGTGCACCCGTCGCGCGGCAATGTGTCCTCATCCTTCCAGTGGGCAACGGTGGGCGAGGCGTGCCTGGGATGCCCGCGCCCAGGGGTCTGCTCACTGCAGCGGGGAGGGCTTTGCGAGAGATCAACTGAAATGAATGCTGTTGGTCAAAGAGTGTCCGCTGCTGGGGATTGGCGCCTGTGCAGGACTCTGTGTTGGCGATATAGTGACGGCGGTGTGTGTGTGGCTGTCTGCGCGGTGGTGTGTGCTGCTTGCTCCTCGAGGGGGACGCAGCGGTGGTCAGGGGACGGCGCTGCCGCACTTGGGGCAGAAGCGAGCCGAGGCGTCCTTGACCTTGTGGTCGCACTTGGGGCAGTGCCTGTGCCCGTGCTGCTTCTTGACGTCGTTGCCGCACTTTGTGCAGTACTTGTGCCCGTCGGTGCTCACCGCCCCGCAGTGCACGCACGTCTTGTGCTCGTGCTTCTTCTTGTCCGCCCCCGTCACCTTGTCGATGATCACCGTCAGCACGTCCTTCTTCTTCTCAGGCTCCTTGTGCTCCTTGTGCTGGTGCCCGCAGTGCTCGTGGTGGTCCTCGTGCGTGTGCACGTGCTTGAGCTGCACCGACTGGAACTCTGCCGCCGCTGGCTTGCCGCCGCACGAGGGGCGGGGGCTGGGCGACCGCGAGCTCGAGGGCGAGGAGCCGTCGGCGGTGCTGTAGCCGTAGCCGCTGCTGCTCGTGGCCCCGATGCTGCTGCCCTGCCTCCTGAACCCCGCGGGCACCTCCTTCGACTGCCCGCTGCTGCTGCTGCTGCTGGAGACGACGGGCCTCATCCTCTGCTGCTCGGTCGGTGCGCTCAGTGCTCTGCTGCCTCTGGCGGTTATTTCGAAGTGGACCTCTGCCCCAATTTTGTGGGCTCCAACACGTCACTGCGGGACCGATCTTGCGGAGGTGGGGGCGAGTCACCAGCGGGTGGGGGTTGCACCCGCACAGGAGCCCGCACAGCGATTTCCCGGGGAGGTTTTCCGGTTTTTCAGCATTTACTGCACCTGCACCTCAGCAGAACTCAAACCAGAGCTCCCGTTTATCTGAAACTCGGCTGCGAATAAAAAGAGAGAGAAGATTTATGACGCTATTGAATCTCCTGTGTGTGCCCTCTGCTCCGCGCGCTAAGAGATGTCTCCGCCTCCCTCACACGCAGGGCGAGCCTCTTCTCAATTGACACGGGCTACACAGCGGCAGCGGAGGCGCCAGCACTCTGCGCCTTGCTCTGTGCGTCGGCGCTACTGCTCTGGCCCGCGCGCTCGAACTTGTCGGGGTGTATGCACCTGAGCAGCCAGGCGATGTTCTGGCCGAGGTTGACCATGGTGCTCCTGCCCTCCGCGTCGCTCTCGACGTCGCCGGGCTTCAGCCCAAAGGCCATGGGCCAGTACGTGCTCCCCGGGACCACCAGCCCGTTGATGCCGAAGAAGCGGCCCATGGCCTCGGCGGCGCTGACGCCCCCGGCCCTCCCCGTGGCGCAGACGGCGGCGCCGACCTTGCGGGCCAGCGGGCGTCCGTTGCGCATGGCCATGATGCCGCAGCGGTCCACCAGCGCCTTCATCTCCGCGTTCATGTTGGCAAAGTGCACGGGCGACGCCAGCACGATGCCGTCGGCCTCCAGCATCCTCTGCGCGCGCCGATGGTCGCGACGCCCCGAATCAATTGATATTCGCCCCATAAATTCAGGTGGGCCAATTAAATACTTGGTAGTAGTCGTTGATGGGGTCGTTCTTGACGCAGCGGTTGCGGTTGGCGCAGCCGCCGCAGCCCGAGCAGCCCGAGAGAGTGACGCCGGGGCCGCCCACGCGGACGACGTCGACGGCGATGCCGGCGCTGACGAGCTCGTCGACTACCCACTGGACGACGCGGTCCGTGTTGCCCCCCACGTGCGGGCTCGAGTTGAACACCACCACCTTGCACGCCATCCCGCGCTCCCGACCGCTGCTGAACTGAACCCTCGGCTGCCGTTGCTGGGCCACCTTTTATTCCTAGCGGATTCACACGTCAGAAATCCCGTGTGGACTCGTGACGTTTTTCTGCTTTCTCGCTTTGTTCTGTAAAACGGCGTGTCCAAAAACGACCCAAATTGAGCCGGCGGGGACTGAGCGCAGCCGAGTCCTGCAAAGGGAGCCCCGGCACGACGGGCACAGCCCCAGGACCACGACGCGCGTGCCAACTGATTAAGGGCGGCTGCTGCTGCCGTGGGTTGCTGCATCTGATGTTGCGTGTGCGTGTGCGTGTTGTGGTGTCTTCTCTGCTCTCTGCTCTCTGCTCTCTCTCTGGGCCTCTGCCCCCTCTGCTCCCGTGGGGGCCACCCCCGCAGCCCTCGCTACTTGCTGGACAGCTGGCCCGCGAGCAGCGAGTGCAGGTCGCGCTTCTCGACGCCGGCGCCCGCGAAGATGAGGCGCTGCACGTGGGCGCCGATGCGGGCCAGCGCCTGCTCGGTCCCCCTGCCCGCGATCGCAGCCGCGGCCTCGCACGCAGGCGCCACAGCGTCCGCCGCCGCCGCCAGGTCCCGCACGCTCGGCCCCTCGTCCTCGAAGGTGTCCGCGGACGCCCCGCTCTCGCGCTGGGCGGCCCCGACGGCGTCCGCGGAGCGCGCGGGCCAGTCGACCGCGGGCCCCACGGCGCACGTCTCCGCGGCGGCCGCGGGGACCTCGCAGAGGCCCGCGGACTGCGGGAGGGCCGAGCCCAGCGAGGCGTCGACGATCAGCGAGTGGCGGCGGGCCAGTGTGCGCCACTCGCGGGCCTCGAAGACGAGCGAGCTCCTCGCGGAGCGCACAGCGCACAGGCGCTCGCGCAGCGTCTCGCGGCGCTCCAGCGCGCGGATCGCCTCGGGCGTCTCGCCCTCGTCCGTCGTGTTGGTCGTGTAGCTGTACCACGCCTGCCGCAGGAACCGCGTCAGCCCCGTGATCGTCGCTGGACACGCAGGATTCTCGCAGGCGTCAGATACCGTTCCTGGAATCTCGGGGGAGAAGATCCGTGTATCTTCCGCACCCGCCGTTTCGATCTCGGGGTCCGCGTCCGGGGCTGTGCGGCCCAGCGCGTCCTGCGCGGCCCCCATGAGCCTGTTGAACTTGGCCAGCGTGTCCTCGCCCTCTGTGGGGGCGGGCACCACGAGGGGG